>OX632363.1:39851978-39926978 GCA_951751655.1 Ophion costatus
TGTCGAAGTATGAAACTGGATTTTTTTTGTAAAAATTACACGTCTGTTGGTTGAAAATAATAAAAACGAATGGAGACGGCTTTCTGCGTCACATTCAATTGATCCGCGAGTTCTTGTTGACTTTCAGTATCATCTTCATCAAATAAGGCTTGCAATTCGTTGTCTGTTAACTTTTTCGGTGGTTTCCTACGCTCTTCGTTTCTCACGTCAAAATCACCACTTTTCCATTTTTTGAACCACTGGGATGACTGTGTTTTACCAAAAGCATGTTCACCGTAAGCTTCGACAAGCACTCGATGCGATGCGGACAAAAGAAAAGGTTTTTTTCATCGAATTGTCACTGGTGATGAAAAATGGATCCATTACGACAATCCGAAGCGCAGAAAGTCATAGGTTAAGGGGTTACCCCCACTTGCGATTTTGAAAAAATCGATTTTTTTTCATTGCATTTTTTTGAAGTATAAGTATCTGAGAAGATGTCCTGAAAATTTCAAGTCGTTCCGAACAAAATTGACTGAGATATGAGCGTTGAAAGAGAAGAATCCGTGAATTGAAGAACTGAAATTGAAACTTTAAACGCGTTTTTCTCAAAATGGCATTTCTGAAGTCGGTGACCAAGATTACTCGAACACTAATGAACCGATCTTCTTGAAATTTTGCAGGCTTATTTAATACATAAAAATGTAGTCTTTAATCGTTCGATTTTTTTTTTCGAAAAAAATTGCCGTTTTATAGCCAAAAAACGGCCGTTTTTTTTCGTTAAAATCGAACCATTAACTTTGACTGTCCGCCATTTTATGAAAAATGAATATTTTTTAAAATCCTTCGATTAAAGACTAGTTTATACTTATATTTGATTAAATCCATCCGCATTTTTTTTTCAGATGATCCACTTCGCCGCAATGTTGGTCACCGCAAACCGTGTATATAAAAACATTATTTCATTGAAGGCCATTTGCCACTAAACAATGTAATATTTTTCAATAAAAAAATTACTGAAAGTTCTTCAAGATGTGTTCTTTAAGATGGTATATTGATTGATTAAAAAAGTTTTGTAGCTTTCTTTGAAAAGTTCATGAAAAAGGCCTTTTTTTTGCGCTACAAGTGGGGGTAACGCCGTAAAGCTCTCTTAGTTTGATTATTCCTCTTTAATTTGAACGATTCAGGAGGTTTGTACTATGATTTTTCGCTGATTTATCGTCATTTATAGCATAAATGACCATTTCGACCTTGAAAAGTCATTACTTGGGAACTAATGATCGTACAGAACATAAAAGGAGGATTTTAAAAACTTCAAAGTATGCTCTATAAGGCGTAATTATTGTTTCTTCATAAACATTTTTTTTATGCAAGAACCTTGATTCCAAAAAAATTGCGTTTTTATAGATTTTCGCTAAACTTGAGATAACTTTACAAATAATGGGTAGACAAGATATTTTTTGTTTTTATCTTACCTCGAAGTATCCCAAACAAACCGTCAAGAATTCAAGTCGCTGCGCTTTTTCTTCCATTGTATTTTCACTTTTCTAAAAGTCAATGAAAGGATACCTTTCGCTTTTTTTATTCATTTTTTTCAATAAAAAATGTTCTTCTTCGCGAAAATAAATATTTTTTTTTTCATAAAAAAATGGTAAAAATCGAAAAGCTTTTTTAAAAATTCACAACAAAATTCGGATTTTGTTGTACCCTATTCACAATGCTACACAATCTACTATAAAATCATTCGTTTTTTTATGGCTAGTTCCACCTTATTTCCAACTGTCAATTTTGAAAAGTAATTGCAAAAAGTTGCATACCCCCCCCCCCCCCCCCAAACATTCAGTATGTTCTTCCGAAAACCGTAAATACTTATTGAGTTTTTTAAACGCACGAATGGTTAAAAAAAGTTTCGATTTTTTTTAATTCGGAAAAGATGATTGAACAAATAAAAAAAATGATCAGATAAAAGTTCGGAGAAACGATTTGTGCGTATTCGAGTGAGCATTCGCGATTTGCGGACGCAAATGCGGCCTAAATACGGCCTTATATATATTATTATATTATATTATATATATTTTTTATTATATTATATATTATATATTTTTATATATATATATTTAGATATAATATAAAATATGTATATATGCTATTAAGCACATATATAGTGAAGATCATTTCCGCTTTGACATACCTGGAGACGAGCGATATATGCATACTCGAGACAAGTGAAATTTGACAATCAGACGGTTTGAGAGTACAGATCAGTCGGCATACAATCGGCTCTTCCGAATGAGATTCCGGAAGGGGAGCCTCGAAGTTTCCCGAGGGAAAATATTTGTGCCGACAATGAGAATCCTTAATAAAATAAAATCTCCTCGAGGCCAAGAAGTATGCGAACAAAGTACTTCCTCCGTTAGTTTTTTTTTCTTTCTACTTTTCGCACACCCTCGTTTCGCGTCTCTTCGTGACGAGCTGTCGAGCGAAGAATTTAAGAATTGCTTCTCCTCGAAAGAGGTGAAAGGAGCTGGCGAGAAAAAAAGCAAAAAGAGGAATAAGAACGAGAAGAAAAAAGTGCTTTCGAGTGGTTGATTGGAAAAATCCTGGCTTCGAGAAGCTCGTAGTGAAATCATAGAATGCCGAGACCTTCTGCAATCTTTCTCCAATTTCAACATATCCGCCCTTTCGGGTGTTTCAAATGCTACGAAAAAGGGCACGAATCTTATTGTCGCGTACTGATTGTGAACGTGAAAAAGCTTGTTTTACTGATGAGAAACATCACTTGAGCGTTAGCCGTTGATTTCGTTGAAATATGTGATAAAGCATTGAATACCAATAGATACGTATTTTTTTATCAGCTGATTTAAGAATTTGTAAAAAAATGTCAAGCTAAAGTATTGAAAATTGACCAAGCTACAGACGATTTAGTGAGAGAAAGTAACGCTACGACTTAAGGATGTTGAGTCCCAAATCGCAAATGATGATAAAATTCTGAAAATTTGGTATGTTTTTGTATGAAGTATTTAAGAGGTCGTGTAAAAATTTCACGACAATTAGGAAGCTCGTTATTGAACAATTAACATTCACAAATTAAATGTTGTTTTATGGAAACTGATGTAACTTTGCAAAAAGTTTTTTTTTTGACCTCTCAATTTTATAATATCTACAATATACTGAAAGCAACGGAAACAAAACGAAGTTTATTGATACATTTTTTTTTATTTCTTTTAAAAATTGTTCTTAACAAAATGTTAATTTTTTAATAACGAGCTTCCTAATCGTCGTGAAATTTTAACACGACCTCTTAAATACTTCATACAAAAACATACCAAATTTTCAGAATTTTCTTATCATTTTTTATTTCAACCCTCAAGGAGGTTAAAGTAATGATGATAGAATTCTGAAAATTTGGTATGTTTTTACATGAAGTATTCAGGAGGTCATGTAAAAATTTCATGACGATTAAGAAGCTATTTATTGAACAATTAACATTAATATGTTTCATAGAGACTCAACATCTTTAAGTATACTAAAACTTTCAATTACGTTTTTCCCGAACGGTCCTCTCGATCTGACCGGAATCATAATTCTAGCCATAATTGACGGATTTTCAATTTAAAATGACCAGCATTTCCGTAATTGTAGCGGCTCCCGTTGTCCGTAGCCATTGTTTTTGTTGAAATGTAGTTTTTTGAAAAACCCTTGAATATGAGTAAAAAAATTCGCCAAAATAACATTTTTTTTAACATCCGCCGCTTAGTGATTTTTTCTCTCGATAAAAGTCTACTTACGATCGAACTACATTTATATACATTATTGAACTTCTTAATTTGTTCTTTTGAGACCAACCACTGTCACCTTATTGGTCCGGGTATTGGAACACATTTTTACACAATCTGTATAAAGTTTTACCGTCATAACGATCTAAGTTCTTTTTAAATAACAATGTACACTTGATGAGTTCAATGTATGCTGAATAATAAACTTTTTTCAAATCCAAAGTAAACAATCTAGTAGACGAAAAAAATCGTAAAAAACGACTTTTTTTGGCCCGTCATAGCGGTGTCCTCTCTTAAGGGCAGATATACACCTAGGAGCCGGAAAAAAATTCATTTTTGTGAATTTTTTTCAACGAAAACTACTTGAAATTTCGGATTGGGGTTTTAATTATCTAAAAGTATATACATTCAAACATATGTTTAATTTTCTTTATTTAAAAATATCAAAAATATACAAGGATATTGTATGATTCTTGGAGCGTCGTAAAAAAATCGGTACCCAAAATTTCTCGAAAACCAATGAACCTATTGCCTCGACGTTCTTTGTGGTTATTCTATACACCATTATCTAGCACTTGTCATAGGATTTTTTTTTCCGTTACTTAGTTTTTGTTTTATAGGCAACATAATAACTAATTTTTGGCGGAAAAATCACTATTTACGTTCAAACGTCCGTCATTTTGTCATAAATCGATATTTTCAAAATCGGCTATGACGAGTACTAGATAACGGTGTACAGAATAACCACAAAAAACCTCAAGGCAATCGGTTCATTGGTTTTCGAGAAATTTTGGGTACCGATTTTTTTACGACGCTCCAAGGATCATACAATATCCTTGTATATTTTTGATATCTTTAAATAAAGAAAATTAAACATATTTTTGAATGTATATACTTTTAGATAATTAAAATCCCAATCCGAAATTTCAAATAGTTTTCCTTGAAAAAATTCACAAAAATTACCATTTTCCGGCTCCTAGGTATATATCTCCCGTTTATGGTTTTCCTTATTTCAGCTGTAACTTCATATTTGGCTGAGAGTTTACTGGAACATAATAAATATTACCAATGAATGAATCAGCTCTCTCTCTCTTCCTCTCTTTCTCTCTCATTTGTTCAAATCCGCAAATTGTCAAGCTCGGAAGCTTCCGAGAGCGAGCGCTGTATGTACATATTAACACGGCGTGCTCAGCAGATATTGAAGATGTTTTTGCCGACTGGAATTGTCTCGGTAGTCGCCAGGCTGCCGCCATTAGAGTCACGTTCGATATGTCGCCGGTCCGCAAGCTGCTGAAGGCTTGAGCCCTTTAAAAAACCGGACCATGGCACAAATTAGCCGATCTCCAGATGAACACAATATTTAGGCAACATTTATGTGCGTGGAGACATCCACTTCGGTGGCCACTCGAGGACACACGGGAAAATGAGCCATCGCTTTAAATATATAAAATAATAATTCGTTTTACATCTAAGAATTGGTTTTTTTAAAATATTCCTCAGAAAACGTGTGGGTAATGCAAAATAAAAAACAATGTATTTTCGTGTTTTGTAAAAAATATTTTTCTATGCAACCGGAAACTTTCATTCCAACGAAAGTCTGACAAAATTATCTGCGGTGAAACATCCTCCTACAAGATAAAGTCCAAAATATTTTCCTACGATTATTACTTAGGTTTTATTTCGAGAAATTCTTCGGTGATGCACAACAAAAAAAAAAACTTTACTCGACCTTTTTCGTGGCTCGAGAGTCCGATAGACTATCGAAAAAAAATCTTGGTTGCCAATATAGCGAAAAAGAAAACTTTTTTGCCTCGACCACACAAGAGTTTCCCAGAAAAATGTCGAGGCAACAAAAAATTGTCGCGACGTTGTTCGCAATAAAAAAAAAACGATAACTCTCACGTTTCCTCCGAAACTCAACACGATTGATCCAATTGCGATTACCTCGTTCGGAAATCGCCCTTTCCATCACTTTTTCTGCCCCCGCGCCCTCCTGCCCCGCGAAGGTAAAAGAACAAAAGAGTTACGGATAATAGCGGGCTCGAGGGTTGCACGAAAAAAAAAAGGGCAGCTCCTCTCTTTTGTGCTCTCAATTTGTACGAAAATACTTTTTCTGTTTTCTTTTTGTTCGGCTTTTTGTCGACCCCGGGGCTGGTGGGATAGCTCGTGTCTAGGTGGTGCTTCGTATGTTTTCACTGGTGACGATGAAAGGCTTTTATTTGGGCCGAGAGTACGAGTAAACTTTTATCAAGGGAGGAATCCCGACGTGATTTCCGCACTGCCTCCGCCACCGATACGTTTACCCTTGATGCGACGAAACCAAACAGCATTTTTTGTGCCGCGTCAATTTGGAGTGAAAAGAGTCGAGAGTGAGAAAGAGAGAGAGAGAGAGAGAGAGAGAGAGAGAGAGAGAGAGAGAGAGAGAGAGAGAGAGAGAGAGAGAGAGCGAGAGAGGGGTTGCATCGGCTAGGATGACAAAGAGCAAAAAAGACGGTTGGAGATACTGAAAAGCCGGACCGTGACCCTTAAACGCGGTAATGAAACTTCCCACTATTACAACACCGGAAACGTGACTATAGTCATCTGAGCATATAGACACAGCCTTTTCAACACGTCAACCCATCGAGAGCATCTCATTAGGACGCTTCTGAGAGGCTCGGATTCTCACCTCATATAAAAGGGAGTTTTTTGCTTGTATTTCATATAAGCAAATAAATAAACATATATATATATATATATATATATATATATATATATATATATATATATATATATATATGTATATATATATATATACTTTTTTTTTAATTTATCTGCTTATATGAAATACAAGCAAAAAAATAGATAGTAAATATTATATATATATATATAGGTCACCTCGTTAGAAACATACCTAACCTAGGTTACCTTAGCCCAAAGTCTAAGGAGTTCGCGTTATCACGGTAAGTATGACTTTCGGGGAAATTTCCCAACATTGGATACTAACCCGTTTATCTCTTATATTAATAGTTTTTTTTTTAAAGCATTAACACGAGAGGTATTTTCATTTGTTGACAAGTTTTCAATTATTCAACTCGTCCCAATTAGTTGTGTGGTACAGATGATTGTATTGGTGTTTGTCGAATGAATACATACACGTTCATCATTTTTAGGTTGGAATACCATTTTCTAGCCGAAGTGACGAGCCGCAGATCCGAAATCCTTGTTTGGGTTTGTTTGCGTTATCGAACAAACCCAAACAAACTTACACCCACACACACAGGCACACTTACACTAGGGATGTCGAAGACTTTACCTCCTCGTGGTACATTCTGGATAGCGCTGAAATAGTCAGAAATGGTATTCTAACCAAAACAAATTATGAACGTTATCAAAAAACTTTTCCTACAAAAGTTATTAGTTTTGTCCTGACAAATGTTTGGGTGAAAAAAATCATGAATATATTTTTTTTTAAACCTGTCGGCCATCTTGACGTTGCCATTTTGAATTTCGGACCAAATAAGATTTCTTTCAACGTCCCCTTTTGAACCTTAGACGCTTTATTATACTCAATACTTGATCGCAGCAGTATTTTTGGAGATACATGAGGTGTAAGATTAAAATGGGACACCCGGTCTATAAAAATTGTTATGCTCTTGAATTAAATAAATATTTATGCATATCCATATGTGAATAAATGTATATTTACATTTGTAAAAAAACATGTATTTATATAATGTAGCGAATGCCTATATATATACAAATATTATTCTATCAAAATAATACTCATGCAAATCTATATGCGCATAGAAATAAATTTATATTTATAAAATGGCCTTATTATAGTACAGGCTATTCATATATATATATGTGGTTTTTTATATATATATATGTTCGGTTCCGCCCCGTCGAAACCCACGTTGGCGGTTCCTTCGACATAACGAGAATTCTTACTGCCCATAATTAAATTCCGTTTCGTGCAATAGTACGTCCTTGATTTAAACTTCATTATAGCAGGCATAATTAATTTTTCTGGACTTTTGATGACACCGAGGGAGACAGAGAGGGGGGGAGGGGAGAGAGAGAGAGAGAGAGACAGAGAAAGTAATCACCGTAGTGTCTTTGTGCTGGCCTGCTAGCTCGTTCTCCCACAAATCGTCTTTGTCTTCCCTAAAACAATCGCGAACGAGCACAAGTTTCGGAGGTGAGAAGAATGGCGAGGCCAAAAGAAGAATACCAGCAAGGTCGGAAGTTTGCTGCGATCCGTTTTTTTTTTTCATTCTCGCTGTCCGTGCATAGCCGGGGGCTGGGTTGAGATCCGGCAGTTTTGACATGACGCAGAAGCGTCGTAAATTTGAGGTCGAGGGCGATCTTGGCCGGCATTACGGGAAATTTGATTTGGATCGCGTTGGTACCGTTGATTCTTAATTGACGAACAGGGGTGTTTCAAGACAATTCTACAGAGGCTTTCAGCCAATCAGCTATCGCGCCAATCCTATTTGGATTCCAGGTTTTTTCGATGATCGCCCAGCCGGTCCGTTTGGCCGGTATGCCCCAGTGGGTCCCACGGCTCGCAGCGATTTCAAGGGCAGACAACTACTGGCTGGATGGGGCAACGATTTTTTCGACAAGACTCCGCGGAGAATCTTCGATGGCGAAGCCAGCCAGGCTGGACCTCGAGCAAAGAAGGAAACGTCGAAAACAGGTGGTCGGGTGATGTTACCACCGTCATCCTCGAAACTTCACTCGACCCCGAACGATTGGTACGGCTGCATCGGTAAACCGCCGGATTACTTCAGCCCCGGGGTCAGAGAAACCGCCGGAAAGAAGGGGCTGGAGAAGGCGGCGGGAGAACCCCCAAACTGCAAGATCAAACCTAATCCTCTCGGAGGTCCGGGCTACGTCGACATCTGCCTCAATCCCTACCCCAAACACACTACCGAACCGTACGACCTTCACGAACATCCCAAAAAAGGTAGATTCCCTTCGGAACTTGTGCTCACCAAATTCTATCGCGCTAGTCATCACTGTGCCAAAATAGAAGACGTTGATGACGTTGGTTGAAAGTTCGATTCACCTGCCAGGTGGAAAATCCGAAGGACCGTTGATCACGGGAAAGTTCCTCACGGCCAGTGCACCGCTTGACTACTTTCCACCCAATCCTTACCTGGATCCCGCGCCAGGCCCCACTTATCGTCCTCCTGACGCAGACGCACTCAAGTTCTCAAAGAGCCTCGGGCAAGGTCACTTCTACGTGCCGTTTCCGAAAAAATCGGGTGGACAGCACGCCGGGTGCTTCGGCAAGTTTACCTACTCGAGCGACCCTTATCATCGGCCACCGGATACGAAGACGTCGAGTGGACCGAAGTTCGTCGCTGGTGGACCAAACTACCGCGCTAAGTACACCAACAGTATCGTGAATCAGGTCACTGGGATATCGTGCAACGTCAAGAATTATCGGGAATATCGGGAACGCGTTTATCCTTTGTCATCTTGAAACCTGTGCGATGTTGCAATTGTAAAATATTCCTGAGAATACAGTTCGTCTGCCATCGAGCTGTCGGCTTCTAATCTTCTTTGATCCAGTTGAAAGACGTCGAATGATTGCAATGGCTTCCACTTTGATTGACGACAAATGGCAATGGCAAGTGGCAGTAGTGGACGCGTTCGTCATACCACTCATTCCAATTAGCGTCTTTCGTACAGCCAAGTATTCTCACTGGATACCACTTCCGGTTGTGAATATAACAGTGAACCGCCCTCAACATTCGCCATGCTCTTCATTTATCGACATCGCCAAGACGGCGTTGCAAACAGCTGGAATGATCCGCGGAGACAGCCAGGACCGGGAAGACTCTGGAAACACTCGAGCGTGGAAGCGAACGAATGAGGACAAGGTGCAGAACGTATAGGCGACACGAGACGTCACGAGTTTTATTCCAAGGCTGCCTGAGGCCGCCGTTACTCGGTGACCTGTCGTTGAGACGGTATTAAACATTCCTGAGATTGCGATACCACCACGTCAAACTTACCTATGCTCTGCCTGTGGAATCTCACATGCATCGCTCTTCAGACATTGCCGGCAGCGTTCGCTCCAATACTCAGTCACCCCCACCCACGGGTCTGTACAGATTTGTTCGCTGGATTACGACTCCGACGACGATTTCTTTCTCTCGTGGCGTTCAAAACGAAGTCGAGCTGGTGACGATAAGTGCTCCGGATTTTATTAGATTCTGATGCATCGTTCTTCTGCAGATTCCGGATTTTATTCGACTCCGATTCATCGTTCTCCTACACGGAGAGAATTTTTAAGTAATTTTTACTGTGAAATTACAGTAACTCGGTGACAAATGTGCAATTCTTCAGGTTTTTAGGAAATAAATTATAAATTTTCATGGAAATGAATCAAAATTTACTTTTGCGTAACAAAAATTTAAAATATTTTCCAGAATTTTTACTGAAATTAATAGTAAAATTTCATGAAACGTAAAGATTACGACAATAAGTTAAAAAAAGTGCTAATATAAATGAAATTTTTCAGTGGAACATTGAGAAATTTGCGTGTTTTCCATAAAAATTTAAAAAAGGAAGCCGAAATGTTCTGTGCGTCCACCGGAATTTTACGTTCTTTATAGTAAAATCAGTTAGGGGCTAGGTCGCCTGACCGTACGCGTGAGCTCTGTGTGGGAGCGTGCGTATACGTGAACGCAAGCTGCGAGAGTGCGCTTGTGTATGACGCAGTATGACGAGCACGAACGACGCCGACCCGCGTTGCTTAGCAACGGCGGTACCGCGCATGCGCATTATAGTACGAAGCATGGGCCAAGAAAGCCTCGTGGTCTCGTGCAGTCTAACGTGTTCTACGCAGTTCTACGCAAGAAAACAAAGAAACGTGAAAAGAAACTTCGATAAAGGACGTCTACAATGGTACGGAAAGATGATATGCTAAAATAAGTAGCAATCAAGAACACAAATGTTCAGAAATACAGTATATAGAGTATTTATTTAATCATAGGGAATTAAGTTTTCGCTAGGGATTTTAGAAATTTCAAGTTTGTCCAGGTTATTTTTACTGTAGAAACTTGGAATTTTTGAGGCAGCCCATTGTTAAAATTCTACATGAGAATGTGTCAGAATTTTTACTGAAAGAAATGTAAAAAATTATGCTACTTGCTTAAATTTTTACACGAATGAAAGCAAAATATTAAAAGCTAGTGTCAATTTTTGACTATGTGCACATTTGTCACCGGTTTCACATTTTTAATGTAATTTTTACGGAGATTTCACCGTAAAAAATACTTAAAAATTCTCTCCGTGTAGATGTTTCTGATTTGATTCGATTCTGATGCATCATTTTTTCATGCGTTTCTAGGATGGGAGAGAATCATATATGTTTCTGATTTGACTGGAATCTGATGGAGAATTTCTTCGTATGTTTCTTGGTTGACTCCATTTTAAAGATTCGTTTTTTACGGGCCCTGGATTCAGGCAGATTCCGATGCATCATTCTTCTGGAAGTTCCTGCTTGGATTCGACTTCGATTCATGATTCCATATGATTCTGATTTGATATCACTCTGATGCTCCATTCTTCCACACACTGCCGTTTTGATTCGACGTCGATCAATCATTCTCTCATGTGTTTCTGATTTGATTAGATTCTGATGCATAATTTTCCCACGTGTTGTCGATTTGATTTGACTCTGATGCGTTTTTTCCTGGCATTTTTCTGATTTCATTGTGATTTGATTGTTTATCTCTTTGTAAGCTCTCGATTTAATTGTGATCTGATTGATAATTTCTTTATAAGTTCCTGATTTGGTTATAATCTGATTGTTCAGTGTTTCATAAGTTTCTGATTTGATTGTGACCTGATTGATGATTCCTTTATAAGTTCCTGATTTGGTTGTAATCTGATCGCTCATTTCTTTATAAGTTCCCGATTTGATTATGTTCTGATTGATCATTTCTTTATACCTTCCTGTTTTGATTGGACTCTGGTGCAATATCTTTGCATACGTTTTTTATTTTATGGAATCCAATAAATAATTTCTCCAAACGTCCGTGATTTCGTCAGATTCCAATGCATCGTTAACCCATACGTTCCTGGTTTGATTCCATTCTATCACATCGTCTTTCCATACCCTTCCGATTTGATTCGATGCCGAAACATTTCTTGGAAACTTTTCCAACTAAATTCACGTCCATTCTCGCGAAGGCTCCCTTCATTCGGCCGGTTTTTTTTTCTTCAAGGTCCTTGAATGATGTCCCTCGAATAACATCTGTCGCGTCCTTCAGAGATCCAGTCCGAATCTCTGAACAGTCTGCCCCAGCGTGTGGACGCCCGTAGCTCTATTTCTCAGATCTCATTTTCGCTCCTGGGGGTCCATCCGCAGCTGAGAGATCTCAGACGGGGGCTGAACGACGGAAACGCACCAACGACGGCGGCAAAACGTTCACGAGGCCGCGCAGATACGAAGGAAAACAATGTGGAATACAGTCGGAGTCTCGGGGCGACCGAACGGAAGTTATTGGCAAAGAAAGAAAAAAAAGGAAGTTTGCGATGCTTCGAAAGAAAAGAGACGGGACAACGGCGCCGGATGAAAATTGTTCGAGAGCCGAGAACACAAAGGAAGAAAAAAATGAGAGAAAAATACAAGTTCTTCGACTTCCGAATGCGCGAGCTCAGCATCGAACCCTTAGCGACCCTCTTTATTCCGCGATGCACGCACGCATTGAAAAAGGTTGCGCACACTGCCAGTAAAAAATATCACGGGTCAAGTCAACCCGATAGCACACTTTCGAAATATGATAATTTTCTAGTTTTTTCTTGAAATCGTATTTTTTTTATGTGTTATACAAAAATAATAGTTGGTATACGTGTTCAAAGATATGACCCCAAATAACGCTAAAACAACTGTACTTACCATTCGTAAAAAAATATGGTAAATATTCGGAAGCGGGGCTCCTGCTGAAATCAGGATAATTTTCGTTTGGGTTTGTTTGGGTTTGTTTGAACCCTTGAAGAAAATTAGCGTGATTCTAGCAGGAGCCCCACTTCCGAATATTTACCAAAAATTATATTGTCATCGTATTTTAGAAATATTTTTTTTTCAATTCAAAACGTGCGAAGCCCGGGCATTTAATATTATTATTATGTACATGGGCACTAATTTTAATGGCTTTTCATAAGTTTGTGCTCCAAAAAACATGCCGGGTTTCAATACTTTTTTCAGACGACAGTATTGAGATGACACGGTCGGGATTTCCCCCACAATTAATGTATAGTCTGCCCAAGTGGGAATTTCTTTTAAATTGAAAAACATTGGCACAGAAATGTAACTATTATTATTTAAACAATCGGCTGCCTTTGCTGCATGGCCTTTCGGTGTAAGAATTGTGGAAACTAAGATTAAGTGAAATGAAAAATAAAAAATTTACTTCTAGTATAACAATAAAACTCCTGTATGCCCGGATACTTTTTTCAAATTTTGAAAGTTACGAAAATGGTGAGCTGTGAAAAAACTTCGAGTTTCGACAAAAAAAACAACTGTAACAATTTGTTATTAACAAATGGACGAGCATTTAAAAAAAATCATCCAGTCATACGAGAGAAAATGTTGAAAACTATGCTCTATCCGAATTTGAAGCGAATCGGACGAATCGATTTTGAGATGCGACTTTGAGAAAAAGGCAAAAGAAAGGGTAAATGGCAGCGAGGCGGTTCACCGTAGCGCAGTAGGCGATCCTTCATAAAAATTCTGCTAAATCGGTCAAATTTTGAAATTTTCACAAAATCTTTGTTGCAAATTAAAGTTGAGACCCTAAACTATACAAATTTACAATAAAAAGAGATCATATTTTTACGATTTCAAGCTCTCGCAGACCCCTTAAGGGATAAGAAAATAAGGCCTCACTTTGACAATTTATTTTGGGAGTACGAAAAATGGAATAGCATTTATTTTGAGAGTGTTTACTTAACACATATTAAACTATCAAAAAAAAATTATTCGAATTTTCATATAAAATGGCGGCGTCAGTGCTATCTTGAAAAACGTGTTTTTTTACAAACAGCTTCACGGGAGAACGGTTTTTTTCTAAAGTATAAGACCGGGGATAAAAACAAACAATAATTATAACCTATACGAGTATATTATTAGGTATAGAACTACGTATGGATTTCATTTTTCAAATTTTGAAAAAATGGCGCACCCTAATAGAAATAAATGGATTTTTGGCCCAAAAAATAAGCAGTAAATTGTTTATAAAAAAAAAGTTTCCGTTTAATAAAAAAACGGCTACGTACTCCCATAGAGAATGTAATTGTGAAGCTACTATCAACATTTCAAATCGATCAATGAAAAGGTGTGAGACCGTCCTCCCAATTGGAAAAAAGTTTCCGCAGCGGAAAAATCGATTGTTAAACCTTTAAAAATAAAATCTCGCTACAGGACCGATTGCATATTATTTTTATGACCCCAAAGTATTTTTTAAAACAAAAAAGTAAACGATTTTTCCAAAATCCTAAAGTTATCCCTTAATTGACTGCGCGGAAGCGAAAAAATATTGGGCTTGAAATTCGCGCATTGCACTATCCTGTCCGACGTTTTTCCACCCCTCTCTGGTTGCACAAACAAGAACCTATCGAGAAATACGTATACCGTGATCCAGCGAAAACCATCTCGCAATTGTGTTCGTATATGCGTACGCGAATAACCTATCTGGAAGATAGGTTTTCCCTTTGCCCAGGTCGTGCGTGTATATACCTGGGCTAACTTTATTGCGAAGTTGTTGTTCGCGCTTGAGAGCTTACGGAATGGAAACGCGGTAATTGCTTTCCGCATTGTTTCATTCTCATTCGGGGTACGAGTTTGTCCTCCTATTTACTTTGCTATTACTCACCGAGGTGCACGCATTGTTATGAACCGGTCAACACACATTTTCCGAGGACTCGTTTTTTTGAGGGTTTTCCGTTTGACTTTGGCGTCTGATTGTTTCAGGTTGGCGGGATATTTGGGTATTTTATTATATTTCATTTTCTGGCTTATATATGTCGTTAATTTATCACCTTTTGTGTATACGTTTGATGCAGTTTCCGGTCGCTACAAGGGCATTCGGGACAGCGATGGAGAGAGAGAGAGACGAAGAGAGTAGATGAGATTACATTTGTTAGTGCTCCAGGACCAAAACGTCCTATCTCACACAGCCTTTGTGCTTCGTACTATAAAAAGAAAACTATATAGAAACAAAGAGGTGAAATGTAAAAACAAAATAAAATCTGACTTTATATGAACAAAATAACAATAAAATAAAAAAGGGAAACGTAGATTCAAAAACGCAATCGAAAAAAGCTCGTAAATAAAAAGAACGAAAGAGCACGTCACCCTGGTCTTTCGTACGGAAAAATTAAAATAGACAATACAATAAAAAAAGGGACTTGATACAAGACAAAAGTGTCTCTATAGAAACGAAAAGCAAAACACGCTGATGAAAAAGAACACAAATATAAAGAAAAGTCGTAAAAAAGAAACAAGAGAACGACAGAAAAGGGGAAAATGATGGTGAGAATAGGCTTTTGAAGAAGAACAAGGGTTGGTTGAGAAATTTAGAGGAGATATTTTTTTCGGATATCTACAATATTTATAGAATTTTGAATTTAATATTAACGAATAATTCTCTACCAACATACGTACAATAGTAATCTATCGAAATTCTTATAAAGAATAAGGGTTGTTCGAGAACTGTAGCGAAATTATTTATACAGACATTTTGAATATTTATACAATTTAACTGCAATTTTGACTAATGTTTCTTTTTATCACAATGCGTACAATCATAAGCTACCAAAATTCTTGTAAAGAAAGACAAGGGTTGGTCGAGAAATTAAGCAAAATTATTTTTACAGATATTTTGAATATTTACCCAATTTTAACTTCAATTTTGAGAAATACGTTTTTTACCAATATACATACAACGGCAAACCACCAAAATTATCGTAAATAAGGAAAAGGGTTGTTTCAATGATTTAGAGAAATGATTTTTACAGATATTTTGAATTTTTTGTTTATTTCAACTTCAATTCTGAAGAATATTTTTTGTGACCAAAATGCATCAAAATTCTCATAACCGAAGTTCAATTACGTATTTTTTTCCTTAAGGGGGGATTGTCTTTTTTTTCGCAAAATTTACCGCTTTTTGGGAATTTTTTTGTGAAGAAAGTATACAACGGAAAACTTGTGAAACTTGGCATATAGTTTTATTGATCTGTTTACTAGATACAAAAAAATTTTTAAACAATTTCATCAAAAAATTCGCCTCCCACCCCCCTCGACGCGCGATGGTCCTTTTTTGATGGTGTGCACGATTACAGCCTTCACGTTCATCCTGCAACAAAAACCCAAAAAGCATTTTACTTTAGACACATATAGCTATCGTTCGATGAAGGGAAAAAAAAAAATTGACGATTTGGTGACGTTTTGAACTTGAAGTATCGATTTTTCGAAAAAAATTGATCGATTTTTTGTTATAAATAAAGAACTATTAAACGTATTGCTTTTTTGCTTCATCAAACGATAGCTATATGTGTCTAAAGTAAAATGCTTTTTGGGTTTTTGTTGCAGGATGAACGTGAAGGCTGTAATCGTGCACACCATCAAAAAAGGACCATCGCCCGTCGAGGGGGGTGGGAGACGGATTTTTTGATGAAATTGTTTAAAAATTTTTTTGTATGTAGTAAACAGATCAATAAAACTATATGCCAAGTTTCACAAGTTTTCCGTTGTATACTTTCTTCACAAAAAAATTCCCAAAAAGCGGTAAATTTTGCGAAAAAAAAGACAATCCCCCCTTAATTTTTTTTTTGCCAATGTAGCTTTCCGAACGAAGCCAAACAAGCCCAGCATAGGTTGTTCATTATGAACCGCGACAAAGCCAAATGAACGCGTGGGTAATCCATTTCAGAACAGGGTCACGAGAGCATCTCTGCATTATGCGAAGTTTATGTATCGGCCGGGGATGAATGTTGGCGTCAAGTGTACGCGGAGATCCATTAATGAAGATCCGCGAGCGTTGAACACACCACTAAGCTCCCGTATTACGGCGCTTTGGCTGTTGCACGCGCTTGATATAAGCCGCCGTGTACGAAACTCCGCGGCGTTATGCGAGCGGCTTAGTGACGGCGCGCGATCCTCAGGTTCAGCTCTGGTACGCGCTCTGCAAGACGCCCGCGAGTTTCAGTCGAAACTGCCGGGGGCGAACCTCCTTAATTCCGCGATCAAATTTGCATATGGCGACGAGGCGCGTCGATTATCACAGCCACGAGAGTCGAGACGAAAGTCTTATCCGTCCATCGAGCCACTTTTCGACTTTTCGGCGACAAACTTTTCGAAAAAACGTCTGACATTTTTTTTCCGTCCAATCGGAAATCGAAGAGTCACCCGACCTCGACCTCTCGAAAGCGCGCATTTTGAGCCCGGAACCATTGAGTTTGGTGAAAAAATGGCTGAGAAAAATGGGAAAAACCATCGATCAGCTGATCGTTGATAATCGTACGAGGCGCTGTGCCGCGTGCCATCGTTTCCTCGTTCACCGTGTAGAGAACAGGACGACGACTCGACCGACCGGAAGTCGTACCTCAGCTTGTATATATTTTACGCGCCCCTCCCCCATTTTCTCCACTATCTTTTTTCCCTCATCTTTATCCGCTCAGCTTACACATCGACGCGGATTTCACGAATTCCCTTCCAGAATCTTGTGCTCTCGAACGCGCAAAAGGAACGAGGCCCCTATACACGATCGACATAAGCGCCACCGGAGCTTCCTCGATCGCCTTAATACAGTGCATAAATACGTTTACCCACTTACCATAACCGATTCGATACTTCTTCACGGATCCATAACTACACATACGTATATGGACACACGCATGTACAGGGTGTCCCATTTAGAGGATTGCTGCTGTCTCGACACGCGTTGCAATGACAAAAGTTCCAAATAAAAGTCTTCTGTCTTCGAGGGGCGGGAAAGGTCCATTTACGCTCGGATCTTTGCCGTATTGGCCAAGGTTGAGTCAAGGTCAAGCCAAGGTCAAATGAAGGTCAATATCGTGTCAAGGTCAACTTCATCGTTTCAAGTCCGAGCTCTAATTTTTTAATTGTATGTTCTTGGAATTTGAGTCGAGAGCTTTTCGAAAAAGCTGGGGCTGAGCATTTTTCCATCAGAACCTAGCCACCTTTTGATGTAAACGTTTTTTTTCATTTATTGGAAAGCGTAATTTCTGACCGGGCTTGTAACCCTCCAAGTAGGGTATACCGCATACATAGAGTGTGACAATTATGACGTGGTCATGTGTCCTTTAAGGGGGGAGATAACCTTTAGGCGATGATAAACATGCGGACTTTCATGCTTTTTTTTCTAAAGGAAATATTTCTTCATCATTTTTGAGACTGAGGGTACGTTTTATTACACTTTTGGCAGTTACATGGATGAAAAAAAAAAATCATCTTTCACGTGACATACGGCCAACGAAGATTTTTCTTTCAATAACATGCATACGCAGAATATGAATGAACAAAAAGTGAGAATTGTTGAACATCGATGATACGGTACGCTTTGAAACAAAAAGATTGAATTTTCCGAATAAATTGCTACATTTTGCAATAAAAAAGTTCTTCTTTTTTTCAATTTTTAAAAACATTTAGTATCATGTTTTAGACAATAAGGTCAGAAAGATTTGTAGCAAATTGCATCAGACTCGGTCGATTAGTTTTTTAGCTGTACGTGACGCCAATTTTTAAAATGCAGTTTAGGAGATCGCCTCATACCTACGCCTTTTTAAAGATTAATGAAAAAAAATTACCATTTAACGGCCAAAAGTAGTAATAAAACATACTCCAAGTCTCGACAGGGGTGAACAAATCCTCGTTTTAATAAAAATCATGAGAATCCGAGACAAATGTCCCCGCCTAGAGGTAACCCCCGCCTTAAGGATCTCACGCGGATATTTTCCAACCGAGCATAATATGATTTTTAATGACTTGCCAAGTCCACTTTGGAAATAAATATAGCGAATTTTTGTCATGGGTAGTATTGAGCAGAAAAAATTGAGCATTCTGGAGAAAAAAAAACAAATTCCATTTTCAGTACAGTAGAATGAAGATAATTCAATTCCGAATACGAAATACTCCGGAAGAACATATTTATACGAATGCCGTCATCGAGGAAAACATTTATCGCAGATGCGTTTTCGAGTGGCTCTATGGAGTTTAATTCTATTGAAAAAAGTTTTTTAATGTTTCGTATTCAGAATTTGATTATCTTCATTTTGCTGAAGTCGAAATGAAATTTTGATTATTACCCAGAGAGCTCAATTCTTTTCGGAAAATACTACTCATTATAAAAGTACGCTGTATTTTTTTCAAAGATGACTCGAAAAGCCATTAAGGGGCTTAACACCTAGGTGAAATATCTGAAAACATCGATTATGAGTTTTTGACGGATTCTCAAAATATAACGTTTCCAAAATATTGTCTTAACATTTCAAGTCGATCCGTTAAAAATTAAAGAAGTTATGGGCGTTTATCGGCAGGTCTCGCGAACTTCAAACGTCTTTCTTTCTAAATTACTTTTTCATGATCAGTGACCACGATGTCTCGAAAATCACGGCACCGACCAACTTCAAATTTTACTACCTTCTCTTACATATCAAAAAGCAGTGCTCGAAGGAATCAATCTTCTTTGCAATGCACAGTTTTTTTTTAACCGAAATAGAACATTTCTTTTCTATCGAAAACGACACTTTCCCTACGGACTGCGAGCATTTTTTCAAAATTTAATATTTTATTGAAACCCTCGTCCAAGTACTACATTATTACATGCAAAAAATAAATGGGTTCGTTTTTATCATTTAGGATAATTTGTTTCCGAGCAGCAGAGGTCACCGCGTAGGACATTTCCCAAAAGTCATACTCTAGTAGAAAAAATAAAATTCGAAAGACTGCGCACGTTTTCTCGGCAAAAATTCGGGAAATTTCCGGCCACGAGATAGGTGTTACTCGTTAAAGATCATATTTGCCTCAGTAGCAAAATTTCCACGCCAGACCCTTAAAAACCCTTGGCCACCTTATAATTGTCAGCCTCTCTCTCTATATATATATAGGCTGACAATTATATATATATATATATATATATATATATATATATATATATATATATATATATACTCACGTATCGTCTACAGATAGCATCCCTATCCCTCTCTAGAGGTACCAGTGACAAGGGGCGCGTCGCAAGAGCTGAAGTACGACGATGAGGAGAGAGGGTTATCCACGAATATCCTTCCCACACCACTATTTCGTTTTAGAACCTATGTACTTCGTGCCTCTTGCGTACACATCCCTCTCTCTCTCTCTCTCTCTCTCTCTCTCTCTCTCTCTCTCTCTCTCTCTCTCTCTCTCTCTCTCTCCCTCTCTCTCTCTTTTAAGATTGTCCCTTATCTCTGCACACCTATGTACCAATACCAATGTGTGTCTCCATTCTACGATGAGGTCCTTTCACGTTCCCGGACCGAAGCTCCCTCTCGAAAAGCCCTCCAAGAGATTCGCGAACGTTTCCGCCCCATCCGGAGCTTTCCCACGGGGGTTCGACGGGCGCGAGTGGAGTCGTCCATGATTTATCTCTTTGGTGGAGAACATCTGCTTCCGATATATATATATATATGGGGGGGGGGGGGGGGTACAAGGATGGGATTAGACGGATAGGGAAACCTCTCTCTCTCTTTCTCTCTCTCTCTCTCTCGACGAAAATAATAAATTGATTCGATAGCACTGTCCCGCCCTTAATAATTGACTGGTGTATAAAAATACGACAATCTCGTTTCGTTAACATAACCGCGTGACAGCACACGTCCTTATCCACACCCAGCATCCAGCCACGTCTTATACAAATTTATTCACCAAAACATCAAAAGAGCTTTATTTCAATTAGGAATAAATAAGAATTTTTAGGAATTAGGAATAAGGAGGAATTAGGAATTAGGAATTTTAGGAATTAGGAATTAGGATTAAATAAGAATAGTTGACATTGCTTGGCAATGTCAACTAATTTTTAACGCTGTCATTACTGGACATCAATGTCCACAAAAATTCCATACGTGTGAACTATTTCAGAATTTAATTTTTTCATTTCGAACCGCGAAGGAGGGTAGTTTAAGTCGGCTCGAACTTTCTGGATGACAATGTACACGCGATACATCCTTGATACGCGACGGTCGGGGAAAAAAGAAAATAAACCGAATTAATAGCGATGCATTATTTTTTACGCGTTCCAATTTTCAAAGGAGAGCGACGTGAAAGAGGAAAACGAAAAACACGTTTTATTTAGATTTTGTGGATGTACTTTTCTGGCGGTTATTTCTTAACTTGCGTTATCGTTACGAAGTGCACTGTTGGGCAATTAATGATTGACCAACTGAACATTAACGCAAATGCATTAAGTTCAGATAATTAAAAAAAAACTTTTTCTAGACTGAATGTCTACCAATCGCTTTGAAAAACTTTGAGGGAAAAATGCATGGGTAAAAGAGGAACATAAGTACAAAACTATGTCATAGGAAGAGTCGAAAAAAATGACAAAATGCGTAGAACAAAGATGAGGAATATCTAGATTTATAGAGGCATCTAGAATTTTCTTCAGGACGTCACTTTTTGGGCTGCCCTGTACATATATACGTAATTATAATATGAAAAATACTAATCCTAATAAAAATAGCATAATACAATGTATATTTATATGATATAATGTAATATTATAAATACATATGTCAAAACAATTTATCAGAATTCTTTCGTCATTATATTGTAATATTTATTATTAGTAGTGAGTGTCAGTGGTATAGTAGTATAGTTCTTTATTTCCGAGTATAGCCTTGTGAGTTTTTGCTCTTTCCTTTCTGTACATTAATACCCTTTAACGCATTTCCTTCCTTTTTTGTTAACATTAATCTTTCGTCCTTTTTCTCCTCTATGCTTCCTTTCTTACTGTGCATTCGAAGGCTCTCCATACTCGCACAATTCTTTGAACTGTTTCCCTTTCGCTTCTTTATTAATTTTTCCTTTTGGAGCCTCCCCCTTTACGCCACTTTTCTAAACCGATCTACCACTTCTTTGTTGATTTTTTCTTTTACTTTCCCGCATATACCGCATTTCTTTTATTCTCCTGCTTTTCAAAATAAACTTCATTGATAATCAACTGGTATTTTATATTTATTTATGCGGTAACCCATCCATTAACTTCGAAACATAAAAAAAAACTAACCGAAACAAGTTGTAATATTTATGTCTGCCTAGGTATCTAAATAGCAAAACGAGACCACATTGCTTTTATTAAGAACATGTTTCACTTAAACGGTCACGTACAAAATCACACTAATTGCAGGACTAAAAATATCAAATAACAATTTGATTTTTTTGTCCTACAATTTACAACTGACAAGAAAAAAAATATCAAATAACATTTTGATATTTTTTGGCTTACAATTAGTCTGATTTGGTACAGAATTGCAGAATTGTAGGTTAATAAATGTTGCTAATAAACACACTAGGAACTTTTCTTAGCTTACGATTGTAACCAACAATTTGAAAAATTATCAAACGTCGAAAACCCCCTGAGAATACTCCGAGACTAGCAATAGAATAATAAGTGGAGTGAAATTGATCGATGATCAATGTTACTTCGTTGAAGCGATTGAAAACACTCCAACGACACAATTGTCGCCCATAAAATATGTTTTTGAGGTTATGCCACACAGCAAGGCATAATAGTGTAGTCACTAAACTACTGTCAAGTTGATTGTTACCAAAAACATGCCATTGCAACACTCGTTATTTTTTAACTTATTCGAGCATGAAGAATTGCTTAGATACATTACTAACGTTTTTCATATTTTTACGGTCATTTAAATCCGTTCGTTCGCGTTGCGTCTGACTCATGACATAATGAGACATTCAGGCTTGCCAACAGTAAAAAAAACTTTCGGTCGCGTTCGGGAACTTCGTAATTTGAATTTAAAAACAAAACACAGTTTTTATAAAAGTTTTATCAAGTTTTTATCAATCCACGGTAATGAGGATAATAACAATAATACTAACGGTAATTAAAACTAATAAGAAACAATTAATGTGCGCGTGTAAGTGCGCGCGTGAGACATCGCCATCCGAATATGGACACAACCGTGCTTGATCATCCTGTAATCTCGTTCTTTGCGTTTTTAATTAAACTCCAATTGATCGAATGTGACGCTTCAATGAACGTTTTCATGGATTTTACTCTCTTCGTATAGAGCGGACACGTTCTCACATATGAAGCAACATCAAACGATCAGCACAATATGTTCATCTTCAACCGAGTTACGCAGCGAGAAATAACGAAGTGCCTACGAGACAACAAAGAGACAGAAAAATAGAGCACTTTGTCGCAGCATTCCCCGGATTAGAATATCGTTGCTCAATCTCCTTTGTACGCTACGGATATTGCCTGGACAAGAGCCTGTGTGCGAAATTGCAATTCCGGAAGGTTTTAATTTTTATCGGACCCTATCCAGAGCATGAGCGTGGAATTTCAAAAATACTATTTTGTAATTAATTTGCGATGAAAATTTCGTAAAAACACGAAAAATTGACAGAGTTGTGAGGATTTTTGGGTTATCCTTTTTTCTTTTGGGTTCTTCTCGCAACTGACTTTTATACGGTGCAAATTGTATCTTCAAATCTGTTCGTCCTAGTTTACGAAATTTTCAATCGTACGACCGGATGATATTTTCTGATACGTTTGTCCATGTATCCATGTCCATGACCATCGCGCGTCGAGGGGGGCGGGAGGCGGATTTTTTGATGAAATTGTTTAAAAATTTTTTTGTATGTAGTAAACAGATCAATAAAACTATATGCCAAGTTTCACAAGTTTTCCGTTGTTTACTTTCTTCATAAAAAAATTCCCAAAAAGCGGTAAATATTGCGAAAAAAAAGACAATCCCCCTTTAAAGTTTTACGTCAGGTATATACATAGATAAATTACATAAATAATAACGCCCACAACTCCCCCAATTTTCAACGGTCGGTCCGTTGAAAAATGGACTTGAGATTTTCAGAGAACATTATTGAAAATATTAAAAGAATCCGTCGAATACGAAAAATCGATTTTTTCAAAAATTCCAACCAGCTGTAACCCCTTGGATAATAATAACTCCATTGTTTACGAATATTATTGAATGAAAAAAAAACGCCAGCTTGGCAAGACTCCGTATCTATGTACGTCTGAAAAAAAGATGTAAAATCGACGTATATTTTGGGCCCATAGGAGTTTCAAAGATTTGACTCTGGCCGCGATAGGCGATTATAAAGTCGATAGTAGGGCTCACGATGCTGTTCGCCTGCCCGTAGCACGACCCGGACGGGGCTAACTGAACTTTCAAGTTCGCGGTCTAGGGAAACCTCGAGGAAGGTGGTGGGTGTGCGTTTGTGTAGATACGACGGTGAGTGAACTTAGCGAACCGGAAGCTGTTTCATCGCTTCGTCAACGAGCACGAACGGACTCAGGAGGATGCGTCGTGGATGGTCCCGCTCTAACTGCACCGCGATAAGGGAATATCTGAAAAAGTGGGCTTCGTACGTCCGCATCATCCGCTCTCCTAGTCTCTCGAAACACTGTCAAGCGAAATTCCTCGCGATTGCTTCACATAATTATTTTACACGAGTTTGATATCGTTGCTTCTATTATTTTATACACAATCATTCGGAAATTGTTCATTACAATTGAATCGAATACGAGTACACTATATTTGAATTGCTTGTGCAATGATATCGTGTACAATTGAATAAAAGTTTGTTTACACAAATGTTATTTGAAATATAATTAATTTAGTATAGTTTAATTATATACAATTTAATATTTACACCAGTGTAATTCATTCTAAACAGTTTTTTTTTCACTTTTTCAAAATGTTGCGATTATTGATCATGTTTACGTTATAATCAATTATATTTTATGGTCTCATAAAAAAATGAGGGCTGCAACAGTGAATAGGCAGAGTGTACGGAACAACAGAAAATGACGTTACAACGTAGGAAGGAGTAACGAAGAATTTTAGGACCAAGAGAGGAGCATGGTAGGGATGCCAATCCCACGCTCTTTGGTGTCTTCACAGAAGATATGGATACAATTTGGACAAGGAAGAATGAGGGTGGACGGTTATGAGGAATGAGGAAATATTGGTACTGAAATTTACAGACGACGTAATATTGATAGCGAAGAAGGAAGAAGAGCTAAGGAGGTTGATAGCATCACTGTCGAATTGTGAGGAAAAGAACAAACTGACTGTGAATGTTGATAAAAGAAAAACAAATATCGTTAAATAGGGAGAAAGATACTAGAGACGGAAAATGTTGAAATTCAAAGGGCACATATTTATATATATATATATATATGCCCTTTGAATTGTATTTTTGTTATATGTGTATATATATATATATATATATAAATATATACAAATATTGTATATATATAGATATAGATGCCCTTCGAATTGTATTTTTGTTATTATATATATATATATATATATATATACAATAACAAAAATACAATTATATATTGTATTGTATGAAAAAAATATATACATATATGTATAACCTGAGATTTTTATTTTGATATAAGGTAAATTAAAATGTCAGGCCATTTGGAGACACCCGATATATATAATCATATGGTGTCTCATGATCTGACATTTTTATTCATATATGTATATACCTTATATATATATATATATATATATATATATATATATATATATATATATATGAAAAGTACGAATATTTTTATTTTTATACTTTTTTATTATTTATACAAAAATATTCGTACTTTCCAAATAAATAATACGGTTTATTAATAAATAAAAAATTCAGATTATTTTGAAACGCCCGCTAGAAAGCGCTAGAACATGTGTCAAACTGGCTTAAGCTCCATGTCCCCGGGTAACTCGTAAACTGACTTCGTAGTTCGTACTCACTGTTGCGTCGATCGTTTATGACGCTTAAGCGTGTATCCACGTCACACGAGAACGACGACGGGCCGCAAATGTTGGGCTCGGCGCAGCGCGCGGCTGAGCGTACGCCGCGAGAGTTTACCGGGTGGTTTTGGCAACTTCTCCACGGCGTGGAAGATGAAGATGATGAAAGGGCGATGTAGGCGAACTATATCGCCTCTTCCCCCCCCCCCCCCCCCGTCCCGGGTCCCAGGCTCGAAGGCTTTAGAAGCGGAGCTTTCGCTTTTGTGCGGCATGACGCCGCACAAATTTCCAAAGGCCGAAAAGTTGCATTGTCACGGTTGTCAGATGGAAGATTTTCATGGACGTATTAAGGGAGGTTGAGTCCCAAATCGCAAATGATGATAAAATTCTGAAAAATTGGTATGTTTTTGTATGAAGTATTTCAGAGGTCGTGTAAAAATTTCACGACAATTAGGAAGCTCGTTATTGAACAATTAACATTCACAAATTAAATGTTGTTTTATGGAAACTGATGTAACTTTGCAATAAGTTTTTTTTTTGATCTCTCAATTTTATAATATCTACAATATACTGAAAGCAACGGAAACAAAACAAAGTTTATTGATACATTTTTTTTTATTTCTTTTAAAGATTGTTCTTAACAAAATGCTGATTTTTTAATAACGAGCTTCCTAATCGTCGTGAAATTTTAACACGACCTCTTAAATACTTCATAAAAAAACATACCAAATTTTCAGATTTTTCTTATCATTTTTTATTTCAACCCTTAAGGAGGTTAAGTAATGATGATAGAATTCTGAAAATTTGGTATGTTTTTACATGAAGTATTCAGGAGGTCGTGTAAAAAGTTTACGATTAAGGAGCTATTTATTGAACAATTAACATTAACATGTTTCACAGGGACTCAACATCCTTAAGGGACGCGAGTGAATCTCGAAGATTTCGAGAAGAAGTTTGAATCTTGGATATTTCGAGCAGGAATTTCAATCTTGGAGATTTCGAGAAGAAATTTGAATGTTGGAGATTTCGAGAAGAAATTTGAATCTTCGAGATTTTAAGAAGAAATTTGAATTTCGAAGATTTCGAGAAGAAATTAGAATCTTGAAGATTTCGAGAAGAAATTAGAATCTCGAAGATTTCGAAAATAAAATGGAATCTCAAAGATTACGAGAAGAAATTCGAATCCCGAAGATTTCGAGAATAAATTAGAATCTCGAAGATTTCGAGAAATAATTTAAAGCTCGAAGATTTTGAGAAGAAAAAAGAAAGGCGAACGGAGCTCACGATTGTCGATGAATGCCGACATGAGATAAAATTGATTTCCCAATACGGCAGAGTGGCGAGAAGGAATCGAAAGTTGTCGGGGAGAAAGTGAAATTCGACGGTAATAGTCAGACGTAACGAGGTAGACCAAGACGTGATGAATCGCGACCATTCTTGGCGATTCGCTCCAGAAAATCACTGACGTTTCTGGGGAGCGGCCTGATTTTGTAATTTATGTCGCGTTTGAGAACCCGGCCAAAGAGATTTATATACAAACCCTCGAACCTCATGGGCGCAGGTCAATGGTTCGCACGCCCTCCCTCACTCTCTCTCTCTCTCTATCGCTTTTTCTCTGTTTCAGCGTGACACCTCAAATTCTTTGCCCATGCGATCGGTTGGTGCGATACAGGTATAACGAATTCTTCTACTACTTTGACTACTTTCCTTTCAATTCTTCATTTTCCAAATACTACTTTCCTTTTTACATAAATTTCTTCATTTTCAAGGTACTACTTTTCTTTATCGTTTTCCTTTCTTCTTTTTTGAAATACGACTTTTCTTTTTGCTTTTAATTTTTAATTATTACTTTTTTGCATTATTTTATTACTACCGTTATTTTTTATTTATTTTTAATTAGTTTCAAGATTAACATAATATATTCCTGCTTGGATCTCTGTTACGTTTTTAAAATTATCACTGAATTTTTTCGTTTATTGTATTGTTGTTCTGAATTTTATTATATAAATTAATCGAAATCGCCTCTTCACCACCTTTTGTAAAATAGCCATGTAACGTGGTCGGGCATTAATAAATTTTCTTTTCATGTAATGTTTCTGTCTCTCTCTCTCTCTCTCTCTCCCTCTCCATCGTTCTCTCTCCTCCCCGATTCGATTTCCGAGTCCGTATTACATATATCAAGTCGATTTCGAACGATGAGACTTCGAAACGAGATTAGAGTTAAAGCTGAAGTAAATGCTCTTAAATTGGGAATTCATTCGTAGGAGAGAAAACGTGCGACACAAGTGGACGTGGCAAAAAGTCTAAAGTTCTCGCGTTATGATAAATTCAAAAAAATAATTCACTTATTGTGTCCAATGGTAGGCAATTTTCGTCCAATTGCATGTCCAATATTTCGTCCATCAAATTTTTCCACATCCTCAATTACGCATCGATTTTTTTTCTTTTAAATATTTTTACAATACAGCCTAGAATATAAAAAAAATTGCCATTCTCGAAGCTGTACCAAATCATACGATTTAATTTTTTTTTATTGTCTACTTTGTTTCCGCGGTATCTCGACTTTTCTTGCAAAATATCGTTTTTATATGTGGTAGATAGGCGTGCCAATTTATATATAGGCATGCGAGTCGCAACGAACAACGGAGAGCAAACTCAATCGGGAGTCTTGCCACGATTCAAAGAAAGGCGAGTGATCCTACATGATCCTTTCGTCCCCGCCCGCCCGTTTCAGCCAAATGTCGAGGTCGCCCACGAGATCAACGATATTCCCGTTGCGATACGCGGGGACCGCGCGCGATATCCATGCACACGGGGTGTCAGGTTTGAAACTGTTGACCACCCTTAAATATCACATAGAAGAATCAACATTGTCTTTCTTTCGAGTGGGTCATCCCATGTGGCAGCTATTTTTGTTCGCTTTTTGGATTTTTTTTTTTTTCACTAACAGTTAAAACACACTATCTTCGAATTTTTACCACATATTTATCAACATTTTGACAGTCCCTTAGAATTTTGTCGAACAAAAATAACGAGTTGAATCGACTTTGGACCGTTCGGAAGACTCTCACGTGTAAAACAATTTGGTTGACGGTTGCCATGATTCCGGACGGTTTTCTCATCTCGTCAAAAATCAAACGGCATTTCAATTTGTAGACCTGAGGCTATCCCCGGAACTAGATTAAAGTGAAAATGTCGAAAAACGAATTTTTAGCACGGTTTTAAAAGTTAAGTTTCAAGTTTCGTCATTTTTTTCTCGACTTTTTCAGCTGAAAAAAATATGGCAGGTGTCAGATATATTCTAGTTTGGGGGAGAACTATAGATGTGCTGACAATACCATAAAAAGTTTGAGCGAAATCCGTTCACCAGTTTTTGAGATATCATGGAGGCAAAAAAATACAGGTTTGAGAAACACCCGTTTACAAATTCAAGTACGATTTACACAAAAAACATGTTGTCACACCATTAGTCGCCTATGTCAGGTCGATATAACATGCGCACATTTTTTGCAATTTGTGCGATCAAAAATCAATTTTTTTGGACCCTTAATGGGTCTGCATAGGCTCGTGACCTAAATAAAGCTCGGTTTTCAATTTTTTTTTTTGATGGGAGCTTTGGGATGACGAGGTCAAGCTTTAACACACAATTGCTGCATAGTCTCGTAAAGCTTCATTTCTTTTAAATTGGATAATATACAAAAACCGTGGAGTTATTATTATTTTAACAAAGTTCCGTCCCTGCTGCACGGCCAATCGGTGTAGGTCGTTCTGCCAACTGGGCTCATTTGGAATGGAAAATAGAAAATTGTACTTTCGGTATAATAATGGAACTATCGTATGGCCGAACACTTTATTGATATTTTGAAAATTACGAAAATACCAAGCTGTGAAAAAAAGCTCGCTTTTCGAACAAAAAAAAATACCTTGAGAACTTTCGGGACAATAGGCGATATATTATTATTTGATTCAAATTTATACAGTGAATTCTTTGTCATATATTGAATACACCCTAAATGATGATAAAATTCTGAAAATTTGGTATGTTTTTGTATGAAGCATTTCAGAGGTCGTCTAACAATTTCACGACAATTAGGAAGCTCGTTATTGAACAATTAACATTCACAAATTAAATGTTGTTTTATGGAAACTGATGTAACTTTGCAATAAGTTTTTTTTTTGACCTCTCAATTTTATAATATATACAATATACTGAAAGCAACGGAAACAAAACGAAGTTTATTGATACATTTTTTTTATTTCTTTTAAAAATTGTTCTTAACAAAATGTTAATTTTTTAATAACGAGCTTCCTAATCGTCGTGAAATTTTAACACGACCTCTTAAATACTTCATACAAAAACATACCAAATTGTCAGAATTTTCTTATCATTTTTTATTTCAACCCTTAAGGAGGTTGAAGTAATGATGATAGAATTCTGAAAATTTGGTATGTTTTTACATGAAGTATTCAGGAGGTCGTGTAAAAATTTCATGACGATTAAGAAGCTATTTATTGAACAATTAACATTAACATGTTTCATGGGGACTCAACATCCTTAAATCAATCATTTACAGCGTTTCTATAAAATTTACAATTGAACAACACTTTTTAATATAGGGAAATACCTAATTCTCATAATGTAAAGGAAGACGAAATTGTCATAATGTACTGAGTGATTTGACAGTTTTCCACTCAGCCCATTATGACAATTTCGTCATCAGTGTTATAATATACTGACTGACTGATTTACCAATTATTGATAACATTTTAAACATTTTTTCACACTAATTCGTGCTTAAAACTGCCATTCAGCGATAAGCTTAGGCATCTCCCTATGTTAAAAAGTGTTTCTTCAATTGCAAATTTTATGAACACGGGATAGACGATGAATTGCAAATTTGCAGGGTGCGTTCAGTGTATGATAAAGCGTTTAGTGTATAAATTGGAATCACATAGTGACATATCGTCGGGTGTCCCGAAACTCCTTAATCATTTGTATTAATAAATGCATGAATAGCTTTAAAAAAAAACATCCGCTCGTCCCAAGTGAACCTGACCTATAGATTTTGACATTATTTCGAGGAAAATACAAAAAGTATAAGGGTAAGTCCCAGCGAAGCGGTTCGCTGAAGCGCAGTCCCTTTACGAAAATCCTCGTAACTCGCTCAATTATTTTAGTTTTTACCAAATATTCGTTGCATGTTAAAGTTAAGGGGTCTTCTCACTTTAGACCCTAAAAAAGGCTTTTTTCATGATTTTTTTGGATAGTTTTGTATTATAGATATTGATATGAAAGTTGTTGCACTTAATAAATACAATTTCGAAGTACATTTTGTTTTAATTCAGTATTTATGTAACCCTAACAATCTTTAAACGCGTTTTTCTCGAAACAACGTTTTTTGACGCCTTGTTAATAAAATCATCGAAATTACTGAACCGATCCTTAAGAAATTTTAACCACATATTCTGTACAACTATAGCTATAGCGCATATCAAGACTCCTTTTTTTATTTTTATATTTACTATTTTTTTTTGCCAAAAACGGTGGAAAAAGCACGTCTTTTTTGTTTTTTTTTTTACGAAAAATGTCCGCCATTTTGTCATTCATGCATGCATCAAAAATCGTATGACATGCGTTATAGCCATTAACATACTGAATCTGAAACCGTTTGATTTTTTGTTTCGGCTGATCCATCTCCGAGATTTCATCATCAGCGCACACCGACAATTTTTTTAGGACACTTTTTTAACTACCATTTTGGTCTATAAATAGTGCCTAGATAAATTTTTTTTACAAATATATCTCGAAAGTGTATTCATTGAGTGTAGCAATTTTTACGTCAATATCTATAATATAAACCTATCAAAAATATTCATGCAAATAGCTTTTTTTAGCGCCCAAAGTGAGAATCCTTAAGACCCTAGGCTACGAAACAAGGCAATGAAAAGAATAGTATTTTGCCACCTTCAAGTTCACACAGACGATTGAATCATGTTTTCAATGCACCAATCGATGCAGCTCGTCATTTTCCTACACGGAAGTACTGCTTCCATGTTAGCATTGATGACCACGTCATTTATTGAAAAAAAAAATACACACACCCACACAGATAATTTTTTAAATTAAATATTAAAACATTGAAAAAAAATAAAATAAAAAATATTTAATAATAAATAAATAAATATATATATGGACATTTATATTTATTAATTAATTATTAAATGTTTTTCATTTGATTTTTTTTCAATATTGTAATATTTAAATTAAAAAATTATTTATATTTCTATATATATATAGAAAAAACTTTTACCGGATAACGTGGCTCCTGAAACCATTTAACCATTCTTTCAAAAATCTTTGATTATCATCATCAGCAGTTTTGCGGATATTCGCGTCGGTCGACTAAAACGCGACACCCTGTACAGTCGCGGTGATCGGCGGAGTTTCCCGGCCGGAAAGACTCCGAGAAACGAGACTTTTCCGCAGCTCTCGAATCCTCGTCCGGCTCTTACGTATTCGCGGGGTCGGATGAGACTCAAAAGCATTCCTTGAGGACACCAACACACCCCCACAGAGGAAAGTGGGGAAAAACGTTGGCGAAAGAATTCCTTGTGGCACGATAAGGGGATGTGTAGGTCAGGACAATTCGAGAGAGGGAGAAAGAGAGAGAGAGAGAGAGAGAGAGAGAGAGAGAGAGACGGTGAACTAAGAAGGACGAAAAGAATGAAGTTGAAGTCCCACGTCCACAAAGGAATATTCTATCTACAGACTGATGGACAAAGAACCACCGACTTCCGGTTCACAACGATGAGATCGGCTGCACTGCCCAATGATGCGTAAAAATCATACCTCTTGGTGATGATTGCGAAATGAAAACAAAAATCAGTGTGCTAATTTGCTCTCCTTTGAGACCTCCACCGGTGCTCTTTCCACCATATTTTATTCTTGCGCTTTTTTGGTCCATCTTTCAAGGAGTTTTGCCTAGACGTATCAGTTGAAAAATTACTTTTTTCAAAAACAATACATTTTTAGGGTATATCATCGTATATATGTTCCCGGAAAATTTCAAGGTGATCGGATCAACCTTGACGGATTTATAGGCTCTTATGTTTGACGCCCGTCGGAACCATCGGAGCGTCGCTTGAAACTCCAAACGCGTTTTTCTCGAAAGTACGTTTTTTAGTCGTGAGGAAAATATGTAAAAACTAAAAAACTAAAGCATCGATCGTTCTGAAATTTTTAGGGTCTTTTCTAGACGAAAAAATGTAGTATTTGATCGAAATTTGTTTACGATGTTTACTTTCGATTTGATGAACGAAAAATGGCAATTTTTGAAATTTGATCTTCCCGAAGTTCCCTCGATTAATCATAGGATATCTTCTTGATACTTGATTTTTATGAACTTTTTCGATAGGTTTATATTACAGATATTGTCATAAAAGTTGTTACACTTCATAAACACACTTTCGAAATACATTTAAAAAAATAATTTTTATTCATTTACGTCGCTTTGTAGACGAAAATCGTAGTTAAAAAAATGTCTTAAGAATATTGTAGGTCTGCGCTGTTGATGAAATCTCGGAAATGGATAAACCGAAACAAAAAATCAAACGGTTCTAGATTCCTCCTCTCTAAATTATTATATATGGGTATATTGTATTGTATCAAGTGAATAACGTGTTTGTGTACAATTACCAAGAGTTCTTCGACGATAATTCAGAGTGCCCAGGAGGACGTTTTTGTAGATTAAAAAATGTGGATGTCTGTTCTATACTACCTGAACCATCAGCGAAGGTACCGTTGTGAAACTATACTATGACGGACAGCGCTGCAGCCGGAGTTTCACCCAGACTTGTCTGCACCGTAAAGTGGCCATAAAAAAAGGAAAATCGCACCCACTCGGGTGAATTATTATCAATGAGGTTGCTACGTCGTTTTCTAAATATTGTTTTTTTTCTTTGTATCTCAGGAGTGAAAACATCGAGAAACAAGCAATCCTCGAATCCAATCACAGTCGATTGTCCAAAGCGGAAGACTAGTCAATAATTGTGATGTCTAAAAGGAATCGAAAACTCACGGCGGCAAACATTCAAGCGCAGTTTGTCGAAAGTCGTGGAAAAAACATTTCAATTACGACGATTAAGAGCGTGCTGTCAGCGAGAGGAGGTTTTCTCGACGAGACCAAAGTATAATATGTAAATAAAAAAATTAATTATATTATTATCATGGTGTTGAGATCAATCGAGTTCCGGCCGGAAATAAATTTTAAAAAAATTTCGCAAAAAAAATCTGAAAAAATTCTCATGAACTCAACAAAAAGTAACGCATCTTTTTACCATCTTGAGGTTTTGTTGTAAACCTCGTCGTTTTCGTACTCCGGAGCAATTTTCATATTGTATATTTTTATCGAAAAAACGAAATATTTTTGGGAAAAAAAAATCGCACAAATTTTTCTACAAAACGAAATTGAAGCTTAGGCTTCCCCTTTTATGATTTTAATAGGAAAAATGCATAAAAAAGATTTTTACTGTAAACGGGGTTCACTCACAAAACAACAAAAAAACGACAAAAAATTGTCGTTTTCAAAACTGGGTGCCAAGTGTAAAAAAAATCGTAAACATTTTTTTGATTAGCCAAAATGTAGGTAAAACCCCCCTCTTTAAAATGGCGTAGGTCAAATTGGCCTAGCTCAACTACCGACGAAATGGCATAACGAACCGTTCGGGCACTTTTTCCAACTCTTGTCCGGAAACTTTCCGCAGGTAGTGTATATATATATATAAATAGAAAGGAAAAAGAAACTAATAAGTACCTATATGTAATTCATTTTGAAGTTCCGCGATAATAATTTTAGGGACATTTATTGAAGTTTGGAGCCCTATATTTCAAGAAGCTAGTCGAAAACTTGCCGCGTTAAGGCGAATTTAATATTTTTTCATATAATAATAATACAATCATTTACGAACTGAATGTCAATCATTTACGAATATTTATGATTTTTCTATATCCTGGATGTCCCATTTACTCTTACCCATTTATCTCGAAAAATACTGCTCCGATCTAGTATTGAATATAATAAAACTTCTAGGGTTCAGAGGGGGACGTTAAAAAAATATATTTTTTGGTCCAAAATTCAAATCGGCAATGTTAAGATGGCCGACGTGTTTAAAAAAATGGGATCATGAGTTTTTTTTCTTCAAAATATTTATTAAGCTCAAATTAACAACTTTTGTAGTCTAAAGTCTTTAACATCCCTAGTATAAGTGTGTGTGTGTGTGTCCGCGCGCGCGTGTGTGTGTGTGTGTATCTATTACATAAAACTTTAATATCGATTATGTATATATATTGTAGATTAGCTTATGTAGATTATGTATATATATATATATAGAAGGAGAGAGAGAAAGACAGATTGATACTTAGAATAAAATACTATGAATTAATATGATAATAGTGCTGTAAAATTGGGATATTGTATGGGAATGAGGGGCCGATTGGAATTCGGAATGAGAGTCCGAATTCCAATGGAAGGGATATAGGGAAAAGTGGTACGTGAATAATCTGTTGGATTTAGGTAGTACTCGATTGAGCCACCAGCAGCGCTGGGTAGCGGCTGATGACTCACGGCGTAATGAAGGTAGCCACGTGTGAGAGAGATGACACGAGGTTATTGATTATCATTAAAAAATCAGCAGTAATTACTATCGTCTGCTGCGCGTACGCATGAGCATGAGTCCTTTGAATATTCAGTTTTTGATTTAGTTCCTTTTCATTCTCCTTCAATGGAATGAAGCAACTCGTGATTTACCCCCACCACCGAGGCGTCAGCCATCACCGCCACCGCATAGTGGCCGCAATGGGAACTGTGTTTTTCCAACAGGGAACATTTCGAAATGGGAACTGTGTTTTGCCAACAGATCCGCATTCCGTAGTACGTAGTTCGGCCTCCGTCGGTATATCCTCCACGCTTGCGCCGATCACGGTCCCAAACAGTAGTTAGCGGTCTCGTCGCGTGCGTCGCTATTGTATGACCAAACTGAAGTGAACTGATGCGAGCTGCAATAACGCAACTGACGCCATCCGCCATCGATGATTGCCGCTTGTCGTTCATGTCAGAATAAAGCGTTTGCGGACCGTGCGAACTAACCAATTTTGCGAATTGTCTTAGATTTAATAAAAAAACAATTGTGTCTCGGTATAATATATATTTATAGTGATAAGCGACGAAAATGATCAAGCGCATCTTATGATTTTTGTTCCGTCTATAAATAGATGTTCTTTGTTACTGCTTACGCAATGAAAACAAAAAACTAATTGCCTTGATTTCTGTATTTCGTTATTATTCTTCAAAACAATCTATATCTTATTAGAATTCTATCTACCTATATAGAAGTTCCCTTCACCAACTGGTTTTACAATTAATTTCATCAAATTATCGCTCCACGTGGAGTAGCAAAGGGTGCATTCTGCATATCGTACGGCACTGGTTTGTTGCTGACTTCACTTCGGTTCGCTAGGAGAGCAGCGCCACTCTTCTTGTCCTCGCTTTTGCGGACGTTCCGACGACACTGCGTTCGTAATCTTTATCGGTAGTCTTGATGGAGCACGTACTACGAAACCTTCTGTGGTCGCTAAATTTAGTTGGGGGTATCATTCGATACACACATGGCTGTAGTGTGTTTTTTCGTTACGATCGAACCGCGTGCGAGAAGGTTACTTCTTTCTGCACGCAGCCGGCGTAACCAAAACACACACATACACTCGCGCAGCATTCGTCGCTTGTCGGGACTCGACTCGTTGAAACAGCGCGACACGACGAGGCCCTATAGAAAACGAGCGCTGCACCATCCGGCGGTAGTAGGCGGCGGCTCGTACCTCGAAACCGCGAGCTCTGCACTACCGCCGTGACGGGACGCCGCAACGAAGTTTTCGGGCGTGTGGCACATGGCCACGAAAGCAGGAAAAATGGCATGGATACGGAAAAATGTTGGGCGAATAAAAATATATCAGAAACGAAAGACACTTCGGCCAGATTAAAATGTGGAAACGCAGGAAAATAAGGAATTGAGGGGTGTAGGGATACCAAGTGCTTTGTAAAAAATAAATAAAAAATCCCGTGGAGATATGTACGTGCATAAAGCCAGGGAGAAAATTGAAAAATATATATTTAGTAGAAAAGCTGGAAAATGGGTAGGAGACGAAGCGGTAGAATAAGGGGACTGGAAAATACAGATGGTGCCGAAAAAGGAGCCTGTGACTGAACTGCGTATATTTATCACGCACCTCGGGAAACTAGCTGGAAAAATTGTAAATTGAGAACCGAAAAGGAAATCGACAGAAGAGTATAATTTTAGATATAAGATCTTGGAAAAAAGAATAATTTTAAAAAAATTACGTAAGATTTTCCCTGTAAACACCCTGAAGGGGTACGTGAAATAACAAAACTTCTACTTCTATTATAAATATTATAAATGTTATTCAAATTTATAGCATTTTTTATGAAATTATATTTATTACATTTCAATTATTACAAATTACAATAAAAATGAGATTACATCGATATATAATCGTGTTCAATTGTAAAGATAGATAAATATAAATATTGATATATTATAGATACGTTCAGCGTAATTTTTGCTGTGCACTTTTTCTTTCAATTCTTTGTTACAGAGCAAACGATACCTTTAAAATTGAAAATAATTTTTAAATCGCCCTCATATTCGCGCTGGCTTTGACTTACGATTAGGAATTTGATTTGTATTTTGGCAACAAAAAACATGCTTATACGGAAAGTCGTTTTCCCAATTTTTTCAAAGCTGGAGAATTGATTGATCCAATACGGAAAAATATTGGTGGTTAGGATTATTTTATTGTTCAGTTTTTTTTCTTTTCACGTATGCCCGCATGTCTGTTTTTAGCGACGTTGCACTTTTCTTTGAAGTTAGTGTACCCGAAAATTCCATTCAAAATTTTTAAGTGACGAGTGTCTGACAAATAATTGTTAGAAGAAAAATGTTGCCGAGTTTTCGGCAGAGCCAGAGCGTACCTGAAACCTGAGATAGCCGACTGGAGGTTTCGCGTATCTGATGCCTATAAACGAGGCGTACGCGGTCGAATCAATCGTCCCGAAAATTTAACCCTGCACAGGACCAGTGGAAGTATTGACGACCGCTGTGAATTCACTGGCGACGAATAGCTTCAATAAAGCCACAGTAAAATTATTGACGCCAGAAACTCCATATTGGTGGAAACTTAATGTTTAAATTATTTTTCTTTGCTATACGATTTATTTTATTAAACTTGTCAATTAACTTTTTTCTCAACGTGAGCCTCCTCTTACTTTTCGCTCTCTCTATTTCTCTCCTTCTCTCTCTCTCTCTCTCTCTCTCTCTCTCTCTCTCTCTCTCTCTCTCTCTCTCTCTCTCTCTCTCTCTCTCTCTCTCTCTCTCTCTCTCTCTCTCTCTCTCTCTCCTCTCTCTCTCTCTCTCTCTCTCTCTCTCTCTCTCTCTCTCTCTCTCTCTCTCTCTCTCTCTCTCTCTCTCTCTCTCTCTCTCTCTCTCTCTCTCTCTCTCTCTCTCTCTCTCTCTCTCTCTCTCTCTCTCTCTCTCTCTCTCTCTCTCTCTCTCTCTCTCTCTCTATGAACCAAACTTATATCTACTGACAGCGCGGACGCCGCACCTTATAAACGCCCAACAAATGTTTCCCTGATGTTAATAAGTAATCGTAAATCTTTCGCGCACCTGAGTTTTTTTTTTGAATTTGCTTATCTCTTAAGGCGATTTCTATGTATATTGATCGCGCATAGTTAATTCTTTTTCATGGCGTACAGTAGCGAAATGTACGATACGAATGCAAAAATTGAAAGAACGAGAGAGAGAGAGAGAGAGAGAGAGAACGTTCATTTATTTTGTACTCCGGAGCTTGAACTCCCTGAGAGCATCATGGATACAAATCTGCAGGCTTACAAATGGTTTTGTCATATAGGGAAAGTCGTGGCAAGATGATAATGCTAAGGTCATGTTCAAACAAAACAATATATATATATATATTATAGTTGACTTTTTTATTATAGTTTTTAGTATTTAGTAAATTTAGTATAGTTTTTATTATAGTTATATTATAGTTTGACATAGTTATAGTTGACTTACTCATATATATATATATATGAGTAAGTCAACTATAATTATTTTTCAAACTAATGAACATTTATCAATCTTTTAATTTTGGAAGCAATAAAATCAGTCTTTCTGATTTCGGAAATACAATATATACTTTTAATAATATCATTATTTTCCCATCTTACCCCGTATGCCGGGCAAAATAAAACAGCGCTGGGATAACGATTGGACACGAATTATTGGCATGTGTCGCATATAAAAGTGGTTTCATTCCCAATAACATCAATTTCATGAGCCAATCGTCTAAGTTCTGTAGAATTAGTCCGAATAATCTTGCTTCCATATGATTTTGATCATTTGTAAGTTCTTTCTCTTCCCCTGGTAGAAACATCGGTTAAAGAGGAACCAAATGCTTTAGTCGTTTCATTTCACCCTTTCTAACGTAAATAGTGGTACGTTGTAGAATATTCCGGGCTTGCGATAGTTGTACTAATTTTGCCCCATTAGACGGCTAACGAACTAACAACAAATCACGCAATAACCTTGAAAATTTCTGATAAACCATTCTTATTATATTAATAATCAGTACTTTCATTGTGTTTATATACCTGTCTCTAATCAATATCTGCAACCCAAATAAACTGAAACGTTGTTAAAATTTACCAAAAACTACATCATCTTGTCAAAAAATCGATATTGTTTTCTCACTCGAGACGCGCGCTTCCGCCACAGTTGATACTTTCATACTCATTCACCTCACCGCCACCCCTTCAAATTTCAATGGGAGCACTGTTTAGTGGCTAGGCTTATGATTCATCTTACCCCGCGTATTCGTCTTGCTCCAAGTTCCCCTGCATTGATCTATATCTTATAGTTAATAGAGGTGGTAGAGACAGAAAAGTGGTAGAAATATAATTAACTATAATATCTTACAATTATTATAGTTAATAGAGGTGGAGCAAAAATTTTGTTTAAAATATTATTATCGAATTAAATCGCGGCCTCTATGATTTCCAGGATCGAACGGCACTGGTCTGCGCCTGTACTCGGGTGAGTGACCGATCAAGAAGGCAGTTTCTCAGGAGCCGGAAATAAATAAATCAAACTAGAAAATAAACAATTTAAAAAGCACGATTGTTCACATATTTTGAAATAAAAAAATTAATTTGCATTTGCTCAGCTGTAATTGTTGAAAATGTGACAAAGTCGTTCAGGAATGCTCATCGCGGATCCTTGAACGAAAATTCTCCATTACTATGCGTCGGCTCGTAAAGGAAATCAGACTGTGTTCATACAGTAATACAGTATTTTGCACTGACCACTTAGACGCATTCCCGGTTTCGCCTTCATCACGTAATTATGAGACAAGATATATAGATGATTCGATATCGCTAATTTTACATGAAAAGTGGAAATCATTATATTAATAAATGTGACATAGCATGTTTCATTTATTTTGAAAATATACTTCACTAACTGGAGCGAGCAAATGACCCTCCAAATACGGCCAGTTCATAATTGTAGAAACTAAATTATTTTCCTTTCGAAAAAATATCAAATCTCCCTGAAAAAACTTCAGCAAAAAAAAAAAACTCCGAGTAATGAAAAAGATTCTTTCGAAAACATCGCTTGTTTCACCATCTACGAAAACCATTCATCTGCGCAGCATTCGGCAGAAAAAGGAACAAAAGAGGCATGGGAGGAAACATAAGAAATCCTTCGAAAGCTTTTATTGATAAATCGGGAATAAAAATCATATGCATTTGCGTCGTCCGTAAACGCCGGACGAAATTTTTTGTCAAAATTCTTCCAATGAAAAAACGAATTGCTCTTTTGTGTTTGTTTGAGTTCAATGGTAAATTTCAACGAAAAAAGCTGTTAAATTTACAAGTGCACACCTTGCAGTTCTTAGTTTTTTTTTGCCGTTGAAAATGCTGGGTCTACGCCACATTGACTACAGTTTTAGGGCCTGGGAAGTATTTTCATTCTCGTATTAAATTCGAGTCGGCGTCTCATTCGTGTCATCATTGGGCCAGTGTCAATTGTTGAGCATGGAAGAATTTAGCGACGAGATGAATTTGGTCTCCCAACGCGAGTCATCGTCCGTTGCTTCAGCAGTCGGCGAAGACGGGCAAAAGTGGGCCGAGTGGAAGTTCCGTGGCCTCGGTGGCGCTGTTGATGGGTCTCGGTACTACGGTCAGTTCGCTACCGATCTGAAGGGCCTGACCAGAACTTCCGGAGGCTGGCCAGGTGATGTTCAAAGGATACTCGTCTATCCAGTCAGGAGTCGGATTACTGCGCCAGTTGAAAGCTCCTCGTTACCAGCGAATCGTTTTCACGAAGTTGCCAATAAATTCTATGCCTCTCGGTCATATCCGACTCACCCGTATTTCGCGAAGTTTGTCCACATTGTGGAGACTCTGTGGATGGTAAGACCCATCGGATTGCTGAGGCTCAGATTGTAATTGTTGGACGGGATGTAAAAAATGTAGGCGAGATCGTCCGCGTGTCCAGCACCTGTGGAAAACAAAATGTAACATCGTTCCATCGACACAAATTTTGAGTTGACTTCCTGATGCCAATTGTCAATGATTAGTACTCTATGTTCGCCAGAAAGAAAAGTTGCACGCTATTTTAAATGTAAGGTCGTTTTGAGACACCCTTTAGGCCGGGTACGCAATATGCGCTGCTAGCGGACCGTTTTTGTCTGTATAGTGTAATATAACCCGTGTCGAAATTTAGACCCTCCTTTAAACCTCCTTTCGATCCCAATTTGTCATTCAATGGAGGTTCAAGAGGTTCAAATGGAAATCTCAAAAACATGTATATCAGAACCTACCGAACCTCCAACAGTGGCGGAAATTGGACTTTTTCACTCAAAGGAGGTTTAGTAGGTTCATCTGAACCTCCTTTAAACCCTAGTGAGCCTGATTTAATGCTTACGCAAACCTACAGACCCTCTTTTAAACCTCCTTTCGCCCTACTAACTCTCCTTTGACTCCTTTCACCGGTGGCTCGCAGAGCCATAGGCCTAAAGGAGGCTCGGGAGGTTGAATAGAAGGTTCAGTAGGGCTAAAGGAGGGTCGCCAACGGTGCAAATTTCTCCATATAGGTTCAAGGGGAGTCAAAGGAGGGCGGCGGCCTGTGCGTTACAAAGGAAATAGGTTCTCGAGCATTCAAAGGAGGGTCTAAATTTCGACTCGGGAAGTCTTAAACTTTGCATATATAGATCCGGCAAAAACGCTCCGGTAGCACCACATAGTGTGCACCCGGTCTTACTATCGACCAAAAACTTCAAGACTTATTTATCAACGTAGAAAAAGGGAAGCAAACATTATTAGTAAGAAATTAAGATTTTTGTTATCATTCGATGTATAGAATAAAAAATTGTTTATTGATAAACAAACTCAATTTGTTTTTCTTGGCCTGCGTTATTTCTGACACAATGCCGTCTGCCTATCGGCACGGTGACACCCTCGCAGGCCGCATCCAGCACAACGTACGCTTCGAACGACGTGACCGGTGCTCACACACGTTATCTCATAGTTATCAACAATTATCGGCACGCATACTTTTCTCTGTTGTTTCCAGCGGCTAGTCTTTTATGGAGTGCAATCTCTTCGTTTTGCGATAAGCTCGAACGAAGAGATTCTTTTCTAGCCTATTTTGAATACGGTTTCCACGCGCTAAACTGAGGTCTTTTTTATATGGCTTTAAAAAAATGATATAGCTATATTGAAAAAATGATATAGCTTAAAAAACATGATATAGCATATGTAGCTTTAAACATTTTATATAGCTTCAAAAAAAATTGTTTTTTATGGCTCATATGTGCATGAAAATCCCGGAAATTATATGGTCCGAAGAAAAATGGTGTTGAAACTTTGAACGCGCTTTTCTTGAATGTTTTAAAAAACGGGTAGATCCTACAACTTTCAACCGATTGACTTCAAATTTTGACTGTAGCTTCCTCGATAGGTTTTCTAGCAAACTATACGCTATTTTCACGATCGACTAACAATTACGATTTTTATTAATAAAATTAGGCTGTCTTTAGCCTAAAATGCGACCTTTTTTCAAAATGGTGCCAAATTTGAAAAAATCAATATTTTGTAAAAATCATGTGTACTTCGATAACACATCTCATGTAGATTACGAATTTTTTTTTTTTCACGCGTTCATGTGCGTTTGCCGACTTGGCCGACGTTTTGTATTTTGTTGGAAAATAAAAAATTAATTCAAGTACCTAGAGATATGTATAAAAAACCTCCAATCCTCATTTTGATTGCGTTATAAGTATTTCTTTACATCCCGAAAAAGCCTTTTTCTCCGACCATCCAAAGGTACATAAGGCCTGGGGGGGAGGGGGATACCTTCAGGCGTGGAAAAAAATTGCTGAGGTTAATCATTTTTTTTGTTTACGAAAAGATTTCGCGACCCCTTTAGAGGTATATGTTTTATTACTCATTCTTTAGTATGTTTTATTACTAATTTTTTAGTACGTTTTATTACTAATTTTTTTGTATGATTTATTACTAATTTTTTAGTATGATTTATTACTGATTTTGGCTGTTACATGGTATTTTCTTTAATTAATCTTGAAAAGTGGCGGTGGTGTGGCACGGTCTTCCATGCTGCATTTTCAAAACTGACGTGACGTATAGCTAAAAAAACTAATCGACCGATTCTGATGAAATTCAGTATAAATCTTTTGAGCCATATGGTCTAAAACGTGACCCTAAATATTTTGGAAAAAAATAAAAAAAAGTCTTCTTTATTGTTAAATGCAGTCATTATTTGGGAAAATTCATTCTTTTTGTTCCAAAGCACACCATTTTATCGGTTTTCAACATTTCTCACTTTTTCTTGGTTCATATTCTGCGTTTGAGAGAGATTTTTGACCATTTATTTTTAAAAACTATATAACAGCTTAAAGTAGTAATAAAACATACCCTAAGTCTTCAAAATGGTGAAAACGTATTTCCTCTAAAAAAAAAATAACGAAAGCCCTTCATCTCTATTTGCTTTTTTTAAATACCAAATACCAGCCGGAAAATCCCGACCCTTCCTTGAGCAATCTTACGTCGACCGACTAAACTGCAAATAATTCGGTGCAGCAGTTATTGAGAACAATTGGAATGAATTTTTCTCGCATCAATTTGCGGTACTACAAAATAAATCATGTTTTTTTTTAAATCAATTTACCGGACCCGTCGCTCTAGTTCTCAAGTCTCATTGATCAAGCTTTGACTCACCGTCAAGAGCATATTCCGACTCGAGATTGTGACGTGACTTGTTCGTGAAGAACGTGATATCGTAATAGTAGACGGGATTTGCGCCGACATTTTCCACCAAAAGTCTTTGCGTCTCGTCTATCTGCGCTTTGAAGAGAACGTCAGTTGTCACCTACGCTTGAAAATGAAAAAAAATGAGCCTAGAGTACCAGAAAATGGGATGAAAAAAACATCACCAGAAACGAAAAGAAATTCGACATTCTGCCGAGTACGAAGTGACGTACATTGACAGCAGCTTCTAACGCATTATACTCGACTACCCCAACAAGGTGATCCAGCCCTTTAGCTACGTCTTTTAAAAGGAACAATACGTCGAGTACACCATTGGCAACTATATCGGCATAATCGGTTGCCATGTCGATAAGCCCGAAAAATTCGTCCAGATCTGCAACAAAAACGAACAATGCGAAAAATAATAATTTCTTTTTTGCATTCATTATTTATTTTTTCTGTTCGTCGCATTAGAAAGTGTAAGTAATATTTAATATTACTATTTCAATATTTTTAATAATTGATAGTATTTAAAAAACCGATCAATTTATAAGCAGAGGATACAATCATCCGCAATATTTATAGTTGAATAAATATGTGCATCAATCAATAAGTAATCGGATAAATATACGAATAAATGAATAAATATAAAATAAAGGTATCAGAAGAATTTCTTCTTCCATATTCAAGGAACTGTTGTGCGGAGAATTTGCTGCCGACGATGGTCCTTGCTAAAATTTAGGTTGGGGAAATTCAAAAAACAAGTTATGAAATACAGGACGATTTTTATTGAAAAGTGAAGTTTCGAAGGGAACAAATGTCCAATTGGTATTCAGGGGATAAAAAGACATAGATATTAACTTACTAAAGTATGATTACTTAAATATAAACTGTGCCAGTAATAATGATAATATTAGTTTGTATAAGAACAATTATATTAGTAATAATATAACTAATATTCATATTAGCCTCCCAGTGGGTTCACCTAGTTTGAGGTTGCAACAAGCCTCAAACAAGAGACAGGACAGGAAGGTGATCTGAAGGTATTCATTATCACAAAATCAAAATATCTTTAGAAAAAAAATATCGTAGGGTGCTTTAAAAAAAAACAAAATTGAAGCTGGAGCTTCCCCCTTTATGATTCCCGTCAAAGAGATGCATAAAAAAATTCTTGTCTGTAAACGGGGTCCACCAGAAAAGCAACAAAAAAGAAGGCGAAAAATTGTCGTTTTCGAAAAGGCAACTAGTCGTAAAAAAATAGTTAAAAAATGTCCTAAAAAAACCAATGAAGGTGAATTCCTCCCCTTCAAAATGGGAAGAAGAGGAAGAAGGGAAGAAGAGACGATGGCAAGAAAAAAAAACAGAAAAGATACAAAAACAGTAGAAAAAGTTAACAATAAAGGGAACGATAGGTAATGAGGAAGGGAAGGGTAACAAGACGATGGAAAGAAAAACAGAAAAGCGACAAAAACAAAGGGAAAATACAAATTATTTAAATGAAGAAAAAAGGTTAACAATAAAGGGGTTGATGGGTAATTCGTAAGGGAAGGGGAATAATAAACAATTAAAACATGAGAACAAAAGAGCAGGAAATTTGGAGACACGACACGCCATCGGCACTGTATGTTACTGCGTACTCCACATTGCGGTACGCTGTACCAATGGTACGCTTGGCTAACTGGGATACACAGCGACATAAACCACACACAACACTTGTAAACAGCGGTCTTCTTACATTATATAGAGTCACAAAAACGGAATAAATCACATTTTATTTCAAAATACCTAAAATCAAAAGAGTCTCAACTAATTCCTTCACTGATCGAGTCCCGAACAAATAAATTTTATTGTAACATATTTCGACTCGTTACAATATATATATATATAGTAATATTTCAATGTAATATATTCTTGTAAGTCAATATCGATGTATTTTTACCCCCGGAATAAAAAATCAATCTTTATTCCCTCCCAACCTTAAATTTTCAATAAAAATTGTCCAAAGTGCTGTAAGACCCGTTCTTAGATTCTTCCAACTTCATTTTATGCCAGAAAGAAACCATCATCGGCAGAAAATTCGCTACGGAATAGGTCCAAGAAAACGTTTTGATTTCTTTTAGCTGATCGCACGACAACATATATATGAAGGATTCTCTGTCAATTCAGCCACTTTTTTTTCGACCATCTCAGATCTACTCCATAATTCGTTATATCAAAGTACTACTAAAAGGCATTCTATGTGTTTTTTTTCAGATTTTTTAATGCAACATTTTAGAAAATTCCGTTTTTTTCCAAATGAATATATCTCGGAAACTAGAAGTAACTGAAAAAAATGTCTGTACATAAAAGTTGTAGTTTTGTGTTAGCTTTCGAGCGGACAACTTGAAATAATTTTTACGTTCTGGTAACGCTGATTTTTTACCAAAAAATGGGGAAATTTTTTTTTATTCAAAAACGGCTATTTTTTTGGCTGACAAAATTACAGAGTGTTCCAGTGGGTCTGACCATATCGCAAAAAAATCACCAGAGCAGCACGGATCGAGGTTCTAGGGTAAAAAAAATAAAACCACACAAATCAATTTTTTTATACCGGAACCTCGCTCCGTACCACTCTGGCGATTTTTTTGCGATATCGGCAGACATACTGGAATATTCGGTAATTTTTTAACCCAAAACAACGGCTGTTTTTAAATAAAAAATTAAATTTCCCCTGTTTTGGTAAAAAATCAGCGTTACCGGAACGTAAAAATTATTTCAAATATTCCGCTCGAAAGCTAACACAAAACTAAAACTTTTATGTGCAGACATTTTTCTTCAGTAACATCAAGTTTCTGAGATATGTTAACGTGGAAAAAACGGCTTTTTTTTAAATGCCGAGAGTTCATTTTTTTTACCCTAGAACCTCGATCCTTGCCACTCTGTCGATTTTTTCGAGATATCGCCAGACATACTGGACGACGCTGTAATTTTTTCAGCCAAAAAAAAATGGTAGTTTTTTAATAAAAAAATAATTTCTCCCTTTTTTGCTAAAAAATCAGCGTTGCCGGAACGTAAAAACTATTTCACGTCGTCCGCTCGAAAGCTAACACAAAACTACAACTTTTATGTAGACATTTTTTTCAGTTGCTTCTAGTTTCCGAGATATATTCATTTGAAAAAAAAACGGCATTTTCCAACATGTCGAATTTAAAAATCTGAAAAAATGCACGTAGAATGCCTTTTAGTAGTACTTCGATATAACCAATTATGGGGCAGATATGAGATGGTCGAACAAAAAGTGGCTGAATTGACGGAGAATCCCTCATATATATTCAGAAAACAATTTCCATTTAATCCATATAAACATAATGTCCCGGTCAATCGCTCAACCTTTTAGTTCTGAATACATGCCATTATTCTAAACAAATAAGTCCTCTGCCATTGTGGGGTATGGCGAACCGTTAAATTGCTGAGGTCATAAGGATCGTGTTTTCAGATTTAATCAATTTTTGGCAGTAACAAAAAAAATCTATTTTTGTACATAACGCTCTGTGTTGATTTTGTCATTCTGAATTGAAAGGACAGCCACTTCGGTGTCCAACCGTTGCTTCGCTATAGCTATAGCGAGCTTGCTGTCAGCGCGTGACAATTGCGGTGTAATTTGGCAACGGTTCGTCAAACGCCAGAATGGCAGAGGACTTTTTTGTTCAGAATAACGGCATGTATTCAGAACTGAAAGATCAAGCGGTTGACCTGGGACACCCTGTATATAAACAGATACATTTAGATATAAGCTTTGGGGATGAGAACCATTGGAGAAGAAATCCTTAAAGAGGAAACTTTAATTATAGACATTTAATTATACACATGTACAGGGTGTCCCGTTTTAATCTTACACCTGAATTTTCTCGAAAACTATTGCTCGGACGAACTATTGTGTGGAACAAAACTTCTAGGGATTGAAGGGGGACGTTTGAAAAAAATTTATTTGAGGAGCCAAAATTCAAAATGGCGGCGTTACAAAGGCTGACATGTTTTTTTCAAACGGAAACAACTTTTTTTTATTGCCAAAAAATTTGTCAGCTGAAAAGTAAAAACTTTTGTTCAAAAAATTTTTTGATAAAGTTCATAGTTTTCAAGTGAGAACATCATTTTCAATTATTTCAGATAATTGAAAATGGCCTCCTACGCTTTGGCTAACGCAAATGCCGGTGGTAGGGACAATTAGACTAAATGTCTCACGGCAAGCCGCTCAATGCTGTATTTTCGAATTTTCGACCACTTGAACAAAAAAAGAATCAAATTTTTTTGTTGAAAATTTTGGTTTTTTTTGTTTTTTTTTTGTTTTCAAATTTGGACGATATTTCATGAGAAAATTTTGGAGGAAAATCGATGAAAAATAGTTTTTTTTCCATTTTAATAGCGTTTGTGCCATTTTCAGGCCCAAAAACGTGTTTCTTTAAATCCTTGACGAACTTTCATCACGATGGGTAGAAAAACACACACACACACACACACACACACACACACACAAATCCTGGATACACTGAAATAATTGAAAATGATGTTCTCACTTGAGAACTATAAACTTTATCAAAAACTTTTTTCAACAAAAGTTTTTAGTTTTCAGCTGACAAATTTTTTGGCAATAAAAAAAAGTTATGTTTCCGTTTGAAAAAAACATGTCAGCCTTTGTAACGCCACCATTTTGAATTTTGGCTCCTCAAAAAAATTTTTTTCAAACGTCCCCCTTCAATCCCTAGAAGTTTTGTTCCACACAATAGTTCGACCGAGCAATATTTTTCGAGAAAATTCAGGTGTTCAGGTGTTAAAATGGGACACCCTGTATATCGCGTGTGTCATACGTACAATTGAGAAATGTCACGGTCTCCTGTTCCATAAAGCCGAGAAGTTGCGGCACTTTGCTAAAATTGCCAGACTTGTACTTTTTGATGCTGCACTCGGAGAGAAAGACGTCGGTGGCTATGCTCGGATCCTCGAGAGTCGGCTTGAACGGTATAATCTGTTTGGATAATTATAGCAGACAAGATATGATATTCACTTTTCACTTTTTGTGCTCGACGAATGATTCATTCGGTCTACCGGATCAACGTATTCGGCATTTTCAACGAGCTGCTCGGGCGTTGCCGCGTAAAGGGTCTTGAGAAACGACGACTTGGTCAACGGAAATGCTCCCAGCAGCGTGGCAAGGACCTCGGCACGTTGGACCGCGTTATCACGTGCTCCGAATCCCCAAGGAACGAGGGGTGTTCCGCTCATGGATAACGCACCTTGGAAAAGTCCTGCATCCCCGTAGTTACGTAAAGTGCAATTGAATAAATATTAAAAAATCGATATGAAAAATGCGCGAGCGATTTTTTTTTTTTTTTTTTTCATTTCTGGTATAAAGTAAGAGCGCATTGTGTCACGTCGGACCTGCGGAAGCGTCCGAAAGAACTTGCAAGCCCACCGACACGGCGCCGGCACTCTCCCCAAAGATCGTCACGTTCTTCGGATTGCCACCGAATTTTTCTATGTTAGCATGCACCCATTTGAGCGCCAGATTCTGGTCCTTGAGTCCTTGATTTCCCGTCGCGTTAGGGTGATTTAGGCTCAAAAAACCTGGTTCCAATATACACTTGAAAGTCTTAGATTTCGAAGAGTTTTCGATTAAAAAGAAAATAAATGTACTGATTTGGTAATTTTTTTGGCTAGCTTCTTGAAATTGTGGGCTTCAAATTTCATTAATGTTATACATTAAATACATTAAATACATACATTACATGTTCGGAAAAATGGTTTAGGTGACTTTAGTAGTTTACTTCAGCGTATATACACACACACACACACACACTTATATATATATATATATATATATATATATATATATATATATATATATATATATATATATAGAGAGAGAGAGAGAGAGAGAGAGAGAGAGAGAGAGCGAAATTTTAAGTATTCATAAATAATTTTGAAATTTTGAAGTTACGTGAAAACATTTTGACGGATATTTATTGAAATTTGAAGCCCAACATTTCACGAAGGTAGCCAAAATCTTACCACGCTTAGGCGAATTTAATCTTTTTCACATAAGAAAAATAACAATGATAATAATAACATCATTTCCGATTTGAGCTACCAAAATAAATTAACAATTATAATATCAACATTAACGATAATAAAAGCATTTACGATCGCAATGTCAACTATTTACTAATACTCAAGGTCTTTTTATAGTCATTGTCTTTTATATGTATAAAGAAATCTTTATATTCGTTAATGAATAATATATAGTATATATTATTCATTAACTATGTAAATAATTAATAAGTATAAATAATAAATTAAGTATATAAATGAACTAAAAAAATTAACTATATAAAATAATATATAAATAATAATAATAATAATAAAATGATTTATGAATTGGATGCATTTACTATTATTTAGGATGTTTTTGCATCTATCTATGTACATGTGATATCCAATTCGTCAATACTTGTATTATTATGATTATCGTTTGGATTATAATTACTAGTCAATTATCAGAAGCTCAATGCATAAATAATTTTATTGTTACTATCATTAATACATATATATATAAATATATATATATATATATATATATATATATATATATATATATATATATATATATATAGATTCCTCACGTATTACATTACTATATAATTACTATTATTAGCAAGTAGTAGTAATATAAAATTATCCAATAAACGAAAAAACAATTAAAAAAATATATAAAATTACCCAGAGCCCCGAGACGATAATTCATAGAGACGAAAACGACGTCTCTCTCGAGCAAAAAATCCGGACGATTGGTATCGGTGTCGGATGATCCGGACACAAAGGCACCACCGTAAATCCATACCATGACGGACTTCAGTACCGTCGGTGTGTCCCTCAAATCTGTCTGCACCGTAAACGTTGGCGTAAAAAAAAAGCGAAATTGAGACCATTCGTGCGGATCATCATCGATAACGTTATTACATCATTTTGTGCGTATCGTGTTTGTTTTATTTTCCGATATTATTTTTACCGTGGGAGTGAAAACATTGAGAAACAAGCAATCCTCCGAGCCAACCACGGAGTTCAAACCATATTGGGGGCAGGCATTTCCCTTGATGGTTGCGTTCACAGTCTTGGTCCATGGGTCGATGGGTACTGGCGGCTTTTGTTCATACAACATTTAATAGATGTCCATACTTTTTTAGGCATTTTAGGCGGGGTATTCCCATAAGGCATAGAGAAGAATAATGTTTTTTAATACTCATGTAACATTTTGATTGTCAATTGATATATTGACATTAAATATATCTAAATATATTAATCTAAATATCATATCTAAATTAAATATACAATAATCAATTAACATTAACATGTTTCATAGGGACTCGACATCCTTAAGATGTGCCAATGCAGGGGAAAAGGGAATTAGGGGTATAGTGGTAACAAGTGCAGAGTGTGTAAAAAATAAGTCGTAAATCTAGTGCATATATGTACGTGCAGAAAAGCCAGGGAGAAAATTTGTAAAAGTCGAAAAGCTGGTAAAATGGACAGGAGACGAAGAGGGAGAACAAAAAAACTGGAAGATACAGATGGTGTTGGAAACGGAGCATGTGACTGAACTGCGTATATTTATTAAGCATTTCGAGAAACTAATTGGAAAAATTGTAACAGGGGAAACGAAAAGCAAAAGGACAGTAGAGTTTAAGTTTAGAAATAAGAAGATATTGTAAGGAGAACCATATATGTAGACAGGTGGGGGGATTTTCTGTGTAAATAACCTAAAAGAGTATACCTGAAATGATAAAACTACCACTACTATTATCAATATTATAAATATTATTCATGGCTTTTTATTATAATTTATAACATTTCAAATGTGATCATATTTATTACATTTGAATTATTATAAATTAAAATAAAAATAAGATTATCTATATATATAAGCTTAGTAAATGGTAAAAATTGATTAATATAAATATAGATATATTACATATACGTTCAGAGTAATTTCTTCTGTGTACTTTTTCTTTGAATTCTTTCTTACAGAGAACGATCCAAAATTGAATGCAATTACAAAAATGACCCTCCAATTCGCGCTGGCTATGACTTTTGATTGAGAATTGGATTCATATTGTGGCAACAAAAAAAAACATGCCATACGGAAGATCGTTGGTCCAATTTTCTCAAAGCTGGATAATTGATTGGTCCAATACGGAAAAACATTATCGATTAGTTTTATTCTATTTTTCAATTATTTTCTCGGGCATACACACATTTCTTTCTTCACCCACAATACACTTTTGTTCGAAGATTGTGGACCCGAAAATTCCATTTGAGATTTCTAAGTAACGAGTATCTAACAAATAATTCTTAAGGCGGGATTCTACTTTGAAACTTTGAAAAGGCTAAATTAGATGAAAACACCCACCTGGAACACGTCGAAGGCATATTATATGGCCCAGGCATCGCTGATTGAGGGTAAGATAATTTTTTCTACGATTTATCACTCACCAAAACTTTAAACGCGTTTTTCTCGAAACGACATTTTCAAGTACCGTGGTCGTGATAACTCAAAAAGTACTGAACCGATCCTTATGAAATTTGGAACACATATTCTATATGTGTGTACCAACCGACCTAACTACAATCAACTTAAAATTTTGATTAGAACTATTTTTTTATTGCAAAAAAAGACCCAAAAAAAACGCATTTTTTTTTTCGTATTTTAGCCGCCATTTTGTTAATTTTGCACGTATATAAAATATTCTAGTTAGGTCGGTTCCTGAAGACATACTGAACATGAAACTATTTGATTTTTTTGTTTCAGACCATCCGTCGGGAAGATTTCACGACCACGGCAACGGTACCTGCTTTTCGAGGCGTTGGCTTTAAACATATTTTACGTGTACAAAAAATGAATAAAATACATTAAAATTTTTTTTTATGTACTTAAAGAGTGTATTTATTGAACAGTTTAAACCCCATATCGATATCTTTAATAGTATTCTCAGAAAAAATTCAGGAAAATAGCGTTTTTTTCATGGTTTCAAAGTAGAATCCCGCCTTAAAGGAAAAATGTTATCGAGCTTTTGGGAGAGCGTACCTTAAATCTGAGATAGCCGACTGGAGGTTTCGCGTACCTGATGCCTACGAAGGAGGCGTACGCTGTCGAATGAACCGTCTCCAAAATTTGGCCCTGCACAGGACCAGTGGTAGTATTGACGACCGCTGTCAATTCAATAGCCACGAATGGCTCGACTAAAGTCACCAGCAACATTATTGACGTCGGAAACTTCATACTGGTGGAAACTTAAGTTTTTTAAGTTCTTTTTTGTTGTACAATATTTATTTTTATTGAATATTTTCATCAACTGTTTTCACAACGGGAAGCTCCGCTCGCTTTTCTCTCTCTCCCTCTCTCTCACTCTTCAAACCACAACGTATATCTATCGACAGCATGGGCGCCGAAGCTTATAAACGGCCATCTAATGTTTCCCTGATGTTAATGAGTAATCGTAAATCGTTCGCGCACCCAAGTATTTTTTCCTGAATTTTCTTATCTTTTAACACGATTTGTATGCATGTCGATCGCGTGAAGTGAATTTATTTTTTATGAGAGTGGGGGGGGGGCGAGGGAGAGCCAGAAAGAGAAAGATGGCGGCTGGTCGGCGGGTGGAGGTAAAATTTGGTTTAAATTATTAATCATCGAATAAATCGATTTTCAGGGTCCAACGGCACTGGCTTCGCCCAGTACTCGGATGGGTGACCGCTCAGAATGGTAGTTTCTTAGGAGCCGGATATAACTAAATTAAACTTGAAAATAAACAATGATAAAAACACGATTATTTACATAGTCTGAGATAAAAAGAAAACATAAAGTTGCATTCGCTCAGCTGTAATTTCCGAAAATGCGACAACGTCGTTCGGAAATGCTTATCGCGCATCCTTGAACGAAAATTCTGCGGTACTATGCGTCCGCTGGTAAAGCAAATCAGACTGTGTGTATAATAATACAGTATTTTGCACTTTCCACTTAGAAGCATTTCCGGTTTCGCCTTAATCGCGTAATTACGAGTCAAGTTAAGGGGTAAGGCCACTGTAACGGCCCAAAAAAAAAGGTTTTTTCACTAATTTTTTGCTCCCGAAATTGAAGGTATTTGAAAAAAAACTTTTAATGGTGTTATCGGGCATACATTAAACTTTATTATAAAATTTTTTTACAGTAAAAAAAAAACAAAATGGCGGTTCCACAGCTATCTTCCCGGGACATGTTTTGCTTCCAGGGCTCCGCGGCACGCAGCACCACTGGTGCACTTTTGAATCTAGAAAAAAAAAAAAACCATTAATCTAGAGGGCTATAGCTAGAGAATGTCGATCGGATTTTAAAAAGTATCAATTTTTGTGGATTTGGCGTGCGTTTGAAAAAAAAAATTGATTTTTGACGAAAAAAACGGCAAGTTTTTTGTTAATAAAAAATCAATAAATAAAGTTCTTGAAAATTCCGATCGACATTCTCAAGATAATGTAAATGTTCACATCTGGTTAAAATTTCAAGTAAAAAAAATGAAAATTGTTCGAGTTATGCTGCGTGCCATTTTGAAAAACCATGTTTCGAGAAAAACGCGTTTAAAGTTTTGCGAATAGTTTTTTATGGCCAATAAAAAAAAATCGATTTTTCAAAAAATTTACAGTGGCCTTACCCCTTAATAGTCTGGAGCGCATTTTTTAAATATCTAAAACGTTTCGATGTTTTTTTTCTTCAAAAGCGATTCGATTTCTATCGATCCAGAGTGTTTCAAATTTATTCTATAAAAAATTTCAACATCGTTTGAAATAAGAAATGTTAAATCTCAAAATTCAATTTCTTTTTATCAAAAATGTTTCAGTTCTTTTGAACATTTTTCTTTGCCGTTCCAATCGAAAATGATTCCATTTTTTTTTTCATAAAAAATAATTATATCTTTTTCTTCATCATTCAAAAATATTCATATTTTTCTTTTATCAAAGATGTTTCAATTTTTTTTATCAAACGTTTGAATTTTCAATCAGAAATGCTTTCATTTTCTTTGAATAGAACGAATTTGCATTTCGTTTCGATAGATAAATGTTTCAGTTTCTCTTCTTATCAAAAGGTTTCTATTATTGTTTTTTAATCGTAAGCGTTGCAATTTTTTTCTACCAAAAGGTCTCCATTTTTCTTGTTATCGAATTCCCGACTAGAAATTTTCATCCGGACAACCCTATACGGCATAAGGACCTTTTCAGGTAAACCCTAAATAGGGAATGCCTCTCAAGGTCCTGATATGTCCTGATAGGTAGTATTGGGACAACCCTGCGATGGGAAGTACCGATAACGTCCTTATAACGCTTTAACAGGGGTACCCCATCTGGGGTTTGAATAAGGTAGTGATGTAAGGTCCCAAGAATGTTTATTTAGTAACCACATGAGTCATAGGTGAACATATAAACCTTATACCTCGCAATAATAAATAGATATACGAATACATGTTTGATAGATACTGCAATAATAAGTGGATCTTACGAGATTTTTTTTTTTCATTTTAGAACTTTTCTTATTTTTTTATTCGGATTTTTTTTCATTTTTATTCGGAACTCAATTTTTCCTCAAGTTTTTTACATATATATTTTGATACGCGTAGAAACATTTTATTTTTTGTTGTGCTTTGTGTCCGTACTCAGCAATTTATTTTGTATTCTTTAGTTCCTCTATCTTTAATCAAAAAATGAATATGTGATTCAAAAATTAATCAGAAGTGTACTTGCTTACATGTAAGCATAAATAAATAAAACCAAACAAAAACGATAAATTGTGAATTCAATCAATGAAGGGCAGGTTATTTTTCTACCAACTCATTCCTGATTTTTCCCATTTTTATAACGGTCGAAAAATTTCCCAACCCAAATCCATGCAACGCTACTGATTTCAGTGGGTTGAGGATGTTGAGTCCCTATGAAACATGTTAATGTTAATTGTTCAATAAATAGCTTCTTAATCGTCATGAAATTTTTACACGACCTCCTGAATACTTCATGTAAAAACATACCAAATTTTCAGAATTCTATCATCATTACTTCAACCTCCTTAAGGGTTGAAATAAAAAATGATAAGAAAATTCGGTATGTTTTTGTATGAAGTATTTAAGAGGTCGTGTTAAAATTTCACGACGATTAGGAAGCTCGTTATTAAAAAATTAACATTTTGTTAAGAACAATTTTTAAAAGAAATAAAAAGAAAATTATCAATAAACTTCGTTTTGTTTCCGTTGCTTTCAGTATATTGTAGATATTATAAAATTGAGAGGTCAAAAAAAAAAGTTATTGCAAAGTTACATCAGTTTCCATAAAACAACATTTTATTTGTGAATGTTAATTGTTCAATAACGAGCTTCCTAATTGTCGTGAAATTTTTACACGACCTCTGAAATACTTCATACAAAAACATACCAAATTTTCAGAATTTTATCATCATTTGCGATTTGGGACTCAACATCCTTAATGGTAGGACCGGTTAGGGTAGCCCGATAAGAACCTAACGAAAAATTTGGCTTTCCCAACCCAACGTCAATTTCTAGTCGGGTCGTTTCAATTTTTCGTTTTTTTACCAAAAAGTTTTTTAAAAAAATGTTTACCCCAACGTGACCTTTACTTCGAATGCTCGATAACTTTATATCGAGAGGCAATTCAAATAAAAATGTTTACTCTCCCTGGGAGATAAGAAAAAAATTGATTCCTCCTCGGACGCGTATACTTTGAGAGAGCAACGGGGGAAACTGCGTCGGAGGAATCGTCAAAGAGTTCCTCCCGGTAATAGACTCGTCTTGTGATTTCGCGGAGCAATCCAAAGGGACCGAGTTTTTAGGTTCGCGCGAGAGCTTTCCCCGGCAAGCCCAAGCTTTGCCGCCGGGTCAAAGGTACGCAAAGAGGACCCGAGAAGCGGCGAACGAAATCTCGTGGGGGGGACAGGACGCGCGCACTTAAATTAGAAAGTTATTTGAACGTTGGAACACGAGGCTCGAGGATACCGAGGGAATACATTCCTCGTCCTGATACGTCCAGATGTATTTTCTTAAAATGAGAATACCCATTTTCCGTCGAGCTACCGTGAGATAACGGAAATGTTCCCGAAACGTTCGCCATCCCGAATACGACGATCCCGTTCCTCCTTGTGGAATATTTTGGTCGCGTTGATACACGCGCTCGAAGTATTCGCGGATTTTTGTTTTCGTTGCTGAGGAGGTACATTTTATTCAACCAAGCACACACGAATGCTCAGCAACCAAATGTGCAAAAATGCACGGATACAAGTACAAAAGTACGAAAGTATGTACATCGAAAAATCCACATTTATTCGATCGACGGATCTTCATAAGCTCGGGCTCGAAAAACCAGGTTGACTTTCAATATTAAAAAACAAATGAAGTTCTGGGAAAATTATCGACCGCACGAATTTGCCGCCGTGGAACATTTTCGTCCGCAGACCCAAACTCGTATCTCGTCATTTTTTATCAATAGTTTTCCCAGAATTTCATTTTGAATATTCAACCCCCGAGAGGGATTGGAAAAATCAAAATTCAAGGGTGGTCTATAGAACCGAAAATATAGAGAAAATTATTCTCTACATTTCGTACGTTTAAACCATCCCGGAAAAATCGATTGTTTTTCAGTTATTCAGTAAACAATTTTTTTAAATATTCCAATAATTTTGAATATTCAACCCCCGAGAAGGATTGGAAAAATCAAAATTCAAGGGTGGTCTATAGAACCGAAAATATAGAGAAAATTATTCTCTACATTTCGTACGTTTAAACCATCCCGGAAAAATCGATTGTTTTTCAGTTATTCAGTAAACAATTTTTAAAAATATTCCAACAATTTTTTTGGGGCGACGGTATTATCGGAGAGGGATGCTCAAATACTCGATCGACGCGTCTTTTCAAGGGCTACAACGTTCCCGTTTGAACAAAAATTGTATGAATTTTTCCTAAGGAGTTATCGAATTAAAAAGGGATTTTTCATAATTCCATCCCACTTTTTCACCCCCAAAATGAACTTCCACGACTTTGGCGATGTGGACAAAAATAAAGCTCGGATTTTTCTGAACATTATGGCTTCCGGAGCCAATCTCGTAGGGGTTTTACTTTGGCATTAATCCACCCCCATCCCCCTTCATCCCCTAAAAAAGCCTAAATCCCGATTTTTAGGCAAACTTGGATTTAGCACCCACGGCACCCACAGAATCAATTGTCAAAAAACTAGCCTTCTTCTAATTTTTTTTCCAATTCCCATATACACCACGATTGTGCCACATGCCAATACACAAATATAAAACCACCGCTCATCCAAAAGCACAGACTTACGAGAGGCAAAATAAAATATTATTTCAACCCGAGCTCAACTTTTGAGAGCAACAAGAGAAGTCGATCCCAAATTGACGATTCGATGCATATTTTCGTCATTGCAGGAGCATCGAAAATTCGATTGATTCTCAAAATATTGCTCGACTTATTTCGATACACATTCGCGTGAGAATAATTATTTCAAAATGTCACAAAACTTTATTCTCGAGCTAAACAAATCCTGTTGGACTTTTAGTGGATGGTAACAGTGGTTTCATCCATAGCTCATGATACCCGATCATTTGTGTGTTTGCTCTGAATACACGAGACCGAAAAATTTGAAACTGCCCCCGCCCCGCGTGCCCTCATACTCACTGGACCGAAGCACACAGAATTATTTTTATCATTCCGTTTTCGCCAACTTTTTCGTCCGATCATATTTCATCCTCGAATCCACACGCGCAACCGTACATGTGAAAATGCGTCGGACACGTATCCACCGTTACCCTGCCATGGCTCTGCAGACACCTTGCACATACCGCCCAGTTCCACCCTCATCCGTCTCCCTCACCCCCGCCATATTTTTCTCCTCGACGCGTGTATCTCGTCCCCGTCAACCATTCCTGCCTCCCTACGGTCTCTCGCCTTTTTTTGCGTCTCTTTCGCTTTGATTTTTTTTTTCGCTTTTCGCACGAAAATTACAGTTTCGCCGGAGTTTCGTCGTTAAGTACAGGCTGCACATCCGCGTTATAATGTCAGGCAGGCCCAGCGAGAGTCCACCAACCCCTGACTGAGACCTCGCACCCTCCTCGTGCAGACCGAAACTTATGACTCTCGGTGGGTAATACGTTTTCCATTACGGGCTGACTGGAAACCTCACGCCTGCGAGTTTCCGTTTGAAACATACCTCTCTCTCTCTCCGTCTCTCTCTCTCTCTCTCTCTCTCTCTCTCTCTCTCTCTCTCTCTGTCTCTCTCTGTCTCTCTCTGTCTGTCTGTCTGTCTCTGTCTGTCTGTCTATCTCTGTCTGTCTGTCTGTCTGTCTGTCTGTCTGTCTGTCTGTCTCTCTCTCTCTCTCTCTCTCTCTCTCTCTCTCTCTCTCTCTCTCTCTCTCTCTCTCTCTCTCTCTCTCTCTCCCTCTCTCTCTCCCCTCTCCCTTTCTGACTGCTCATTCTTCGTCCCCTCTGCCGCTATTTCATTCCCCACTCTGTAACTTCCGCTTTGATACGAGAGCAAGAAAGACCGAGCGACTGGTGCAATAACATCGGGTACGCGAAAAGGTATTTTCATAATATACGTGAATTGCGAACTGGAGATACCACTTCGCAATTCGCTTACTACGCAAACTCACGATCCTCCTAATTTACTGATTTCGCGGCGATTTCCGGAAACTTTCGAGAAAAGAGATGTATATATATATATATATATATATATATATATATATATATATATATATATTGTCTAATCGAATTGAATTATTTTATCCGTTTATACACACACATGTATATATATAGAAATATATTGCGAATGAGCGTATAAAAAAATCGAATTAAGAATAAGTTTAAATTCCCAATGATCTTCCATGCGAATTTTTGGAATTTTTACATTTGAGTTTCAAGTATAATTTCAAGTATAGATGTATAGTAAGTGTAACAATACATTATGAAAAAAAGTTTGATAGTTTTTTATCTAAAATTATTTTTATTTGTAATTCGAAATATGTTTTATTCGCTTAATCGCAATATATTTCTATATATATATATATATGTGTGTGTGTGCGTGCGTGCGTGCGTGCGTGCATGTATAGACATAAAAATATAGCGAATAATCAGATTTACTAAAAGTTAATACGATTTTTATTCGAAATTATTTGCATTTTTTATTCAAATTATTTTTATACGCTGGTTGACGATATATAACGATATATATACACTATATTGATTTTATAAATAAATATTTATATTCCCAATATACGGAAAAAAATTCAATTCGACTTTACGAAAAATCTCCACAAATGGATACAAATTCACCAAATTGGCATATATCTAATTTATTCGAACTAATGAATATTGCTCACTCCGCGTAGACGCACAAGATCCGAGTTTGGAAGACAAACGTTTTTTGTTCTTCTATCGTTCCGCCTGCAAAAAAGTTTGCACAACTCGTTAAGCCCTTCTCGCTGGTGTTCTCCGCTCACTCATTATATCTGTAGGCTTCTCCACGGTCTCTCTTTGCTTTCTCAGCCCGAGAAATGAGCTAATTCTACGTCGTCGTTGTCCGTACGTATATACAGGGTGTCCCTCTTGTCTCTGCCACCCGAAATAACTCGGTAATTATCGACGTCACGAGGAAATGTGCCAGACAAAAATGGTCCGGTGTGAAGGGGGCCATCAAATGCGACCAACTTTTTTTATTTCGGTGGAGGCGCTGACGCACAGTGACGGTCGCCTCCACTTTTTTAAATGGAATGGTACATTTTATTCAACCATCTTGTGGAGCACCTCAAGCCGCATAAAAAACATTAGGGGTCGAAGTCCTTCAAGTTCGTTCAAGATCAGTATCGATGATACAAATCTAAGTATCTCGGATCACTACCAAATATTTGGTAGTGATCCGAGATATTTAGATTTGCATTTCATTGCAAAGAATGTTTGGGTGTCCTTGAATGATCTTGAATGACTTTGACCCCCGAATGTTTTTTATGCGGATTAAGGTGCTCCGCAAGATGATTGAAAAAAAATGTACCATTTCATTTTAAAAAGTGGAAGCGACCTTCACTTTACGTCAGCGCCTCCATCGAAATAAAAAAAAATCGGTCGCATTTGATGGCCCCCTTCACGCAATACAACTTTTGTCTGGAACATTTTATTATAACGTCGATAGTTACCGAGTTATTTCGAGTGGCAGAGATAAGAGGAACACCCTGTATATGCATGTGCACATCGCTCTCCGTCTGTCTGTCCCTCTGTCTCTCTTTCCAACCGGGGGTAAAGTAGCATCCTAACCCCATTCGAGATTTTAAGATCTCGCATAAATTAAAGTTTCAGGCAGCAGCCTTTCTCTCTCTCTCTCTCTCTCTTTCTCTCTCTTTAGTTTTGTCTTTCTCTCTCTCCGTATTCTCTACAATTTTACAGCCACGACCAGCTTGCAAAGGATATCCGAAGCTCCGCGAACCCTTTGCAGAAAGAAAAAAAACCCGCCATCCCTCGCTTCCCTTCTTTTTCTTTCGCGAGACCGTCGACGTTGCCGCAAGCTATATAAGCGAGTTTCCACCGAGAAGTGAGCGAGGACATTTTTTTCAGTTGTACAGATCATACAGCGGAAAGGCGAGCAGCCCTGGCGCGAGCCACTGCCTCCTGTACCCGAGTGTACTCGATGAAACAATGCTGAACGTGAAACAAACCATAGGAGAAAAAAAACCATGTATATATATATATATATATATATATATGTGCGTGTGTGTATAGATGTATACACGTAGGTATATATTCATCTCTATTGCGCGCACGTAGACGAGTAAAAAGAAAATCTTTCTCCCGTATCCGGAGTGTCCCCATGTTTGTATGGAGCTCGCTTTACCCGGACTTTGGGTTAACCCACTTCCGCTTTCATTTCAACCGGTGTGAAGTAGATTCCCCCCAGCGTCTTGGCTGTGCGAGAAGACGAGCTTTCGTACATTCAACGGAATGAAATGCTCGCTTCACGACTTTGGAATGGACTACATGGGTGAGTGAGCCAAAGACATCCGGATACTCCCCCGAGATACGGTTCGCAGTTGCTTGCCTCAGGTGTCATCAGGGCCTCGGTGGAAAAGCGAATGTAGGTTGGACATTGATAGTACACGATCGTCTCGCTTCTATCACCAAAGCCACATTGTTCTCATGGAGCTCCAGACTTTATCTGTTACGTTGAAAAAATAAAGACACCTGTGTCTTTTGCCAGTGTTGAGTGGAGATGACACGCCACTGTTACTGCCACTGTTTACTTTTCCCTTACGGGACGGTAACAGTCGCGTCAAATGGGGTATTGGTCTTATCGCTTTATCTCTTATTGGAGTACTATATAGGTGATCCTGCACGTAACGACAAACGCCGTCTTTTTGGTTGAGACTCAATCGGGTTGAATTGGCAAGAGCTTCCGATGTCATGAGTCAATTGTTTTCTCTTCCGTCACGTTTCGGCGAGCTGCCGGAAGACAGTGCTAGGTTGGAAAGTGCCCTCGCGTCGTAACCGCGAGAAAGAATGTCCGCAAAGCGCAAACCCTCAGGCTCCACGCGGCTAAGGAGATCGTCCGGTTCCTGGGCGAACGATCTGGCAGCCATAACCATAAACGAGGATCATTGGCGGTGCAACATGACGATGATCGTCGAAACGACTCCGGCCCATACGAGGATCACCCGTCTCTTTGATGAGACTGCAAACGGGGCTTCCCGAAGGGCAATCTATCCCCTGAGCTTCAAGCAGTTGATGCAAAGCGTGAGAACGCTGTCGAGAATCGACGAGGACAAGTGTCCAGCTGGGCAGAAGGTATTCCACGAGGCAAACAGGCTCATCGAACGAGGCGAACGTTTGGAAGCTTGGCTGGTGGCCAATCTCGTCAAGTACCTCGTTCATCGCGCCAAAGTGGAAAGTACCAAAAGACAAACGGATGATGATGAGGTGGACCGAGCTATGATGCTCGCTACTATCAACGTGGAGTCGCAGCGGTCAATGAGGTCAGCCAAAACGAGGGAATCCACGCGCAGTCTGGACGTCAAAGCCACACCGAAGCCGAACAATCACTTGCGAAAGCGTGGTGAAGGCCAAAGGGACAGACTGTACATTGACGACGCGCCCGAAGGCGGTCCTCAGATGTATGTCGTTCTAACTGGCTTTCGCGATCCCAATTTGCCGCTGGAGCTCATCAGAGCCGGCCTTCCCCTCATCTGTGTCCTCAAGATCAAAGATCAAGGTTCTCTCGCCATCGGAATTCCGGAAGACCTCCGTGACAACACCCAGCCTGAGGAGATTGATACCTTTGGGGTTTCGATGGACCAAGTACTGTCCGAATTCTGGGTAAAATTTAACAGAAGCATCAATGATCACGACAACCTCGAAGCCTACTCCAACGTCATCTTCCGGAACTTCTGCCCACCGCAATTACGATCAAACGCCGAACCTGGAGAGCTGGAGACCTTTGCGAAAGATCTCTACGACAGGACCTCCTATGTCATGTACGATCTGTACGATTTTCAGTGCCTTCACGCCGATTACATCGCGAGTATGAAGATCCAGCGTGTGCCTGAGGAAGCTCGTGGCCAGCCCATTGTCTACGCGAAAATCATGAATGACGTGCCGGAGGAATGTTCCTCCGTTAGTGTGATACTGCAAGCCATGATAGCCCAGCTTGAATCCGATGTCCAGGGAGAGCAGCCGATAGAATCTGAATTCATGGCACCTCCTGAGAATCCGCTGGATCTTGAGACTAACAAGAGTTCGAAAACGTCATCACTGAGGCCATCCGATGATCAACGAGCTAGTGGTAGTTCACTCAACCTCGGCAATCATCCCTACAATCATGAAATTCATCATTGGTCCAACAATCAACGATCCAGTTCTCATCGTCCAATCAAGGATCTACCATCAACTCCTGGTCCAATGATTATTCTCGAATGCGATCGGCTTCGATCCAGAACTTACCACGTGCCACTGGGTGACAACGTGATCAAGCTGATCAGCCCAAAGCCTTCCTCATTGGCCGAATTAGCCCTGAGAAGTCTTCGTGATCCGAGAATCTTTGGTCTCTGGTCCAATCGCGACCCGTTGCCCGAGAAAATCATGAGGATCAATTGCCTTCGCATAAACAAGATGGCGCGATGTTTCAGCGTTCCCGTGGACTCGGAAAGACTCCATCACTATCTTCACCTTCGTTCCTTCGATAAAATGATTCACGGTGGGCTTAATGGAACTTTCACAGCCGGGGACGAAGATCGCGTGCTCGCGATAGCGGAGAAAGAAGTTATCCCGGAGGCGACTCGTTTCCCAATGTCATCCGGCTCTATCCAAAACGATCCAAGTTCGCGATCCGGCGGTAATCCGATTTCCAATTTACTCGCCTCCAGAAGCGATAGCGTAATCGATTATCACGTGTCTCGGGGTGACACTGCCGGATTTCCGGCCTCGTTCAACGCGCCGAAGAATCGCCGTAAAACGCTTCTCGATCTCGACGCCTCGGTTTGGGGTGGGGAACGAAGGGACGCTTCTTATCTCGAGGAATTTATCGACGTTTGTCCTCTGTCGCCCGGCACCCTGCCACAAGCCATTCACCAATGCTTGAGGGAATATCAGGACTTCCGAACCGGCTACCTCGAGATCACGGACACTATCCTTCTGTGCTTCGGTGACACTTCGAAAAAAGCCACCAGTCACGAGGATAACGAGGAGAACTTCGGTTCCCCTGACCCGTGCCCCCAACGAACTTTCAAAATCGTAAGCCCAATTTGCCTGCGCGACTTCTGCCGGTACGTCGTTCACGAGGAGAAAGATTCCGTGGGCAATTTGAAAATTTTCCGTTCAGCCAGAGGCTCGACGAGCGCGGCAGAATTGACGAGAAAATTGAGCGATCATACCGCTATTGAGAGCCCGGGAGTGACGACGACCTTCACCGAGCATGATTTCGTGCTGCCCAATTCGTTGAAGGCACGGACCGAGACTCCTGAACGGCTGACGGCGATGAAGATTGATGGGCCACGGGAAAAAAGTGAAGAACACAACGAGACAAGGAAGCAAATGTCCTTGGTGAAGAAACGACCCAGCGATGAGAGTCTGACGAGCACGAGGTCTGGGAAAGACAGCTCGATGACTGTGCCGAACATGTCATCGTTGCGATCTACCCTAGACGACGGATCCTGCAAACTCCAGGGTTACGATCTGGGCAACTCCAGGATCCAACTGACCAGTCTGTGCGAAAGCTTCGCCTCCCCCGATGGTACTTTGGTCACGGTTCATTTGGACCAGTGGCTCTACGGAGTAAAACGATTGGCCATTGGCATCGATCAGGCAGGTTGTTTTTTAAAGCTGCAGAGCATCATTGCTGATGACAGCAAAAGGGAGAACTTGCCTTTTCATCTCATCACCGAGAACGGTATCGTCATGGCTTTCTCCAAGTCCCACAAAGCCAAAGGTACGCTCTTCCCCAAAGTACCGCAATTCAAACAAGCCCAAACAAAGCCAATGGCCAAGGGTACCATTTCAGTTACCATAATCGACACTCTGCCATTCGCACATCGAACCCCTTTAACCTTTCCACTACGAGAAGTTTCCGACTGAATAATCGATCAACTGTATCGCGATATCAATGACGTTGGTACTGCAGAGGCTGCCAACTTCGAGGACGAGACTCGCAGTTATCGCACTTTTGAATTTGGGGCTTCGTGGCCCTCGGGTTTGTCGATGAAAGCGGTGAGCGGTGACCGTCTCGAGAATCCTTTCTACATCCAGCAGAGATACATTTCCAAGGGCCCAGAGTGCTGGAACGTGTCGACGCGCGAGAGTTACCGAAAGTTCCTCAGGAACGGCACCGTTCTCAAGTTTCTCAATGGCAATGAGGTTGAAGTGCTGCGTCCGAATGGGACGATAGTTCGATGCCACGAGTACGACAAGTTCCCCGGGGGCTTTGGGCCTCGAGACAGCGCCAACTTCCACAAAGGTAAACCTTTGATGTCCGGCCTCGTGAAATACGAAACGCTGAATTCACACGGCCACTTGGATTCCAGATGAGCCATCGAAACCCTCCACCACCAAATATCCAACGAGATCGAAGAAAAAAGTGTCCAGCCCGAAAACAAAAACGTCAAAAAATTTGGAAACTATTCGGAAACGTTCGACCGTCGCCTCGTCCTTGGACACCAACTCCGTTGAGTCATCCATTTTTTACTCGCCAGCTTTTGGAAAAATGGAAAAAAATCCCATTTTAGGTCATTTTCCAATGTTGCAATACTCAAATTTTTTAGTCAAATTGGTAGCTCTTAAAATGATTGGTAGCTTTTGAAACGATTAACAGTTTCAATCTCCGCGACCCTTGCTAATTAATCAAATATGCCGAATTAAATCAATTAGACAAACACTCTGAGGCATCAAGTTCCATTGGTTGGAAGGACTTTGGCAAAGTGTTGGTAAGAAATAGGAGATGGAATGAGTTTTCGGTACAGGGAGAAATGCACTCGTCCGGGCTGGATGCTGCAAGAGTCAAGATAACTCGGTACACCGCAGTCGAGCACGACGGGCTTCGCTACGAAGTCGAGAACGATGAGGTTTCTCGTGTATACGATAGATCTCTCGTGAGAACGAGCACGGACGTTGAAGCTTACGAGAAGTTTACACGACGCGACGATGGTACGCGTTCCATATTGAATTCGAGGGGTGAATTGTCGGTCTCCTTTCCCGGTTCGTAACTAAATGCACTATATTCTCGGGCTATCTCAAGAGGATCAGAAAACTGTTGAGATATCGCGTTATAAAGATCTAGGTTATTCGATTCGGATCTTTTTTCCTTCAGCTTTGAAATGTACTTTAGCTGCTTCCATTTAAAACGTACTTTGGCTGCTTCCATTCCAAATATAGTTTAGCTGCTTCCTGATGGAGAAAGGATTCGTGCCGGAAAAGGAAAATTTCCTCGGAGTATGAAGTTTCTATGGACTGCATTTCTATTCTTTTATTAAAACTGGGAATTGCGGAATTATCAATAATTCAGTAGGCACGAGATTCAAACAAAATTTGGCTAAGCACATTCAAGTCATAACGATCCTTTTTAATGCACTCAAAAATGTATGTTGTCCAAGCAGCTTAGCGGACAATCCCTAACCGGTCCAAGCGAACTCTGGAAACTAAAGATAACGAAAAACATCACTAGAATTTTGAGGATTGTTGGCTATCATCTAGGAAATTTTGCATAGAAATGATTTTTTTTCATGCTAAAAGACACGACAGGCCGCCACTCTAAAAACATGAGGTACTTCCGATTGTCTGTATTCTGCCGTCAAAATCCTTTTGCATCAACTGAATGTCCACAAAATCGAATTTCCCGTATGCCACTTTCCTGCTCATAAAAAAGAAAGCAACTCGTGTGCCGTGAGACCTTCTGGTCCCAACGAGAAAGATTCTAGGAACGAAGAAGTTACAGAGTGGCTGGTCATGCGTCAGAAACCAAAATGTGCCACATGAGGTCAAGGGTCAACGATGATGGACAGTCCATACAAACGGCGTGCCTTCAATGTTGCAAACCCAATCAGTGCAGCTGAGAACCGTCTCCGATAATATAAATCTCTCCGTTTTGGTCATTGGATTTGTCCAGACGGCACTGTCATCACCACTGGCTATGTAATCGAAGACAAGCCACTTTATTGCGACTGGAATAATGACGAGTTCGCCAGATTCTTCGGGAACGACCTCAGCCGAGGACGAAACGACGAGGCAATTCCAAGCCCTTCGAGCAGCGTTTCGGACACGAATCAATCAGAATCAAAACAAGGGATGATCAACCCTGAAGAGCGACTGGCGACATTGTTGACGGACTCTTTCGTCTCGGTCTTGATGACATGCCGTATGGAGCATGAGCGCTACGCCACGGTGGCCTACGACCCGTTAAAGACCAACTGCCAATTGTCCATGCCCGACGATGTTGAGATCGAAGTGTCTCAAGACGGTTCGCTCGACGTCAAGATAGGTCGGCAGACCGAATTGTCATTGAGAGACGATCGATTGATCTTCTCGTCAAATATGAGCAATGATCACCGAAGCGTGTCGATATACAGCTTACGTGATGCTAAATGGAACGACGAGAGACACGAAGAGGACGAAGTTTTGCTGGCCACCAAGGACTCCGGAGGACGTAACTTCCACGTCAAAGTTGACGGCAGTGTCAGCCGGGAAAGCGAATCGGACTTGGTGACAAAGAGACACAGATTGTTCGCCATCAATAGAGATTGGACTGGATGCGAGTATGTCCACAAGTCGAAGCGTGACGAGTATCTAGGGAAGATCAATGGTAACGAGCGTTCCAAATTAATCCTAGTACCTGTCGGAGCTGATGGTCTTCCGGAATATCGGTTGTTTCTCCGTCCCCTCGAACCAATCAATTATTCAACCAAGTGGCTTCAAAAAGTACTTTTCTCACGGTCTCGCATACAGCTCCCCGACATGGTTTTTTCTTCCTCGCAATTTGCATTCACGAGAGTCGTCTCCTCAAGGTGACCAGAATCAGGGCGACCGTTCGAGGCAGTAGTCGTTTTTCAAGAAGCACTTACGCAGATCCCTACGATTGGCTCTTTCCATTCGGAAGACATTCTAACGAGGCGAAAAAAAGTCCTCGAAAGCCTGGCGAATCGATCCTGGACACGACGCCGTTGAGCCTGATCGTGTTGAAAGCCATCGCAAACCCGGGTGATCGTTTCTTGCGGGAATTGGAGGAAGTCATGGCCCGTTGCCGATATACGGTAGGAATGAAATCGCCCTCCACTTTGCCTCTCGACAAATGGATTTCGTTGGTCAATTTGATATGTCGAGTAGACTGCACGGCGCTCATTTTGCAAATGTTTCATCATGGTCGCGCGAGTTATGCTACTCAGACTTCCGGTCAGCTACGCTTTAAGGGAGCATGGTATTTTTTAAGGGGGGTGGTATTTTGAAAAATCGGCAAAAATCTGAAAACCTGGCGACAATTTTAGAACGATTTGCTTAAAAAATCGTATTAGATAGTGAGACGTTTTTAACGTTTTTGGGAAAATGTTGAGGGGGTTCAACCGGACGTCCGAAGGTTCTCCATTTATAGACGTCCGTTGCTCGTTGACGGTGACACGTAATTTCACCTTCTCGCCCTTACAGACGAGCAACGTCGAGTGTGCCCTCTTCGACAAGGAATCGTCGACAGTTCCTTCGAGAAAACAAGTTGAAAAATGGCTGAACGAGCTAGCGTTAGGAATCGACGGGAATATTGACTCGATGAGGTATCTACGTGGCCTGTCGACGAGAATAACGGATCATAAATCAGGTCAAGCTCTCGAATCTTTGGAGTGTCGTCGACGAGGAACGGGAAAGTGGAACTCCTTGGAGCCGATCCGGTGGTACGAGAGATGCTTGAGAGAACGAATAATCCTGCCGTATTTTAAAAGTATCCAAGGCTCTTGTTTTCTCTGGATTACGAGTTGCGTGGACGAAGCCCTCCGACTCGTGGAATAATAGCGGAGGAAAATGGCGAGGTACATGCGACGAGTGGGAAACGGTGCACCCGTTAAAAGTGGATGAGAGAGATCCTTCCTCCTCCTCCTCCTCCTCCTCCTCAGATGGAGCGCGCGTTATTCCTCTCCTGATAAAGCTTCGAATATCTTGCCTGTAACCCAATTCGAAAGATCGCAGAATTTTGAGGCACGATTCCGAGCTTTGGGTGGATTTAATTTCTTTGACGTCGCTCTGGGCAAAGCGAACATAAATGTTCGCTGCGAATAAATCGAAGTTTTTGTGCATTTTTCGCAAAAACCGTTGGACCAAGTTACTCGAAATTGTTCGCAGTACACTTACCGCTACCACAGGTAACTCCGGGATTTTTGCAATTTGTCACTGATATCCTAATATTGTCGATTTTGAAAATTTGCCCCACTGAACGACGTTCGTGAGAAAACGACAGGAGCGTTTTTCTTGAGCCATTGATATTAAAAAATAAAAGCGTTCCGAATTTTCGTCCACTTTTTCTTATCCGGATCCGTACCGGAGAATCTGGGAAATTCGATTTTCCTTGATGCCCATGAGGATCAATTTCTTTAGCTTCGATCATTATCTGATACAATTTTTATACTCACTTTTTTATATTTTTTAATTTTTTATACTCAATTTTTATACTCACTATACTTTGATACTCAAAGACAATTTCTTTACCTTCGATCATTATCTGATACAATTTTTAATCCTTTTTTTAACTATACGGAAGACGTGTTTTTTTTCTTAGTACCTCAAAACGTGTTTGATCCTAAATATCCAAAAACGTGTTTTTTTCTAAGTACCAAAAAAAAAATGTTTTTTTCTAAATACCCTAAACACCGGTTGTTCGAAGTACCCCAAAAACGTGTTTTTCTAACTACCCAAAACCATGTTTTTTCCAAAGTATCCAAAAAATTTGTTTTTTTCTAAGTATTCAAAAACATGTTTTATCCAAAAACATGTTTTTTTCTGTGTACCCAAAAAACATGTTTTTTCTATGTGAGGAAAAACTTATTTTTTCTAAGTACTCAAACCGTTTTCTTTACTAAGTTTCCCAAAAGCTTGTTTTTTTCTAAGTTGCCGAAAAACGTGTCTTTTGGATTCCCGAAAAACGTGTTTTTTTTTCTCAGGCGCACACATGACGTCAAATTCCCCAATTTTCGACTCCCTACCAGGTCCGTAACGTCTGGCCGGTCCCCTTCCTCGACTCTATTCCGCTAGGTAATGGGTGCTTTGTGGAATTTTCGTTTCATTGTCGGATCGATATCGTGATGAAAGGTTATCTTTAAATACAAAGTAAACAATTTATCGATATTTATACAAATGTAGCTATCGTTATGCGTAGCCGTTCGTTTATTTTATTTTTTTTTACGAAATGGCGACGATTTGAATATTTTTTTCCATTTGCAGGGCCTTTTTTGTATTCAAGTAGTCTTTCAAAATACTAACGATAAAAAAATGGGCTTTGTACGACCTTAGTCAGTGCGATAAGAAAACTTTCAAACAGAAAAAAATGAAAATCGGTTGATAAGTTTTTGGAATTCGCTGGGACAAGATCGAAAAAAAATTGTTTCGAGAAAAAGACGTTCAAAGTTTTCTTTCCGTTTTTCTTCATATAAAGTTATGTTTTTTGTAGAATATTGATACTTAAATTAAAGTATCTAGTCCCGGGCGATATGACGCTTCTTCATCTTCATTATATTTCACAAAATAATAAGACCCTGCACTTCGTCTATTGTGAACGATGCCACACCTATAGGAACTGAGGGTCCCAACCGCTACCTGTTCTCACTAAAGTGACTGTAACTCCGTTAATTTTCAGACTTTAGACTTAACATTTTGCCAAGATATTTTTTAATATCTGTACATTCAATAATTATTTTTAAAAAACAAAAAAATCTTTCTCTCAAATTTTACTTGGGTAGAGTGGGAATTTTTTGCACAGTGACTTTCCCCCTTGACTGTCATTTCGTTTGGAACGCTGTCAACTTTTCACGCTAAAATTACGCGCGAGTTTTGAATTCAAAACTTGAACGGGCAGAATTTTTTATATTTCTGGTAGTTATAAAATCGTGTCGTAACGCAATCCCTGGCCTCCTCCTCCCTCCACGTACGTAGGACCGTAACACCTTGCCGGACTTCCTCTCGCCACCCAAATTGCGTTACGTAATCTGCGTACGGCCCCCAAAGAACTAAAAAAAACGTATTTTGTACTTGTAAGTTACCCCCAAAAAACGTGTTTTGTACTGAGCTTCCCCAAAAAACGTGTTTTGTACTTTTTAAGTTACCCCAAAAACGTGTTTTGCACTTTTTAAGTTGTCCCGAAAAACGGGTTTTGTACTTTTTAAGTTTCGCCAAAAAACGTGTTGTCTACTTTTTAAGTTACCCAAAAAACGTATTGTGTACTTTTTACGTTACCCCAAAAAACGTGTTTTCCACCCAAATCGTTCGCTTGTTCCTCCCGACAATTTTAAGATTTAAGTTTCCCCAAAAAAGGTGTTTTGTACTATTTAATTTTTTCCAAAAAAACGTGTTTCGTACTTTTTAAGGTACCCCAAAAAACGTGTTTTGCAGTTTTTGAGTTACCCCAAAAACGCGTTTTGTACTTTTCAAGGTACCCCAAAAAACGTGTTTTGCACTTTTTAAGTTTCCCCAAAAAACGTGTTTTGTACTTTTTGTTACCCAAAAAAAGTGTTGTGCAGTTTTTAAATTACCCGAAAAATGTGTCACGTACTTTTTGGGTTACCCCAAAAAACGTGTTTTTCTCCCAAATCGTTCGCTCGTTCCTCAACTCTACTCCCGACAAAAACGGCCACCTAATCATCAAATTTTCCTACTCCACCCGGTTTGACCAAAAAATCGCATCGTCATTTAAAAAGGAGCGTCACCGTGAGCCGAAACTTGCGCTCTTCTTCGACTTATCCCGTGACGCCCGAGGATCCGGTTCACGCGAGGGTGACGCAAGCTGTAAAAGCAAATGACCAGTGATGTAAGAGCTCGAAGGAGTTTCGGAAGACGCGTCACGTTGCGGCGATGTGTGCCAGATGTTCTCTATCTGGGGAAAACTCGTTAAATTGACATATACCTACCTGTACGTACCGGATGAGTCACTACAATCTGCACCCTCGAAAAACCCAAAAATATTCGCCGAAGAAAAAAAAACGCTACGGACAAAACTTGAAGGGTTAGTCGCAACCTACGTTTATGGTAGTTAAAAAAAAAGCTGCGCACGGAAATTGAGTATTCAAGGGTCATTTGACAATCAATTCAGTGTGTGTAGCACCGTCTCACTAGATTCGCTAAAGTATCAGGCGCTTGGCTGGTGAACCATTGGAATACGAGAAAACGAGGATCGCACCCTGTTGGAGCCTCGTTCAAAGGGCGCTGAAACGCATTGAAGCGATTCGCCTTGAAGTTTTCGGGGTCGCAGGAGCTGCTGCGACAACTGTTGTTTCAACAACTCTCATATTCTCTTCTTCTTTTTCTCCCCTCTCTCTCTCCCTTAATCTCCTCGTCTGTTCCATTCGCTTTCGTTCTTTGAGTCCCATCTCGTTCTCAGGTTCAACCCGTATTCAAGACTGTGCTCCCGCAGGCTGTTTGGTCATTATGCGTGTGTGTATATATATTTTTATATATTACAATTTAAACCGGTTTCGGTTTACGGAAGGACTGCACCACTGTGCACTAGATTATTTATTTGTGATTTGAAAGGTAGGTATGTTATTAAACATACGTTAAATTCATATCGTGTGAGATTTTATTTAAAAAATTAAAAATCAACACCTTTTTGAGACATAACAGAGCCCCTGTATACAAAATGTGGTCCATCGGTCGGATCAATACCTTGACAACGTTTAGTCTGAAAAGTCGAAACAAAAAACTTTTAAAGTTTATCTAAATGTAGTTCTCGTTGTACCTAGCGGCTTACCAAAATGGCGGATGTTCAAAAAAGTGTGTAATTTTCACGAAATTTTTACCTGAATTCGAGGGCTTAAAAAATACTAAAATTTATACGAACAAAAAGGCAATTTACAACGATAGCTACTGCAATTACGGACATTATGGTTCCTTGAGGATGAAAATCGGGCAATTATAGCTACGGTGATGATTTCGGTCAAGTCGAGAAAAATCGTTCCAGAAAAACGGGATTAAAGGTTTTAGTGTACGTAAATCGTTGCGCTACCTGCTCTCACCAAAACGTCTGTAGCTTGGTCAATTTCAAATATTTTTACTTGAAATTTCTTCACCTATTCGCGAATATGTATAGCTTAAGAAAATGCAAAAGAGTCGATTTTTTAACGTGTTTTCCCTAGTAAAAACTAATTCTTACCGAACGCCTTCGTTACAACCAGTTTTCCCCACTAAAAACTCGAATTTGATGACAAATAAATTCGAATGTCAGTTGAAACTCGTCTCAACCAGGAAAAAAAAACAACTTCCAACGGAACCAATGACTTGAAACTCTTTCCTAATAAAGCCACCGTCTAGGTTCGTTTGGGTTTCTAAACAAAAATTCTAGTTTTCACAACGAATAACCAGTTGCAACGAAGCTTTTCAATCAGGAATACTTTTTATTTCGTAAAACGCGTTTAAACTGAAAATGGTTTTCAATCGTAGTGTACACATACGTGCTACATGCCTCCTACCGAAATGGTTAAGTAGAATTATTTTATGCTCATGAATGCTCTAAGAAAAAAAGAATATATACCAGTCCATATCCTATAATTGATGTAATATTGCTAAAATTTTTATATATGTGTACATATGGGCGATGCCCCAGTGTTATTGGACAAAAGTTGCGACGTCGCTTTTAGCCGTACACTATCGGCGACGTTTGATATATCGAAACGTATGGCACGGAGGATAACCCGAGTATTCTGGGGAGACGGGCCATTTCTCAGCGCTCTCCGGTAGCTGTGGATGGTTCCACCGGGTTACAACGTGCGCCAGTGCGTTGTACCGTGCTCGTACTTCATTTCTATCTATCTCTCTCTTTTTCTCTCCCAGCCAGTGCTACCCCGGAAGCTATATACATGCATATATATATATACATATATATATATATATGCACAAAGATATACACGTAAAGAGAGGGCCCACCATGCGCTATGTACGCGCTCCGAAATATATCAACCCCCCTGCCAGAGAGCAGCTCCGGTCTTGTGCTCGTGCACCACTGCCGATGGAGAATCTATCTGATGGGAGCTTCCGTTT
>OX632363.1:39931978-39979478 GCA_951751655.1 Ophion costatus
ACGGTTTTAGGATACCTCGGTCCATTGGTGAAAAAATGAGGGGTCATTTGAGCCAAAACAACTGGGGTCTCTTGAATATGGCTCATTAGATTTGAATTAAAAATCAGGTGTTTAAACCCCTACTCAAGTACCTATGAACCTTTCTGGAAAACTATTTCTTTTTTTTCAGGATGCAAAAGTACAAGAGAAAAACTGTCGGATCTATAGTCTCCAAAGATCTGCTTAACCGGGCCACAGAAGAAGTCGTCAACGGCAGAAGTATCCAAAAAGCGGCAAAAGATAACAAATTAGATAAAAGTACGCTTGATCCTTCTTTTTTATTTTTCTCTTGTGAAAAAAAGCCATTATTATCCCATTGGGTCAGCTGGACCATCTGACTTTTGTGATATTCATGTAATTTCAGTCTAGTAAACAACGTTTTTACTACAGTTATTTTGTGGTGTTACATAGCCAAATAAACAACCGATCTATTTTTAAAAATATCATTACTTATCACTTCGTTAATTCTGAAAGGAAAAGTGTATGCCTATGATCCACAGATCATTCCGGAGTTCAAGGAAGCAATTGGACGAACCATAGATAAAATTAGTCCGCAATTATGCCAAAAAGTTATTGAAGATTTCGTCAAAAGCGTTAACGCTTGCAAACAGGGATGAGTGGGCCATGTATCGGATATTGTAGTCCACACATAACCTCCATGTTCTATATATTACTTTATATCAGTTTATATATTGTTTTACATTCGTTTATATGAGGATAAAAATATACATACTTTCCAAATAAATTATAATAAAAATAAATAAATTATAAACTGTAGGTTTAAATATAGTTTATATTGTTTTATATAATATTAGTTTATATGTATTACAATAAAAATATGCGTACTATTCAAATAAATTATAATAAAGATAAATAAATTACAAATGATACGTTTAAATATAGTTTTTAAATAGTTTATATATTGTTTGATATTATATTCGTTTATAATAGAAAAAAAATATTTGTATTTCTCAAATAATTTATAATAAATATAAGTAAATGATTCATTAAACGATTTATTAATAAATACAAATGTCAGGTCATTTTGAGCCACCCTATACTGACTCGCCCTACAAACACACGCGTACGCTCGACGTACCGTCTCATATTTCATACATTTCGATCGGTATGCATATCATCCATTATTTTCGATCGACGACGTCAGAGACCTTGCCAGAGATGAATAATTGAAGTCGCAGCCGAGTCGAGGATTAGACACGGGATCGGGAAATGGGCGAACCGTACCTTGAGCGATACACGCCTGAACAGTAACGACCGAAATAAAGCGCGCCCTACATAAAATGCAATTGCACTCCACACACGAGCCGCAGCTCTTTCCGGCTATAAGGCAACGGAAAATCTTCGCCCTAGTGAATTCCCGAACGTCGGCCAAGGATGCAGCGAAGATTTAGTGCACACTAATCGTCATGGGCCTCGCGCACGTTCGACGCTCGCGCTGCACTTGCCGGCGGAAAAATTCAGACATTTTTTATACGTCAAAAGGCAATCCTTAATTTTTTTCATATCAAGGAAAATAGAGTGTTTTTTTAAAGAAATTTCGACGATCACGTTCGCTTGCGGCGACCATTTTTTCAAAAATCATTATTTTATTGAATCCTTCGACTGAACAATAGGTAATACGGTACAAAAACTAAGTTCATTTGGTTTTTGATTTCAGATTATTTGTTCCCGAGCAGGAGTGGTCACCACGAAGGACCTTTTTTGCACGGTGGTCTGTGCAATTTACTGTATCTCCGTCGTTTATAAATATTTTCCAATAAAAAAATTGCCAAAGATACTTCAAATGATGCCCTTTACTATGAAAAGAAGTTAAAGAGCTGCATCCATTTGCCAAAAAGAAATTCAGGAAAAAACGTATTTTTTCCGGCCGCGAACTAGGTGTAACTCGTTATACCTTTGGGAGGGCAAAATCAAGAGTCATTTTTGACAATTTATTTAAGAAATACAAAACAATAGTTCAAAATTCGGTTTTTTATACATGTAAGTATGTCTTAAAGTAAAATAATTTTTTATTTATCTATTGATTGATAATTGACAAACTTTAAACACGTTTTTCTCGAAATTATATTTTTGGTCACGGGCGTATGGTAGCACCTGAAGTTTTCAATCGATTGACTTGAAATGTTAACTGTAGCTTCTTGACAACATTTTCTAGTCCAGTACGTGGATTTTTTTTTTCGATAAGTTGAAATTTAAAGATTTTATGATCGATATTCGACCGAATTTTTTACGACTTTCGCTCGATGGGTCGCCACTTCGGCGGAACTCTAACGTTACACATATATACCGGGTGTCCCATTTTTTAATCTTACACGCGATTGATCTCGAAAATTACTGCTCCAATCAAGTATTGAGTAGAATAAAAACATTTGTTTTTCGGTCCGAAATTCAATATGGCGACGTTGAGGTGTCCGACATGTTCTTCTTAAGGCGGGATTGTCTTTTTTTTCGAAAAATTTACCGCTTTTTGGGAATTTTTTTGTGAAGAAAGTATACAACGGAAAACTTGTGAAACTTGGCATATAGTTTTATTGATCTGTTTACTACATACAAAAAAAATTTTAAACAATTTCATCAAAAAATCCGCCTCCCTCCCCCCTCGACGCGCGATGGTCCTTTTTTGATGGTGTGCACGATTACAGCCTTCACGTTCATCCTGCAACAAAAACCCAAAAAGCATTTTACTTTAGACACATATAGCTATCGTTTGATGAAGCAAAAAAGCAATACGTTTAATAGTTTTTTATTTATAACAAAAAATCGATCAATTTTTTTCGAAAAATCGATACTTCAAGTTCAAAACGTCACCAAATCGTCAATTTTTTTTTTCCCCTTCATCGAACGATAGCTATATGTGTCTAAAGTAAAATGCTTTTTGGGTTTTTGTTGCAGGATGAACGTGAAGGCTGTAATCGTGCACGCCATCAAAAAAGGACCATCGCGCGTCGAGGGGGGTGGGAGGCGGATTTTTTGATGAAATTGTTTAAAAATTTTTTTGTATGTAGTAAACAGATCAATAAGACTATATGCCAAGTTTCACAAGTTTTCCGTTGTATACTTTCTTCACAAAAAAATTCCCAAAAAGCGGTAAATTTTGCGAAAAAAAAAGACAATCCCCCCTTAATGGGAACATGACCTCTTTTTCCACCGGAAACATGTTCAGCGCAAAACTCACGACTTTTGTGGGAATTTTTTTTATAACTTTCATAGTTTTTAGGCTAAAACACCATTTTTTACTATTTTAGTGCTATCGAGAATGTACGACGAGGAGATAAAGCCTTTCATATCCCTAGGGTGCGTTTCTGTGTGGGTGTGAGTTTGTTTGGGTTCGTTTGCGGTAGTTTAGGTTTGTTCGACAGTCCAAACAAACCCACACATGGAGTAGGTCTCTATGGCTCATCCCTTCCGTTATCAAACAAACCCAAACAAGCTCACACCCACACATCAACGCACCTTAGGAAGGTTAAAGGCTCTGCCTCCTTGTGATACATTCTGGATAGCGCTAAAATAGTCAAAAATGGTGTTCTAACCTGAAAACAAGGAACATTCTAAAAAAAGGAAAAAAAGTCATGTTCCCGTAACAAAAAAAATATTCCGCCCGTCTTAAAGTCTCCATGTCTATTTGGGACCGACTTTTTTTGTTGACCCCCCCCCCCCTTTGAACCCTTAAAGTTGTATTACACGCAATACTTGATCGGAGTATTTTTTTTCGAGATAAATTGGGTGTAACATTGAACTCGAACACCCGGTATATACGGTGACAATTAAAGGTGCCCATGTGTTTTTTAAGGGTCTTGTGCAGAGATTTTGCGACCGAGAAAAATGAGATATTTAATATTTTTCAAAGTCCTCTTAAAAAAGAGCGTACTTTTGGATCGGGTAGTATATGCCAGAGAACATTAAACATTTTAAAATACCAAAAACTTTAAGAAACATTTCTTATTTAAAAAAATAGATGTAAATTCCATTGCTCTAATAATGCTCCTCTCGCGAATAAAGTTTTTCGGCTTTGTCGCGTATTCAGAATTGATTTATCTTCATTCTGCTGTACTCAAAATGGCACATCGATTTTTTTCCAGCACGCGCATTTTTTCCTGGCAAATAACACATCGCAAAAATACGAGATATCTTTTTCCGTAACAGACTCGGAGAACCATTTGAAATCATATTCCTTTCGGCCGCGAAATCTCCGCGCAAGACCCTTGACAATCACGTGGCCACCTTAGAATTGTCACCCTGTATATATATACATAGAAAAAGATGGTTGTCTATAGTCTCCATACTCAACCCTAGCTATGCACCAATGTCTTCAAAATCACCTTTCTCTTTGAGGAATTTCAATTTAAGGTATTTTTAAGGAATTTGAGGCATTTTTTTTCCTCAGGTAAGAAGGAAAATAATTTAAGGACTTTTCAAGGAATTTAAGGAATATTTTTCTACAAACGTCACAAAGATGACAGCTGTGATCAAAACCAACGAAATGTTGGAACGAAAATTTGAGCACATTCCTCAAATGATCTGGATGTGCTGATAACCAACATTACACTGATATTACACTGGCCACCTTAGAATTGTCACCCTGTATATATATACATAGAAAAAGATGGCTGTCTATAGTCTCCATACTAAACCCTAGCTAAGCACCAATGTCTTCAAAATCACCTTTCTCTTTGAGGAATTTCAATTTAAGGTATTTTTAAGGAATTTGAGGAATTTTTTTTCCTCAGGTAAGAAGGAAAATAATTTAAGGACTTTTCAAGGAATTTAAGGAATATTTTTCTACAAACGTCACAAAGATCACAGCTGTGATCAAAACCAACGAAATGTTGCAACGAAAATTTGAGCACTTTCCTCAAATCATCTGGATGTGCTGATAACCAACATTACACTGATATAATCCGTATACACACACACGCACATATATATATATATTAAAAAATCTTGCGCTTTTTGATTATATATATATATATATATATGTATATATAATCAAAAAGCGCAAGATGTGGGGAAGAAAGAGCCAACGATCTGGGTAACAGTCGAATTCCATCGCCTCTATTGAACTCCCCGGGTATTTGAAGCACGCGAAAACGTAACAACCCTTTCGTGTAACTAACGAGTGTACGCAGGGCTGAGGAGATTACGGTAGTTGGATCTGTTCGCGGCGGCGAAACACGACTATATATGTAGAGAGATATATGTAGATAGATCGATACACACACTCACACGCATATATATATATATATATATATATATATATATATATATATATATATATATATATATATATATATATATATATATATACATATATACATATATACATACATATATATATATATATATATATATATATATATATATATATATATATATATATATATATATATATATATATATATATATATATATATATATACAGTATACATAGCAGTTCTGAGGGAAGAGGGTTGAAGACTGGGCCGTGGAACATCGGAATGATTGCCTTCGCACCGGCCCACTTGCGCCTCATTAATTGTCGAGCTACGATGGGAAGCTTCATTAATAATCATCGCTTCGCGATCCCTCGAATCCGCTCGATTCACCGGCAGTGAAATACATTTGGCCCGCCGGTACACGCCCAACCGTCGCTCCTGATGGATTCCAGCGGATGTTCATTGTGGGAAACGATTTTTTTGTAATTCTTCAACGATTGGGTTCAAGTCGTAGCGAGATAAAGATGTCGAGACAGGGGGAGGATATTGGATTTTGTGAAATATAAAAAGATTAATCAGCAGGTAAATGAAAGTCAAACAATGAATTACGATTATTTATATAGGTATATATTTTTTCCATTTTATATAGTTCGCCCCCCCCCCCCCCTCCCCGCCCTTCACATTTTCTCGTTTCGGCCCACCGTAAATCCTTCCCATCCACGGTTTGAAGGCGAGATCTTTATCCCGTGAGTCAAGGGAACTCGTCCCGAGCCAGAGAGGAACGACTGACATATATATATATAATATATATATATTTTTTTTTTCAACTGAATTTATCTATTTAAATTGAAGGACGTGGACCACAAACTGGGGAATTACTCCACTCAGCTCGAGTATACTCGTTCGAGGGCCTCTTTAAGTGCTCGTCGAAGTGGCGTTCGCGAAGCACTATACGAATTGATGAAAGACGGGGTAAGAAGTGTCGGGAATAAAGCACCTCCAATCACGTGAGAGATAAAAATCACTCTTACAGAATTCCGCGCTAGGATACGAGAGTAATTTCGAGGAGAAGAATTAATTCGTTCAAATAAATATCGAATAAATAATACGAAAATTAGGACAAAACAAATTTCCAAAAGAAGTGTAGGATTTCTCCGTATTTTACGAGAGCTGCAATCAAAGTATTTCTTAAGGGGGCCCTTTGTGAAGGCAAAATCAAGGGTCATTTTTGACAATTTATTTAAGAAAAACAAAACAATATTTTGAAATTCGCTTTTTTATACATGTTAGTACAAGTCTTAAGTAAAAAGGAATTTTTTAAAAATTATTTTGAAACTAAATGGCGACGCAGTAGTCGATGAAAAAAAACTCCTTTTTTACAGTCCTCTACGGGCGTATTCGCACGTGAGTTTCGTACAAGAATATTTTCCGTCAAAACCGGTTTTTTTAAAATGTTATATATTCAAAAAAAAAATTTTTTTAGTAAGCAGTCCAATGTGGCACAATTTAGTAAGCAGTCCATAATTTTACAGAAGAGAAGACCGTTTCATGATAAGTCCGTCTCGAAGTTCACCCGCGTTGGTAGGGACGCGAACGTTGCTTGAGAGCGCGCAATAAAAATCGATCCCTCGAACGATCCGCAGACTTCGCGACGATGCGAGTAGGCGAATATCGCGGCAGAAGGGGGGTAAAGAGGGTTAGTGCGAGGCAGCGAAACCCGGGGGTACATTACATCCACGGTGTGGAGCAAAGCCAGATGTATGGAGGATATCGAGATGGAATCTAGCTCGTAGACTTTGGGGGGGAGGGGGTGTAACACGGGTATACGAGGGAGCAGCGCGGCAGTCGCAGGAGCATATGGGGTGCAGCGGTGGTCCGGCCGGCCCGAGACAGCCGTAAAGAGATATCGAGCGTGACCGCGCCCGCACGTAAAACAAACACGCGGCACTTCCGGGCCTACGGCACGGACCAAAAAATTAAGGGGGGATTGTCTTTTTTTTTCGCAAAATTTACCGCTTTTTGGGAATTTTTTTGTGAAGAAAGTATACAACGGAAAACTTGTGAAACTTGGCATATAGTTTTATTGATCTGTTTACTAGATACAAAAAAATTTTTAAACAATTTCATCAAAAAATCCGCCTCCCACCCCCCTCGACGCGCGATGGTCCTTTTTTGATGGTCTGCACGATTACAGCCTTCACGTTCATCCTGCAACAAAAACCCAAAAAGCATTTTACTTTACACACATATAGCTATCGTTCGATGAAGGGAAAAAAAATTGACGATTTGGTGACGTTTTGAACTTGAAGTATCGATTTTTCGAAAAAAATTGATCGATTTTTTGTTATAAATAAAAAACTATTAAACGTATTGCTTTTTTGCTTCATCAAACGATAGCTATATGTGTCTAAAGTAAAATGCTTTTTGGGTTTTTGTTGCAGGATGAACGTGAAGGCTGTAATCGTGCACACCATCAAAAAAGGACCATCGCGCGTCGAGGGGGGTGGGAGGCGGATTTTTTGATGAAATTGTTTAAACATTTTTTTGTATGTAGTAAACAGATCAATAAAACTATATGCCAAGTTTCACAAGTTTTCCGTTGTATACTTTCTTCACAAAAAAATTCCCAAAAAGCGGTAAATTTTGCGAAAAAAAAAGACATTCCCCCCTTAAGGGAGTCTCGGTGTGGAACGGCGAGGGAAATTAAGGGGATCTGCGCGTTTCGCAATTTTTTTTTCCTCGAAAGAAAAAATCACGCGATCTCTCATGGCACTGTGTATTTTGTCACTTCCGTTGTTCTCATCTACGTTCCTGAATAAGCTTCGGCCTGTCGTTATCGCTACGCGCGCGTCGAGTGCAACGAGGCGGCGAATTCAACCGAGTTTTCCTGCCTCAATCTTGATGAATATTAATGCTTGTGCCATATGCGTGTGTGGGGAGGGGGGGGCAGAGAATCCACTGATGTTTGCTCGAGAATGTATTCTCGGCAATGCGCCTCGCACAGCCCGGCCACGCACATTTATCGCGCTGATTTTCGTTTGCTCGGCAGACTTTTGATGAGTACAAACGATCCGCGCTTTCACGAGCATTAGTTACGTCGTCGATGTGTACGCCCGCGAATCGCGGTGCACTTCGTGGCGTGTACATGTTGGCACGGTAACGCGAGAGCTACCGAGATACGATAACGAAATGAAGAGGAGACGTTGAGAGATGGCTAATGAATTGAGGATGATGAATCTACTGGTTAGCGGGCGTCCTCGAAATCGTTCCAACTGCACATGCTGTGGTCTCTTCTTACTCGTTGTTCTTGAGCAACCATGCTTAATCTACCAGCTATTGAGGAAAACCGGGAGAGAGGGAGAGAGAGCATCTGTCCAGAGCATTCGTGCTCTGAATCATTAACCCCTAATGAGCACCGTGCCAAATATACAATTAGAGCGCGTTTATTTATTGGTACATCCTTATAAATAACATTAGCCATTTTCCTACAACTATGACTTGTTGATGATTACGTATATTAAATTAAAATTATAATATATATATATTTATATATATATATATTAGGATGGCCGTTATTTGGGCTTTGGCGAAAAAAATTCGATGCCACTCCAAAAACATAATCAAGGTGTATCAAAAAAAATCTGTGTGAAGTTTGGAGGCGCTCGGAAAATTGGAACACGCGCCACCGAGCGATTGAAATTTTAAATGTAAAATACACGTATTTATCCCACGCATCAATGGTTTTTTTTCCGAGTATAATATTAATGAGAAAAATTTGAAACTTAGTACACTTATTGTGCATAGTATGGTGTACAAACAAATTTTTTTCAATTTTTTTCATTCATAATTTTGATAATAACAAGCTCTGTAGAGAAGATGCCCATATTTCGTTTTTTTAAATATTTGTTTTCAAATTAAAAAAAAAAAAATTTTTTTGTTCGAAAATGTAATGTCTGCAGGGAACAAGACATAAAAGATTTACTTCGTTTGTTTGGATTATAACCCAAACAACCCCAACCAAACCTTGGTTAACCAACCGTGGTTAGCAAACCCTGGTTAACAAACCCTGGTTAACAAGCGCTGGTTAACAAACCCTGTTTAACAAACCCTGGTTAACCAGGATTTGTTTGGGTTTGTTAACCAGGGTTTTGTTAACGAGGGTTTGTTAACCAGGGTTTGTTAACCAGGGTTTGTTAACTAGGGTTGGTTAACCAGGGTTAACAAACCCAAACAAACCATGGTTAACCAGGGTTTGTTAACCAGGGTTTGTTAACCAGGGTTTGTTAACCAGGGTTTGTTAACCCGGGTTTGTTAACCAGGGTTTGCTAACCAGGGTTTGTTAACCAGGGTTTGTTAACCAGGGTTTGTTAACCAGGGTTTGTTAACTGGGGTTTGTTAACCGGGGTTTGTTAACCGGGGTTTGTTAATCGGGGTTTGTTAACCGGGGTTTGTTAACCGGGGTTTGTTAACCGGGGTTTGTTAACCGGGGTTTGTTAACCGGGGTTTGTTAACCGGGGTTTGTTAACCGGGGTTTGTTAACCGGGGTTTGTTAACCGGGGTTTGTTAACCGGGGTTTGTTAACCGGGGTTTGTTAACCGGGGTTTGTTAACCGGGGTTTGTTAACCGGGGTTTGTTAACCGGGGTTTGTTAACCGGGGTTTGTTAACCGGGGCTTGTTAACCGGGGTTTGTTAACCGGGGCTTGTTAACCGGGGTTTGTTAACCGGGGTTTGTCAACCGGGGTTTGTTAACCAGGGTTTGTTAACCAGGGTTTGTTAACCAGGGTTTGTTAACCAGGGCTTGTTAACCAGGGTTGGTTAACCAGGGTTGGTGAACCAGGGTTGGTGAGCCAGGGTTGGTGAACCAGGGTTGCTTAACCAGGGTTGCTTAACCAGGGTTGGTTAACCAGGGTTGGTTAACCAGGTCTTGTTAATCAGGGTTTGTTAACCAGGTTTTGTTAACCAGGGTTTGCTAACTCCGGTTGGTTAACCAGGGTTTGTTAACCAGGGTTTGTTTGGGTTTGTTTGGGTTATAACCCAAACAAACATAGTAAATCTTTTGTCTTCTCCCCTGCAAACATTACATTTTCGAACTGAAAATTTATTTTTTATTTTATTTGAAATTTATTTGAAATCAAATATTTAAAAATCGAAATATGGGCATCTCTACAGAGCTTGTCATTAACAAAATTATCAATGAAAAAAAATGAAAAAATGTTGTATCGTACATCATACTATACACAATAAGTGTACCAAGTTTCAAATTTTTCTCATTAATATTATACTCGGAAAAAAATCATTGATGCGTGGGATAGATACATGTATTTTACATTTAAAATTTCAATCGCTCGGTGGCGCGTGTTCCAATTTTCCGAGCGCCTCCAAACTTCACACAGATTTTTTATGATACACCTTGATTATGTTTTTAGGGTGGCATCGATTTTTTTTTGCCAAAGCCCACACAACGGCCACCCTAATATATATACACGATCGGTGAAGAAGTGCATCCTCGAAACGTTTGTCTGAAATGACTTTTCCATAAGAATAATACTTTTCCAGATGAATTTGTTCAATAGCTCACTTTAAATGTGAATGTTATTATTTCCTTTAGGTCCAACGTATATATATACTGAAATTTCGTATGGAAAGCTGTCAACGTTCCTCCCATCCCCTGAATTGCGTTACGTAATTTCCGTACGCCCCCTTAATGAGGAAAAGTATAGCGGAAGATTTATAGCAAGGCTATCTGTGGAGCAGAAGTGGTTAATGACCGCGACAGTAACGATGAACAGCATGTGTCAAAAGATTTGACAGCCATTTGACGCTGGAAAATAGCTCGATTTTAGGGCGTAATTTTTTCAAACGCGGCATCACATGTCTCCCACTGATTAAATGTATGCTAGCGATAATCAGCTATTGTTAGAGAGGCAGAAAAAGTCGAAAAATACTTGGATACATATTCCTTTCGGCTTAATTAATCCCGTGCAAGATTCCGATAAACGTCGATGGCTCTTCGTATCGACGAGTACAGTTCACGATGAATACGCGTGAGCACCAGACACCAGACTCCTCAATTCGGGTAATATATTCGATAGATCCATCATCGAAAATTCTCCTTCTCGTTCCTGTTCGTTGTTACTTGTGTGTGTTTTTTTTACGATTTTTATTTCCTCATTTCTACACTGCCAAAAAATATTTCATTTAAATAGGATTTATTTAATCGAATAGGTTTTTCACTTGCCTCGAAGCCAACTTTCGATTTGTTTCAAGTATCCTTTTTTTGTTTCAGCTATTCTTTTTAACCGTGGATTATATTCGAATTAAGTAAACTAAGATTCGTTTCGAATAAATCTTTATTTGCATACAATATATACGGCAAATTCAAGTGCGTAGAATGTGCACAGAACTACGTGCATAGAATATTTAATAAATCCAAAATTAACCACTCAATTTAGAGTTCTACCACGATGGTTTTATATCATCATTCGTCATACCCTGGCTTTCTGAGACGATTTTTATTGTAGAAAATATTTCGTCTTTGTGCAAACTTTCAGCCGGGTCTCAAAATCTGCCAAGGCTGTAGGTACAAAATAATTATTTATGAGGGTACAGAAAAAATCGCACAGCCACATACACATAAATGTTTGTAAATATATTTTAAAAATGTGACTTTTCCTAGTTGAAACCTTTTTAAAACGTTTCAATAAAAATATCGATTTACCGAGTGGGAGGAGGTCCGTCTCTTGACCCCGCCAGGGCTTGCACCCCCCGACCCCTGTGCCATCGCATCAAACACCTTCCGCATTCAACACCCAAAAACAGAGGGGGGCAGGAAGTATTCAGGAAGGCTTCTTTTATAAATCTCCCACTCCCCCGTCCATATTGGGTGTTCCGAAAATGTTCGAAAATGCGCTATTTTATACCGTGTTTTCGTGAACTTCAAACTCCATACCTTTTTTGCAGGAGAGTGACCGCTACGATTTATTTTCGACATTGCATGTAGAAAGGCTTTTTTTATAAATTTCCCCACTCCCACCCTCAATATAGGTGCCGAAATATTCCATATTGGGCGTTCCGAAAATGTTCGAAAATGCGCTATTTCATACCGTGCTTTCGTGAACTTCAAAACTCCATACCTTTTTTGCATGTGGCCATATTGATTTTTAAATCAATATTTTTTGGAAATCCTTCGTCCAAGCACCAGTTCATATAATGCAAAGACTAAATGCGTTTGATTTTTGTTTTGTCTCGGATGATTTGCTTCTACCACTTCTATCTTACCACGTATATAAATGTTTTCAATACAAAAATTGTCAAAGATGCTAATAACCATACTCTTATTGTTAGTCCCTCGCTCCCTTCCTCTCTTTTTTTCTTTCTCTCTCTCTCTCTCTCTCTCTCTCTCTCTCTCTCTCTCTCTCTCTCTCTCTCCCTCCCTCTTTCATTCGATTTTACTACAAAACCTCGCATCCTCAGATACCGGAAGCAATATAGTCCGAGTGAACTAAATGAAATTCTTGTCCAGATCGAGTCCTCCAGGCTGGAGGTGAAAAAGGGGTTGAAAAGAAGGCCGGAGGCTGAAAGCCCGCCTGAACGGAGGAGAAACTGAGAGACAGATCGAGGCTCACTCAAGGGCTAACCCAACCTCCGACTCGTATCGACCGTCTTCTCTATCTCGCTCTCTCTTGCTCCCTCGCCTCGTCGAAGAGGAGTAATCGCGCTGGCATCCCCGCGGATCGCCCGAGTGAATTCCAAGCACCCATCGAAGACCCGGGGCCCGACGAGTCGGGCCCAGGACCTCATCGTTTCCCCTGCCGTCTCCACCCCCAATTTTCGGAATTCAACGTTAATTGCCGTTTCCGATCAACCATTGGAAGCCCCAAAAAATAAAACTTTTTTTTCACACTCCGTTAAATGCAATACTAACACTGATAACGATAAAGCCACGCTTCGTCGCATTGAGAAAAAAATCCAGTTTGCCGCCGCGAATAATAACTTGACGCGATCGTCGTCGTGCGATAGCGATATTTTCAATTTACGCCTTTCCTTTATATCGTCGTTCCCGAATGAAAAAGCTCGGGAACCGCGGACGTGCTCCGCGCACCCCTCGTTACCTTCGAATGGTCGATCATCAAGCAAAACCACATCCGAATAACACGAGTTCCAAGCGCGGGAGAAATCTACATCGCTTTCGATATTCTTCCGCCGCACACTCGTACCTATCATCCTAACGACTATTGGAAACGCTCGTTTTGATGGGCGTTTCCACTACTCCCCCGCGCAACCCCCTTTAGCTCGCAATATTAAAAGTTTTCGGTAAAGCACGATATATATACATACATACATATATATATATATATATATATATATATATATATATATATATATATATATATATATATATATATATATATACATACATATCTTCGTTACGTTTGTATATGCATGGGTGTACGTAGCAGGCGAGTTTCGTTGAATGGCCACGATTATTTCAGCGTTCACACCGAGTGATAAAGCCACGAGTACCCACCCTCGTAAATGCTCCGGCGTATACCCTTGGTCCGGGCTTTCACATATTGCATAGGTATATGAAAAAACATTCATATGTACTGGGTAACAATTATTAGGTGGTTGTGTATTTTTTAAGGACCTGGCCCGGACTTTTTGCGCCTGACAAAAACATGATATTCGTTGGTTTATCAAATCCTTGACGAAAAGAAAATATAGCGTATGTGGGGAGTAGTATTTACCAGATAAAATTGGGCATTCTGGAAAAAAAATGAAAATTTTATTTGGAGCTCACAGAATGGAGGTAAGTAAATTCCGAATACAAAACACTCCCAGAAAGATTTTAATGGAACTCACTTTCATTTATGTACTTCAAAATGCATCTGTAATAGTTTTTTTCTCGATGACGGAATGCACAAAAATAATGTTCGGGAGTGTTTCGTATTTTGTATTCAATTATGTTTATTGTGCTGGGCTCAAAATGAAATTTTGATTTTTTTTTCGCGGAATGTTCAATTTCTTCTGGCGAATACTACTTATCACAAAAATACGCCGTAATTTCATTCGAAGAGGACTCGAAGAACATCATTATAAATCGCATTTTTCTCAGCGGCAAAATAGTACGCAGGATCCTCAAAAAACGCACGGCCACCTTATAATAGTCACCCTCTATATGTATATGGGAGAAGGATATTTTGATCCCGTTATATCTATGTGATATTGACTATCAGCACATCTGATGCTTTTGAGGATGATGCTTTTTTCTCTTAAAATGATTTTTTTATTTTGCAGACAGAGTGGTCCTCAAAGTCCAATGTATTTGAAATTACATTTGCCTACATATGTATATAAGGTACCTACGGGTAATAAAGCCTGTCGGCTAATAAGTCTTAGGAAACGAAAATCGTATTTAAAATAACCACTCACTCACAATAAATCGTAAGTATTTTTTGCAATAGTACACTCATCTATCTAAAATCACAGTTTTTATCTTTATTAAGGCGTCTTTTCAATGTACAATTTTTCGAAAAATCGATATTTGTTCTCATAACACTTTTCGAAAGTATACATATCTGAAAGCATCATACGAAAATTTTATGAAGATCGGAGACGTCTAACTGTAGTTCTGTGTGACCTTTAATTTACTACCCGAGTACGTTCATCTCCACCGCTCAAACTTTAAACGCGTTTTTTCTCGAAACAAAATTTTTTGACGGCTCGTTGATAACATCTTCGAAACTACTGAATCCTCATGAAATTTTAACCACATATTCATTACAATTATAGCCTTAGCGCATGTCAAGGATTAAAAAAAATGATATTTACGATTTTTTGCCAAAAACGGTGAAACAACACGTTTTTTCGAAAAACGTCCGCCATTTTGTTATTTTTGCATACATCAAAAATCGTATTATATGCGCTACAGCCATTAACATACTGATTGTGAATGTAAAACCGTTTGATTTTTTTTTGGTTCGGCTGATTCGCCTCCGAGATTTCATTAACAGCGCAAACCTACATTTTTAAGGACATTTTCGTCTATAAATAGTGACTTGTACAAATAAAAATGAATTTTTAACGTATTTAGAAAGTGTATTTATTACGTGTGATAACTTTTATATCAATATCTATAATATAAACTTATTTTAAAAAATGCATGAAATTAGCCTTTTTAGCGTCTATAGTGAGAAGGGGCCTTAATTCAAGCTTCGAAGATCTTTGAATGACGTTTGTTCCTTTTATAATGCATTTTACATTACTTTTAAGATTTACGAATGTAAATAAGTCGTACGCATATTTATTACTATTAAATGAATCGTTATTTTGAATGCCTCGAGCCCGATGCCTCCAAAACGTGTGTTGTGGTCAGAAAACCAACTGGTGTCAGCTGTCCGAGCAGTTCAAAGAGGAACTTTGAGTTCGCACAAAGCTGCAGAGGATCATTGATCTCAAATACCAAATATATTACGTAAAGTTTGATTATTTAAGTATGTTAAAGCCAAAGGCCTTATTATCCTGCCATAGTAAAATAAGGCCTACCATCAAGATTTGTAAAAATGTTTAATTTCTTTTTTGTTTACCGTACTAATTACCATTTTTCGATTATATTTTATACAATCTGAACTTGAATAACGATGACAATTGATGTATGTCGATTAAATTTAATATTTTTTATCTGAGTTCAAATATCTCTTTCAGATAGGCCTTATTACCCTTATATACAATTAATTACCTTAGATATAATTTTAAAAACGTTCGACTTCGAGGACCGTTTGATCTTCGTCATAAACGAGTCGTTTAAAGGAAAATTAAGAACCCGCGTAGTATTGTATGAGTTAAGAAAATTAGTACCTTAGTAAATTAGCCTTCGAGTGAGTAAATTTATAAAATTAGTTATTTACTAAACTAGTAAATTGGTAACTTAGTCACTCCGTATATTAGTAAGTTAGTAAATTAGTAAACTAGTCAATTGATATTTTAGTAAATTAAGAATAGGGGTAGTGTGTATTCAGCCGTTTCAATCCCCAAATTTTGTTTGGACATGGTTTTCACACATTTCTCCCCTTATGTTCAACTTTCACTTTTAATCTCTGGCTTTGCCATACAAGCTTTTACTCTTACTGTCCTTTTTCTCTATTCGAATTCCTTCCCATTTTACCTCACATATACTTACATACCATGTAAGTATATGTGATATATATATATCTACATACACATACGCACATATGTACAACCTACTTGTGTACACTAATTATAGACATATATATGCGTACATAGGGATGGAAACTTGGATGCTGGGACACCAATTTTGAAGCCCGAACCGTGCCCAACAAATGTCAGCTTACAATCTACTGTGTAAATATATATATATATATATTTACACACCACATATACCCCTCGTAGCATCTAGATGGGATATCGGGCTCGGATCGGCCTAGTGTTCACCTACATACATGCAAAATCCTCGTCGAGATTTGCGGTCGCGTCGAATCACCCCAAACTGCTCGCACATACACACCCTCGTCCCTTTTTCACCCATCAGGGGTGGCGAACCAGTCAAAAGCTCAGAAATCCAAGAGAGAGGGGGACCGAGAAAAGGAGGGGAAGAGAGAGAGAGAGAGAGAGAGAGAGAGAAAGAGAAACGATAAGACAGCCGCTCATGAGAATGCTGGGGAGTAGATGGAAAATAGTCCGACCAACTTTCCTCTCGAAGCTATAAAATCCTCTCTGCTCCATTCGTTCTTTGAACATAATGTATATATGGATAGGTATAATACAGTGGCCCGTACGTGAAGACGGCGAAGCCGTTTGAAAATCGTACGAGAGCTAGAGAGAGAAAGAGATAGAGCGAGAAGGGATGTTTGAAAGGGGTTGCATACGGTATAAGGGTTGTGGCGTATATTCGTATGCGTATATTCTTTCCGTCGATAAATCTTTCTCAGCCGTCGAACACCTCGAGAATCCTCGACAAATTTGTTTTGATCCCGTAACGATGAACGCTCTTTCTTTGCTTTTTTTTTTTTTTGTTTATAATTTTGTCAGGCTTCCGTACCGAAAGAACAAAACGGAAGCCTATTACTGACACTCTGCTGTCCGTCTGCCCGTATTTCACAACTCCCTAGCTCGTAAACGGATTGAGTTACAGACCTGAAATTTGCATATTTTGTGCAGAATGTTGACCCAAAATCGAATATTGAATTCGAAATTCTATTAAGTTATTTTTCATGGGAGTCCCATGCAGGAAAAAGGAGCGGAAAAATCTTCGCCTGACATGTGGGGTGTCATTGTTTAAAGCTCATTGAGCAGAGTACAAATATGTGTACACTTTTTTTTTCTGCAAAAAATAAAGAAATATTTTAGACCTTTGTTACGGGATCTATCTGAAAAACTAAACTAATTTGGAATTTGGCATTTCTCTATATTATGTGCCATATACTGTATCTAAACAACAAATACTGGAAATGCCGATTCATAATGTAGTATGTATAATAATATATTGTATACTCAACACGAATGCCTATTCATAATTTGGTACATATAATAATTTATTGTATACATAATACAATAAATTTATAATGATAATATATAAAGTTATTGCTATTTAAATATTTACAATACCAACTGATTTATTGATGGGGTCGGTGCCAGCCGAGAGATTGACGTCACGGGAGAAACGAAATTGCAAATAAAAGAAAGACTATACAGATCGTATAATTCATTTATTTTTCTTCGCCTCTTCTTTTCCTGCGAAAAATGTGACGATATTGGTGATTGACTGGTCCTGACTTCAAAATCAAGTTAATAAATAATAAATAATAATATTTATTATATTTTCATTATATTATATTTCATATTTATTTTCATTATTATTTTCATTATATTATTTTCATTATATTACACTTTTTTTACATTATTTTTACATTTACATTGTTTATTTATTATATATTTATTATATATTTTTTATATATTTTATATTTTTATATATATATTAGATATTTTATATATAATTTTTATTTATTTATTTATTTATTTTATATTATATATATTTTATATTTTTTATATTTCATTATATATATATTTATTATATATTTTTACATTATTTATTTATTATATTACATTATTTTCATTATATTATATTTCATATTTATTTTCATTATTAGGGGATCCGGTGGAATATGGTGGGGAATGAAATAGGGGAAGGGCAACATACAATGGAAGCTGCAATTAAAATATATATATATATTTTTTTTTTCATCATTAGCAACAGGAATATACAAAGCTTTCGCTAGCTATCAACCCCCCCCCCCCCCCTTATGGTTTCAGTTTAGAACTATCTAGGCACTAAAACAGAAAAAAAGCATTAGCTAACTAGATATCTAGTTTAAAAAAAAATTTGTTTAGTCATATGTACGGAACCCTAATGGACTGAGACCCGACTCGCACTTGGCCGAGTTTTTTTCATAGTGTTTCTTCTTCACTGAGATTCCAAGCGCGGAAATCGCGTGAATTATCCCCCAACTTGTGAGCGAATTTAACTCCCCCGAGAACGAGGAACGAGTCCACTTCTCGACCGCGCTTAGAGCGGAGCACCCATTGAGGAATCGGAATGAGGAGGATTCGAATAGTGGTGAGTAGAAAAGACTGCCACTGCATGGACCGACGATGGTGAGAACCGAACGCGGATTTCTGGACTTTCAATTCGGTAGGAGGTTGACGAACTGGCTTAGTCGACGTATGGCCCATCGGAAGAGACAAGCTTGACCCATCTTTCAGCCAACAATTGGATTCCACGCAGGAAGAATTTGGGTTCTTTGGAGGCAATCCGGTATTTATCGACTGCTTCGTACGAGGTGAAGTACCGAGCCGTAAGCGCTGACCGCATCGACCGGACCAAATGGTAATAGGAGAGAACGATGCCTGGGAATGTGGCGGATGGGGTAGGATTTCCCAGTTGACTCCTAAGTAGGGGAACTCGGGGCAAGACGAATACGCGGCGTAAGATCAATCTTAAGGTAGTCCTATCGCTTCACACTAGTCATACCGATGATCGTACGTGACACCTGTACAATTCATATTTTTAACATATGCAAAAAAAATAATGTGTAGCAACTAAAATTTTTTATTTGTAAACAGTTTAATGAATGTTCACATTTAATTAGAAAAATGAAAAAATAGCTATTCCAACGATTCGCGTAGTATTTCTAGGTTTGATTATTTGGCAACATTGGTTTTATCTCTGTCTCTTTTTACGCATTCAGGCGAGTTTAACCTCCATGCTTTTCAACGTCGAACTGTCAGAACAATGTCAGGTGCGGGAAATGTAAAGCAGTAAAATCAAAATTAAAGCAGTAATTAACGTAAAATTAAACTTGATATCACATGAAAGTTAGGTCAATAAGCCTTTTTTCTGAAAGCATTGGATTACTACAAGTGTTAAGGATGCTGAGTCCCAAATCGCAAATGATAATAAAATTCTGAAAATTTGGTACGTTTTTGTATGACGTATTTCAGAGGTCATGTAAAAATTTCACGACGATTAGGAAGCTGGTGATTGAATAATTAACATTCACAAATTAAATGTTGTCTTATGGAAACTGATGTAGCCTTGCAATAAGTTTTTTTTACCTCTCAATTTTGTAGCAACGGAAACAAAACGAAGTTTATTGATACATTTTTTTTTATTTCTTTTAAAAATTGTTCTTAACAAAATGTTAATTTTTTAATAACGAGCTTCCTAATCGTCGTGAAATTTTAATACGACCTCTTTGTATTATTAATTTTAATATAATTTTTTTATCGAGCTATCCTGGTATATTCATGTATGTATACCAAGTGTCCCATTTTAATCTTACACCTGATTTATCTCGAAAAATACTGCTCCGATTGAGTATTGAGTATAATAATACTTTTAGGGTTCAAAAAGGGACGTTGAAAAAAAAATCTTTTTACTTTCAACATTTTTAATGGCACCGTTGAGATGGCTGACTTGTTTTTTCTAAATGGGATTATGAACTTTCGTTTTCTTAAAAAAATCTATCAGGCGAGAACTAACAACTTTTGTAGGAAAAGCTTTTTTTTGATAACGTTCATAATTGTTAGGTTAAAAGACCATTTTTAACTATTTTAGCGCTATCCAGAATGTCCCATGAGGAGGTAAAGTCTTTACATCCCTAGTGTTAGGATACGTGTGAGTTTATTTGGGTTTGTTTGGTAACGGAAGCGACGCGCCGCAGAGACCTAATCATTGTTTCGGTTCTTTTGGGATATCGAACCAACCCAAACAAACTCAACTCACAATAAATAAGGGTCAAACTCAACTCACAATAAATAAGGCAAATATAATAAATATATTACCCAATCAAACATTTTTAATAGCGCTAAAATAGTTAAAATAGTATTCAGGCCTAAAGATTGCGAACGTTATGAAAAACTTTTTCTACAAAAAATTGTTAATTTAGGTCTGACAATTTTTTATCTTATTTTTTATCTTCTTCTTATATTCTTTTTTATTTTAAATGCATAATCTCGTTTTTTAAATATTTCGATCACCTTAACGTCACCATTTTGAATTTTGGGACAAAAATAATACTTTTTTCACGTCCCTCTTCGAACCCCAAAAGTTTTGTCATACTCAATACTTGATTGGTCCAGAATTTTTCGAGAAAAATCAGGTGTGAGATTAAAATGGGACACCCGGCGTATAATATTTTTGATATAGAAAAACTGTACTATATATTTTATGTATAATTATATATTTAGTATAATTTTTTATTTAAACGAAGATATATATACATATATATATATATACATATATATATATATATATATATATATATATATATATATATATATATATATATATATATATATATATATATACACATATATATATATATACATACATATATATGTGTGTGAACGGGATTGTATATACACAATGAGCACAGGAAGATAAGAGTGCGAGTGAGAAAGCGACGAAAGAATAAGGTACGGAAAGCCTGTTACGGTATTCCGGCCACGATCCGCGTCGCGGGAAGCATCTGGGTGGTTCTTGAAGAAAGAACAAGCCGCCAAACAGAAAAAAAGCATCAAAAAGGGAAGGAAAGAAAACGAGATTATCACGCGCGACTCTCGAGAAGCGATAAGAGGCAGACCGATGTCACGCTTCTTCTGACTCTTCTCCGCATGCGGTATAAACGCTCACGCGCGCGATCACGCAAAGATCAAAGGTCCAATATGACGAATGGTCGATAGGTGCGGTTGCCGGTGCGCCGAATGTTGTACGGATCGTTCTTTAGGTGCAATGATGTTCCTCGTCTATTGGCTTAAACATAAACGCCACGTGTCCCACGTCCTGTCCGAAAACTTTATTTCGCATGTGGCTACCGTTTTGTAATGGTCCAAAAAACAGGTCGGTTTTCAATATCGTTTTCTGATGAGAGTTTCAGGACGAAGAGGTCGGGATTTTACACGCTTTATACCTAGCCTTGACAAGTTTGAGTTTTTTCGTTGAAAAATATTGATAAACACGCGATGTTACTTTTATTAACACATCTAATCGTCTGTCTCAAAATGCAGATGTTATTTTTTATACGTTTTTTGAGTCAAATTATTTTCCGTCGCGTTCCTTCATCGTTACTTTTGACGTTGTTTCTCGTCGCCTCATACCGAGCATTACCCGTGTAGAAATTTTGATAGGTCCCAAATCAGGGCCCGTTCTGGTTGCCTGACTGCCCTGGCAGGGCACTAATGAGGCAGCCTGAAGGGGCCCTCCTAGGAAATGTAACGTTGTGTCACATATGGGCCTGACCAGGTTGCCTGATGAGATCCCTATCAGGTTGCCCGATCAGGCCCTAGTCGGGTTGCCGAATCGGGTTTCCTGTCAGGTTTCCTAGTCAGGCCCCTGTCGGGTTGCCTGACGAGGCGTTTATAATATTGCCTGATTAGGCTATCATCTCCCTGGCGCGGTCAGAGCACATGCGGATAAATTTTAAATCCGAGTAAATATTTTGAACATGTTTTTTTTATTAAAACCAATTACAAAAAAATTTAATTGAAAAATGAAAAATGAAATAAAATTTTTAATACTGTGTAGTTACTTTCATTCGACTAATATAGTTATCACTTATGTCGTATTTTTATTCCTCATCGTGCGGTTGCCCTCTCAGTCCTTGGCATTGTTGACCATCTTCCCAACCGCTTGCTCAAAGACTTTTGAACGGATCGGAGCTGCGTTCTCCGCGTTCGAGAATTTTGTGATAACGGCTCCTATAAAACAAACATCGTACTATTGATGATTCTTATATACATATAGTTGAGGCCTTTATTAAGCGTTATGCATATGATTTATCCGTACCCGATCATTTTATTTGATTTAATAAAGTATATATATATATATATATTATAATAATAATAAATATATCTGTACATTTAGCATTTGCGTAAGAATAACATATGTTGAACACCTATAAACTTGGTTATAGGTTATACATACCTTGTTTCCACGACGACGATGACTCATCTTTATTCTGATCAGCGCTCTCACATTTACGGAGCTGCCGAAATCTTCGAACAAGCATCCGTGTTGCATAAAGTTTTTTGTCGTAAGAGTCCATAACACGGTTTTTTAATATAAATCAGAAATCCATCGAAACTGAAAAACAAAGCGCGATGCTGTCGAATCGAAGTTTCCACGTCAAAAATAAAAGTTATGAGCATCGCCTGCTGAGGCAGTTATAGGGCAAGCCTGTTTATGGCCTTATCAGGGAAAGCCTAGTAGGACCTTACCTGAGAAAGCCTGCATAGGGCCTCATCAGAGGAAGCCTTAGTAGGGCCTCATTAGGGAAAGCCTTAGTAAGGTCTTATCATGGAAAGCCCTAGTAGGGCCTGTCAGGGCAAGCCTTGGTAGGGCCCTATCGGGGAAAGCCTTGGTAGGATCTTATCAAGGACGGCCTTAGTAGGGCCATTTTAGTACAGCCTGATTTAGGGCCTAAATATTTCCGGCCCGGTCGGGGCCGGATCAGGATGTCCGTAATAGGTGTTACCCGCATCACACCCCGTTCGGAGCCCCCGATCAGGCTAACCCTAAGAAATTTCTACGCGGGTATAATACAGACGTATTTGTATGATTCCAAAATTGGTTAGGTTCTACTCCCTATACTTTTTACGATATTCTGACACTTTTCAACTGCTATTTTCACATTTACCCTCAATGTGGTCAGGATGGGAACATGCTCATTGGATTCTTTTCACATATCAGTCTTTTGCGGGATGCACGATCAGCCATAGATACCCTTATTTACCTTACTTTGTCCGGTTTATCGTTGCAGGGCGACAGCGGTTCGCCACTCATCCAAGATGGAAAAATCGTAGGTGTAGTTTCGTGGGGAAGCAGAGTAGGCAATCAACTCACCTACTATACAAACGTCTGCAGATTCTCGACTTTCATTAAAAAAGCGAAGAGATGCCTACTGCCTTCGTGTGTAATTACGTAACTTCGGCATACGTTTTGTATCCCGCCGTTCAACGGGCTACATCTACCTGAGTGGGTGAAAAAATTGTATTTTACAAAAATATTTTTATTCCATAGCATTTAGCTATATTCCCAGAAAATTTAATTCGAATATTCCTAAAATTGAATAAGCCGATATCTCGAGACCTACCATACTTGATGGATTGTTTCCAAACTTACAGAAAATACGAAGAGAAATATATAGACGTAGTTGACGATCTCACTTTTTCGTGAGATCGTCAATGACAATCGAAAATCACCAATGACTTGTATTTATTGTGAACTTAAATAACCCCGTTGATTTCTAAATTTCAGATGGACCGTTTGAGCTGAAGAGTTTCCACCGCCAACCCGAGTCGAAATTTAGACCCTCCTTTAAACCTCCTTTCGATCCCAATTTGTCATCCAATGGAGGTTCAAGAGGTTCAAATGGAAATCTCAAAAACATGTATATCAGAACCTACTGAACCTCCAAAAGTGGCAGAAATTGGACTTTTTCACTCAAAGGAGGTTTAGTAGGTTCATCTGAACCTCCTTTAAACCCTAGTGAGCCTGATTTAATGCTTACGCAAACCTACAGACCCTCTTTTAAACCTCCTTTTGCCCTACTAACTCTCCTTTGACTCCTTTCACCGGTGGCTCGCAGAGCCTCCTAGCCCTCCTTTAAACCTCTTCTGACCCTACTAACCCTCCTTTAAGCCTACTTCAATATGCTGCCCTCCGCTCCCCCCTTCTCTGCCATCCGCAGTTCACCGATATTCCAAAGAAGGGATAATTATAATTAAAAAATATTTTCAGTTACACGAAATAATTTATAGTTGTGACAATGTATGTATATGTTTCGAATTAATAAATCAATCTTATAATAAATAATCAAACATCATATTTTCAATTCACACATATAATTTATTTTTCAGATATAGCTTGACCCTACAGAACCTCCTTTGGATCCAATCTTTCATTTTCCTTCTGCTTTGGATTCAAAGGAGGTTCTGTAGGGTACAGATAGGACTTTAGGCCAAAACGAGGCTGTGTAGGTTTACGCAAGCCGAGCCCATAGGCCTAAAGGAGGCTCAGGAGGTTGAATAGAAGGTTCAGTAGGGCTAAAGGAGGGTCGCCAACGGTGCAAATTTCTCCATATAGGTTCAAGGGGAGTCAAAGGAGGGCGGCGGTCTGTGCGTTACAAAGGAAATAGGTTCTCGAGCATTCAAAGGAGGGTCTAAATTTCGACTCGGGAAACGTTGAGAGAAAAATTTCATCATCTGCCAGCGGCCATGTTTTCGTTGTTTTTCTGTATTTTTTTGAAAGCTCTCAATATACGTACCTTTGTGTTGAAAAAAAGCGTTTATTGTACCAACAGTTTCCCAGAAAAAATCGGACTGCGACCATTTTTGCAGGTCTCTAGGTAGGTGTAGCCTCTTAACGGAGAATTTCTATTGAAATAATATCGAAGAGATCGATGACAAAGAAAACGAGATTGCGGTTAATTTCCCCTCCACCCATCCCTTGGAGACGTAAATCCTTGGGAAGGCATTTTTTTTAATCGGACTCCATTTTGGGATATATTTAGGGGATGAAACTCAAATGGGACACCCTGTATATACGCACATGCGTGTGCGTACGTGCGAGTGCGTATGTGAATGGTTATTTGCAGCCGGCACACGCATAAAAGATTCGTGAACCGTGACGGGTATGAGGCTCCCACGCTTCAAGCCTCGGACACGTTTCCGTGACGTATTGGACTATCGGAAACCAGCTGGGCGTTTGCCGTCTCCGGAGACGCCAGGAATCGGATAATCGCATATTGGTCACTGGAGAAGGGTGTGTGCGTGTGCCTGCATTGGTATGCTCGTGCATACTGGGCTCGTCGAAGAACGACGCGATTCCCAGCGTCTATTGATCAGGCTCGGTGTTCCCTGACTAATGGCGCTCGATATTTGGCATGACTTGTCCAGTGAATAATCATCCGTTGAACGGAACAACGGTTCTCGGGAGAACCAAACGTTCATAAATAAAACGGTTGAAGTATTGTTTAATGTGGAATTCCGGATTTAGAGAATGAACTTGATTGCAATGGTAGACGCACGTCAGGCCTGACGAAAATGAGGCTTTTCTACTTAGACCTGGCATTGTTATATGAGTAGAAAAAATGAAAAGAATATACTTGAATCAGTGTTCGAATTTGGACACCGGAAGTATTGTCCGTGATTTTTATTAAATTGACTTTATCACCGTGACAGTTCGGCATTCAGCGAATGAGCTTGAACATCATAGGAGCCGCACGTCAGGGCTGACCAAAGTGGAGCTTGTCTACTCGGACCTGGACTTGTCTTGTAAATAAATAAAATCAGAGGAGTATACTTGCGTCAAAGTGTTAGGAAATTAACGTTAATTTATGTAGAAAAATTAAATTAATTAAATTTTCCGAATTTGAGCAACGTAAGTGTTGTTCGTGATTTTCATTAGATCGACTTTATCATCGTGAAAATTCAGGATTTAGCGAATGAGCTTGAACGTTATAGGAATCGCTCCTTAGGTCTGGCGAAAGTGAGACTTTTCTACTTAGCCCTGGGGCTGTCATATGAGTAAGAAAAATCCAAGGAATTCACTTGGATCAAAGTGTCCGAAAATTAACGTTCATTTATATAGATATTTGGATACCGGAAGTATTACCCATGATTTTTATTGAATTGACTTTATCACTCTAAAAGTTCAGGATTTAGCGAATGAGCTTGAACGTAATAGGAGCCGCACGTTAAGGCTGACAAAAGTGGGGCTTTTCCACTTAGACCTGGGCTTGTCATATAAGAAAAAAAAATCGAAAAAATATGTTTTAATCAAAGCGTTTGAAAATTAACGTTAATTTACATAGAAAATTGAGAATTGAGTATTATCCATGATTTGTATTAGATCGACTTCATCAATCAGCCCTCAAAACTCATATTATCATCTATGATAAAAAGTATCTAGATATTTTTCCTTGAATTTATCACTGACGGTGTTATTGATAACCCTTTTTGCTTTTTTTAATTTAATTGTAGTGTTTCTTTTCCTATTCCCGAAGGACCCGCCCATTTATGTCTGCCAGAACGATTCCAGTTTCCTTATTCCTAATTCCCTTTTCTTTGAGAGAGCAGAAGAAGCCGGCAGCGAAGTTTGATACTAGACAGGGTCGGGCCAGCTGCACGGTACTAATCTCAACGAGAATAGTCGCGTAATAAATCTTACCCTCCTCAAGCACATGAGCTTGGCGTCGAGAGCGCGAGGGCAAGAGAGAGAGAGAGAGAGGGAGAGAGAGAGAGAGAGAGAGAGAGAGAGAGAGAGAGAGAGAGAGAGAGAGAGAGAGAGAGAGAGAGAGAGAGAGAGAGAGAGAGAGAGAGAGAGAGAGAGAGAGAGAGGGAAAGAGGTTAAGGGAGGAACAGGGTAGGACGCTATTCTATACATATATATATGTACATACAAATATATTTTTCCTCGTTCCTTTCAGCTTTTTCCTTTCTTTCCTTCATCGTAATTCTTGTGGACGGCCGCGAAAGCTCAAGATTTCTTGTACAGCGTTTAACCGGGGAATACAGGAAAACGCGCCAAGCGCGCGACGACTGTAGTGACTCATGTGGAGAATAGTTCCGTGGGAAGTTACTGTACGCAGAGGACAGCGGCAAAAGTTCGCAGATGTGCGAGCGGTTTGAGCGACACCGGAAGAAAGACAAAGATGAAAAAAGGGGGCGAGAGAGGTCAGGAAGGAAAGAGAGTCCATTCGTCCGTCACAAAAAAAACTCCACACCAAGGAAAAATGGTCTTTCTCCATCTCTCACTACCGTTCGCCAAATTACCTGGCTTTCAAACTCTGTAGCCAATGGGAATCTTTATTATTTCAGATTGTGCCGTCCGTTCTTCTGTGGCAGCAGATTGCAGATGTACATTTGTACATGTGTATATTTGTGTATTTTATCATCTGTATATTTTTATATCATTATATTTGTATATTAATATATCAACATATATGTACATCAGTGTTTTAATGTGTTTGGATTTGTTGGGTTGTCTGTCACAGCGGAGTGTATGGTACTGCATCAATTGAATTGTATATTTTCATATTGTTGTATTTGTATATTAATATATTTGAATATTTGCATAGTAATATAATAATACGTTTGTATATCAGTATAACAATGTATTAGTATTTTCGTATATTAATATATCAGTGCCTTCGTGTATGGTCATGATTGCATGTTTGGTCATTTATTTGTATATCAGTATATAAATATTACTGATATACAATACATACTGATGTACATTCGTATATCAATATTCTTTGAAGGTAGGACTACGTTGTATTATTGATGTAGGAAATATCGGGGGGGAGGGTGCGGGGGGCACCTCTTTCTTCCCTTTTCCGTATCTACATGCTGAAAATTTGACGATCCAGGCCCGGGCCGAGTTCTTTCAAATATGCACTCTATTACGGAGCAGGTACTTCGCCAAGAGTGGCCGAGGCTGTTCGTCTCTTCTTTTGTTAGATAGGAGACCCCGGGCATATAAAGCAACTGTGGCCCCGCGCGATGGCAAAGAAAGAACGGCCGGCATTAAATTTTACGCAAGAATTTATAACCCACGACTCGAGCTTTCGTTGCACATTCAAGTTCCTCCCGCTGTCCTTGCTCGGAAAAAAATGATAATAAGTGCGAGTCGTTATTTTTACGTGTTTAATTGTTATCTCTTTCGAGAAGAGAATCTTTGACGAACTTAGTTTTTTTTCAAGTTTTTACTACGTTAGGAGTTTTATTAGAAACTCCTGGACGATCTGGGAATTCATTGCGAGAAAGATTTTCATATTGTTCATTCTTTTTCTGACGTCTCATAGATATCGTTGTCGTTGCAGAGAAAGGGAAAAATATTGACATTCGAGGCTCTTCAATTGCATCATTCATTAACGAAATATTGACAATTCCAACAGTTTAAAAAAATGACTTGTGATGATGTTTTTTTCGTTGATTGGTAATTGATAATTATTTATAAAATACTATCTTTGTTGACAAAATAAATACAATGATGTATTTATTTTTTCGTCGTTTATCAATGCCTATAAATATTCCTCCAATATCTGCTAAAACATTAATAATTCTATAAATAATTAGGCATTTATAATTTACAAAAACACCATTATAACGTTATAACCATTATAACATTTTTTAACCTTTTTTTAAGTTATAATTTTAATTTTTTTATAAAATTATAACTCTTTATATATGACTTTTATATATATATTTTTTATATATTTTATATATAACTTTTATATATATTTTATTGTATAATATTTTATTATGTATTTTATATGTAACTTTTATATATAACTTTATATAACTTCTTATAAAATTATAACATTATAACCATTAGAACATTATTTTTAACTATTGATGTGGATAATTATTGTCAATATTTCGTTAACGACTGATGTTTTTTAAATTCCTTGAATAGAGACACTTCCTGCGTCCTTTCTCTCTCTGTCGCTCTCTTTTTATCACACTCTCCAGTGACAACGACGCCGATGTCGAATGTGTTCGGAACACTCTTACCAGTCCCAACTGTCTCCCCCCAGTCCGGAAACGTGACTAGGTGGAGGACGAGGATATGGATTAAAGTGTCTCGATCTCCCGTGTCCCCGTGTCCAGACCTTGCCAGGATGATCTTGTTGCTCCGATGATTTATTACTCACAGCCCGTAGAGACGTAACGGAGACTCTTCCCGATAACAGTCTCACGACAAATTGACACTCTTGCTTTCCATCTTATTGGATTGCGCGATAAGATACGCGAAGGAAAAATGGCTGCACCTTGCGTCCTTCCGCGAAGGAAAAACGGCGAAGAAAATTCCACCCCGTCTGGAATGACGTAACAAGGTGATGGTACATCCTGCAACCCGTCGTCAGCTGGCGTGCGTAGAGCGTACCAACCTGATACAGATGTCAATTACTTTTTCTCCAATGGAACGGAATTAAATTGAAACAATTGATCGCCCGTTTGGTTTTTCTTTAAGCGCAGGCGAGATTTAGAATAGTGTGATCAAAATATTTGAACATGAACGTTAGTTTATATAGAAAAAGTGCATGTATTGAATTTCCCAAATATACCGTAAGTTTTATTCGTGATTTCCATTGGATTGACTTAATTGCCGTGAACATTTCAAAATCTAGCCAATGAGCTTGATCGTAATAGGAGCCGCACGTAAGGTCTGACCAAACTTAGGGTTTTCTACTTATTGTTAGACCAGGGCTTGTGACGAGAATAAATCAAATCGAAGGAATAAACGTAGATCAGAGTGTTCGATAATTGACGTTAATTTATATAGAAACATAAAGCTCATTCGATTTCTTCAATTTGACGACCGGAAGTATTATTCATTATTTGTATTGTATTGAATGTATCACCGTGAAAATTGAGGATTTAGCGAATGAGCTTGATCGTAATAGGAGCCGCACGTGAGGTCTGACCAAAGTGAAAATGTTCCACTTAGACCCGAGTTTTTTCACGTAAATAAATAAAATCGGAGAAACGAACTTGGATCAGTGTTCGATCATTCATTCATTTATATAGAAAAATAAAACTCATTATATATTGTTTTTTAATTTAACGGAACGTATTATCCATGATTGTTATTAAGTTGACTTTATCACCTTGGGAAATTAGGACTTAAGCGCATAAGCTTCATCGTAATAAGCGCGGCACGTTAGGTCTGATCGAAGTGAGATTTTTCTACTTAGATCCAGGCTTGTCACGTGAATAAATAAAATCGAACAAAGTGTTTCATAATTAACGTTAATTTATACCGAAAAAATTAAATTTATCCAATTTTCCAAATTCAAGCACTCGTTATCACTCGATAATTATCATCCACGGCCATCTAATTCTTCTTTCAATGTTTTTTTATGCGTAGGCGAGATCGATGAGAAAAAAAAAGAAAAAATACGTCCGTCGATTAGAGTATTAATGGAATGAGTCGTCTCATGTATATTTGTTTTAATCACCACTCCAGTCGCGCGCTTTTGTATCTTTATTTTGTTTATATATTTCGACATCCGTTTGTTCTCGTACTTTTATATGCGTGTAATTTTGTCTTCATGTATTTGTACATCTTAATCTTGGTATACATGTATATTTAATTAAAATTTATATATTATATTGTATATTGACATATTAGAATATTTTTGTTTGCAATTGTACATTGCCCATTACAATTGAATAATAAATATCGTATCGCCGAATAAAGTGGCTGCGATAAATCCGTAAAGTACGATAAATTTGCGCGCGCTTTGATATCCCCGGAAGTATTAAAAAATGATGCCTCGCGAATTTTCACATACGGCTTTTCCAGTCGAGAAGGAAATGGCTGGAAGTGTCAAGGAAGTAGACGAGGGATGCTCAAAGTGGGGCGTACGGATTATTCCGGGGCGAGCGCCACTCGTACATGCGATAATTTAAATCATCATTCCCCTATGCACAAAGGGTGCTCCTGACGTGTGCCCGGGCCATATACACCCTATGAATATTTATGTCACGACGTCGCCTCCCTCGCCCTCTCTGCCCCTGTGTTCTTTTTTTTCATTCTCGACTATTTGCCGTGCGCCACTTCTGCGGTCTTGTTACGTACACACACATACACACACACAAGTCAGCAAAGATTTTCCGAGATTTCTGGTTTCGCCACACGTAGGGAAATATATTTTCCAAATTTTCTGCCCCCGGCACTCACGAGCCACAAAGCTTTATTCCCCCTTCCGGCGACTTTTTATCGAGAAGCCAATTACCGTCGTTGACTCCCTGGAATATTACGTGAGCCCCAATGGACAAGAGTAATGACCAGCGTTAAATAATTCTTCCTCATTGACAATTCTTCTTTTTTTTACCATGTCAGGGCGAATTTTTTGTTATACTTTTTTTCGTGTTGGGACAAGAAACGCTGCTTGTGAAAATACTCGGGAATAAATGTGTGGGCACTGTGAGTACGATGGGAAAGAAGGAGTAAAGAGTTGCTATGTAGCTTCACAATCGGAACGAGAAAAAAGGTTTGGGGGGTGAGAGACTGGATTAGATTAAACCTACGAATGCACTGAGACCTGTGAGTCCTGTGACACGCGATTCTTGTTTTTCCCTCATTACAAAGGGCCTACGAAGATGTGGAAAAAGGGCGCCCTGTAAAACGAAATAAAAGAGAGCGAGAGAGAGAAACCATTAGCTAATATTCAGCACTCTATTAATGGTGACTCGTCTATTTGTATATTTAAGTATTTATTTATTAATATTTTCGTGTATATAATTATTTTTGTGAAAATCTACATATATACAAAAATATATATACATTTATATACGTTTATATTTGTATAGTAATACTTTCTAGTATAATTATTTTTGTAAAAAAAATACATATATACATATATTGTACTTTTGGATTTTTTCATACTTATTTATTAATGCGTTCGTATCTAATTATTTTCGTAAAAAATGACATATATCAATATATCGTGCTTCTGTATATTTCATGTTTATACATTAATGTTTTCGTATGTGTGTATTTAAAAAAAATTATATATGTATACATTTTTTCATATTCATTATTATTTTTGCAGAGTTATAAATATATATAGTTATATATATATATATTAGGGTGGTTTAAAAAAATCGATTTTTTTCTCAACGAAAAATTGACGTATGTTAAGGAAAAGAAAGTTTTGCAAAATTTAAGGGTTACATATCATTTTTTATTTAGTGCGCAAATGCCTTTGTCATGTTTATCGGAGTATGAATTTTTTTTTATCTCGATGCAGAAAACGTTAGTGCGTGATCCAATGTAAGACTTGATTCATTTTTTTCTGTAACAACACACAATGTTTATTCAAATATTTTTTGGTACCATAAACAATCTGTATTTGCAGATTAAGAATCAATATATGTAATTCGGTTGTGAAAATTATATCAACCACTTGATGAACAAGAACACGGTGCTCACATCACTGAACGTCTAACAAGTAGGAGTGTTTTTCCGGAGTGATATGTTGTTTTGGAGTAAGAAAACAAATAAAGAAAAAAATTGACGAAAAATCGAAAAAAAATAAATTACAAGTCGTTTGAGCACTACCTAAAAAATGTTTAGACCTCTCAAATTTTGCATCAATTACTTTTTCATAACGAAGTAACAGTTTCGTTGAGTACCGCGAAAAAAAACATAAATTTTTTTTAAGGCTGTTGAGTCCCAAATCGCAAATGATGATAAAATTCTGAAAATTTGGTATGTTTTTGTATGGAGTATTTCAGAGGTCGTGTAAAAATTTCACGATAATTAGGAAGCTCGTTATTGAACAATTAACATTCACAAATTAAATGTTGTTCTATGGAAACTGATGTAACTTTGCAATAAGTTTTTTTTTTTGACCTCTCAATTTTATAATATCTACAATATACTGAAAGCAACGGAAACAAGACGAAGTTTATTGATACATTTTTTTTTATTTCTTTTAAAAATTGTTCTTAACAAAATGTTAATTTTTTAATAACGAGCTTCCCAATCGTCGTGAAATTTTAACACGACCTCTTAAATACTTCATACAAAAACATACCAAATTTTCAGAATTTTCTTATCATTTTTTATTTCAACCCTTAAGGAGGTTGAAGTAATGATGATAGAATTCTGAAAATTTGGTATGTTTTTACATGGAGTATTCAGGAGGTCGTGTAAAAATTTCATGACGATTAAGAAGCTGTTTATTGAACAATTAACATTAACATGTTTCATGGGGACTCAACATCCTTAACCACCCTAAAATATATATATATATATATACACACACTTTTCTAGTACGTAATTAGTTTAAAAAACGCGATATTTTTTTGCCTAGAAAAACAATGTGTTTTAACCGAAAATGCCGTTACCGAAACGCCAACAACGACAACAAGAACAATGAATCGCAAATCCACAAGGTACAAATTAACGCGGACGTCCTCATATTTAAGCCGGATACCACGCCTACATACGTGGCGAGGGGCGTTTCACTTGTGCAACAAGCTGAGGTACACCCAGGGCAAAACGAGCTCGTACCCACAAATCGAGCTACCCGAGATCGTCGACATCGAAGTCAATGTATACACGGGGAATACTCGACACAGCCCTGCTGGATAGAATAATTGAAATCGAGGGCATATTCCGTTTCAGTAACTAACGGCGAATCCTCCGCGTTCACGATATTCGAAGCGTGCTGAAAGGAGAACACATTGGACCACCCCGCTCAATGCACATAAAAAATTCTCCAAGCTTTATTTAAAAAATAGATTTCATCGGAGCGCTCTGGTTTTATTGTTCGTTAATCGAAAATGCGATATTGGATTGTACGCCGGAGGGAATCATTATTTCAACTATTGTTCGAAGTATACAGAAAATTTACAATGAAATCGAAATGGAAAAAAAATAGTGTCGACGAAACAATTTTTTTATCATGGAAATATTTAAAATGACGGTAGCAAACGAAAAGTGAAAAAAAATTAACGTGGTAGCGAAAGAGGCAACGTAATTGAAATTCATAATGGAACGGAGCAACATCATTGGGTTGTGAAAGGTGACCTGGAAAGCTACATTTTTTTATAGTTTATTAACAAATAGTTGTATTCGATTGTTCATCAAGAAATGCGAATTGATTGAATAATTCACAGAATTTTTTGTTAACAATCTGACAGCGACAACTAAAAGACATTTATCAATTCGGATTAACTTAAGGCGAGACACCACCGTGACGGATAAAAAACGATTTTTCTTAGCATTTTCTTAAAGTATCGATATTCAAAAATGAGTGAAGAAACATGTCGAATTAAAATATTGATAATTGACCAAGTTACAGACGGCTTAGTGAGAGCAGCTCGCGCAATTATTTACGTATACTGAAACTTTCATTTTCGTTTGTCTCGAAACGACTTTCCTCGACCTAGCTAGAATCGTAAGTCTAGCTGAAATTGTCTGATTTTCAATTGCAAAAAATCGAAATTTCCGTTATTGGAGTGGCCATTGTTATATGTGGGCGTTTTTGTTCAATTTAGGATTTTCAAAGCCCCGATGGTACGTAAAAATTTCGCCAAAATTAACTATTTTGACACCCGCGATTTTGGATTTTCTTTCTTCGAAAAAAATTTATATGGATTATAAAAGTATTTTATTTTTATTTTTCAGACGAACGATTGTCAAGTTATCGAGTCGGCAATTGGACCACATTTTTTATACAGGGACTCTGTTATACTTCAATAACGGTGTGAAATTTGTCTTCTTTCTTAATAAAAATTTAAACGAAATACATTAAATGAATACTTAATAACATACCTCTTTTCAAAATCCCAAATAAATACTGTAGTAGACAAAAAATCGGATAAAACTACCTTTTTGGTCCGTCACACCAGTGTCGCCCCTTAACCATTCATATCGGACGCTATCACTTGTAAAATCATCACCTGAAACGTTAAATTTTGGATCGGATCAAAAAAAGTTTTTTTTTCACATTACTTTCGGTGGTAATCAAATGAATAATATATTTACTATACACCTTTTTTAAAAAAGGCAAAGTTCCATACCTACTGTCGGTAATTTGGATATCCCGACGAGGGGTACACAGTCATAGTTGCAGCGACGGTAAGCAAGCAGAATTCCTACATTCGCCGCTGTCAAGTAAATCGATCTTGCCATATCCAGCGGTCGGCAATGTGGCGGCCATCGTTATCGTCGGCCTCCATACGTCGATCAACCTTATTGGTTGAAATCTCGATAAAACAGATCTCGTGTACGTAGCAAGACTTTTGCAAAACTGTCTTACCTGCATAGGGTTATTCGGGTGACTCACTCTATACGGTAGTGCTCTCTGGCTCGTTTTGAATGTACTTTGCTCGATGAGGACGATGTCGGTCACACAGGAACAGCAAATTGAAAGGCTAAAAAATCTTTTCGACATGTGGAAGGTCGGAGAAAAATAATGCAAGTGCGTTCAGTTAAAAAAAAAACATTTCCGCTTTGGACAAGGGTTATTAAATTTGATCAATACCGTTGAATTATTCATAATTTAATTTACTATATTACATGCTCACTATATTATTAATTAGTATTATAATTTCTTCTTCATTTGTTTATGAACTTTTAGTACGTGTTATTATCTCATTAATCAGTTTATTAACTGCTCCGCTCAATGATTCATTCTCAAAATGTGTTATCATTCCAATTATTTGATTATACACTTATTGCGTAATTGAGTCATTTTTTCGAAACAATTATTCCACGTGTCAAACAAAATTAGAGGTAATCTTTAACTTGCCGTCTCGGAGGGCCGAGGGGCTTTTTTCCATTGTTTTCGCTAATGGAACATTTCTGCGTTTATCAAAATTCCGTAATCCTCTACAGCGGGACATTTCAGAAAAAAAATCTTTGACCGTAAAGTAGGTGTTGAATGCTCCAGCAATTACTGTTCGGAAAATCGGTATCGAGTAAATATAGATGTCCCTTCCGAGAAACTACAAAATGACAATAAATATTCTATTTTCGTTATGGCCATTCATCCAATCGATTTGACTCTCGCGTTCGGGAACGTTTGGCTGTCATCTTCATTTGCGACGACCTCGCCGTGGCTACCGGATCAATATCCAATTGTTATCCATTATTTACGGTCCACTTATGTATTTCGAGGCGCGCACACGACAAAGACAGAAGAGCGTGGCAGTGGTGGAGGCAGGGTGGCATGCTGCATGATCGGAGATCGAAAGAGTTTCACTCAATATGCTGGAGAATGGAAAGAAAATGTGGGAGAGTGAGAGAGAGAGAGAGAGAGAGAGAGAGAGAGAGAGAGAGAGAGAGAGAGGAATGGACTTAGTTTATAATACCTTAAATGTTAAATCATGATCAAATGAAAACAATAATAATGTAGGTAAAATAATCATAATAATACTACCAATACTATTTGCAAACACTATTTGCAGAGATGACGTCAGCAAAGTATTATTAATATTATATTATATCCTACTAATAATAATGAAAAATAGTAATAATACTAGTTTTTAAGAAATAATAATAAAAATATTAATGCAGAAATAACAATAATATTAATGATGAAATAACAATAACAATAACAATAAGAAAGAAATAACAATAACAATAACATGAAAAATAATAATAATTACATTTAAAAAATAATATTCATAAAATCACAATAATAATAATCGGTGAGGACTAATTATGTCACTTCGAAATTGTATCGAATTTATTAAATGATTATAACAACACTCCAAAAAACGTCCGAAAATGAAAAATAAGAAATCTGCATACCAGTGAGCACCAAACATGGTAGGAACGAAGATAGCAATAATAATAAATTTTGTTCGAAACCTCTAACAAAATCATGCCGACGACATTTATAATCGAGGAAGAGGGGGGGAGGAAGAAAGATAGAGAGAAGAGAGAGCCCCGTTTATTACGTTCTCTCTAGGGAGCGAGGGAGGGAGAGAAGGAAAGAACGACGAAGAAGGCATTAAATAAATAGGGCTTTGTTTGCACTGCGAGTCAACATTGCCTACTGGATGAAGCCTAATTACGTTTTTAACGAACCATCCTCGGTTTCCCCCCAGCCGCCCCTTGACGCAGCTATCTCTGACGTAATTATCGAACTCACCAGAGAGTGCGTCCCTAGCTCAACCACAAACGAGAAGCTTCCGCAATCGAAGCTTCAGCTTTACAGAGCGTGCGAGTGGTACGTGTGCATACACGAAGTGTCATGCATCGCAGCGTCCTCGTCACAGACATCGACCATCACCGTTTTACCCCAAATCTCATTCGAACGCTTTTTCACTCGCCGAGCCACTCGCTTTTCCATTCGGTACAATCCCGTATGATTTTCAACGGGTCTGCATAAGCTTAAGGGGGGAAATCACAGTAGCACACAAAAAAATAGGCATATTTTCGGGAATTAATTTTGGCTGAATAAAAGTATCAATCGAAAATCTGTAAAGTAGGTTTTATAGCAATACTAAAAAAGTACAAAATGTAATTTTTTCAATAAAAAATATTTAAAAATGGCGGCTGCGCAGCATATGCCCCAAGACGCCTATTTTTGAAAGCGTGTCGATGGCCGAAGACGTAGACTCCTTAATTTTTTACCTGGAAGAAAAAACCAAAATTTTTTAGTTTCCATATAACAACAGCTAGCGAGCTACGTAGGATTTTTTCGATATATTGATTTTTCGCAAAATAGTGCATGTTTGAAAATAAAGTTAAATTTTTAACAACAAAAAACGCCATAAAATCGTCGATAAAAAAAAACTAAGCCATATAAAATAAAAAATCCTACGTAGCTCCGTGGAGAAAGATGTTTCGAAGCTACTGTCAAAATGTCAAGTCGATCGGTAAAGATTTGCTCGAGTTATGTCTTCGGCGAGCTCAAAAAAAGTGGTTTCGAGAAAAACGCGTTTAAAGTTTTAAGTACTGAGAAACCATATGAAAATTTCATATACCTCTAATCTGCAATGCCTGCTCCGTACAGTCGATTTTCGTACGCAATATCCTTTTTCGTCCCTTTTCTAACACGAATCGACGATGTGTCACTCATAATGACAATGATTTACAAATATCACTGTTTTTTATCACTATTTATGTTATATATGTATGCACGAAAGTGAAGCGTCGTGAAAAAGCGTTGTATTCAACGCAAGAAATTTGGGCACTCGGACACTTTTGCCGTATTTCATCATTTGGTATATTATTTTTAAGACCCTAAAGCACCTTTTAAGCGAAATTTTTTTTTTTCGAAAAATTGAAAACTTCACGGTGATTTCCCCCCTTAAGGCCCCGAAAACAAGTTTATTTTCAATTTTTTTTTTGCGATGAGAGCATTGGGATGACGAGGTCGAAATTTTACAGTCAATTCATACATAGTCTTGCCAAGGTTAGGTTTTAAAAAATTGAAAAACATCAATATACGAGTACAAAGACGTTAGTAATATTGCAAAAATGTACCGCCGTTACTGCGTGGCCCATCACTGTTCATGTTTCGGGCAATTTGGCTGGTCTGAAGTAAAACATTTTAAAAATGTACTTTTCGTAAGAACCTTTTTCGAAATTTTCAAAATTACGGAAATAGCAAGCTGTAGTGAAAAAAATGAGTTTCTACCAAAAAAAAACAACTTCAATGATTTGTTATTAACAAGAGAATTTGATAAAGTATGCTCTTTCCGAATTTGGAAAGAATCGAACGATTAGGTTTTGAGATACTTCGTATAAAACACAATTTCGAGAAAAACGCAAAAAAGAGTAAACCGCAGCAGCGAGTGATCGTTCACAAAAATTCTCATAGATTTCAAAATTTTTGCAATATTCACATAATCCTTGTTGCAAATTGAAGCTCATGCAGACCCCTTAAGGGAGGACGCGACTGTGACGAGCCGAAAAAGAGTGGTTTTTCCGATTTTTTTTCGTCTACTAGATTATTCCGTTCGGATTTGGAAAAAAGGTATGCTATTAAGCATCGCGAAACTTATCTAGTGCAAATTTTTATTGAGGAAAATTGAAAGTTAACAATGTTGTTGAGGCATAATAGAGCCGCTGTATAAAAAAATGTGGTCCGAAAGCCAGATGGATAAGTCAATGATGGCTGGTCTGAAAGATGAAAACCAAACAGTTTTATAATCTATATTAATTTTATTTTCGTTTGACACAGCTGTTTTGTGAAAGAAAAAATGTTGACAAAAAGACGGTCGTTAAAAAAGAAGTGTAATTTTGGCGAAATTCTTACCTACGTTCGGCGGCGTAAGGGGTTTTTCACTTCAGACGCTAAAAAAGGCTATTTTTTATAGGTTAATATTGTAGATATTGATATAAATGTTGTTAAACTTAATAAACCCACTTTCGAAATATACAAAAAAAAATCATTTCTTTAAGTCACTATTAATAAACGAAAAAGGTATTTAAAAAATGTTCCAAAAAAATTGGAGGTCTGCGTTTTTGATGAAATCTCGGAGATGGATCATCCGAAACAAAAAAATCAAACGGTTTTAGATTCAGTATGTTAATGGCTATTGCGCATATCATACGATTTGCGATATATGCAAAAATAACAAAATGGCTAACATTTTTCGAAAAAAGAAAAACAAAAGAACGTGTTTTCCACTCTTTTTGGCAAAAAATAGTAAATATCAAAATGTAAAGAAAAAAAATCGTTAATATGCACTATAAGTATAGTTGTAAAGAATATGTGGTTAAAATTTCATAATGATCGGTTCAGTAGTTTCGAAGATTTTATCAACAAGCCGTCGGAAAATGTTGTTTTGAGAAAAACGTGTTTAAAGTTTATTCGAGTTACATAAATGCACAAAAAACTTTTTGTTAAATGTATTTCGAAAGTGTATTTATTAAGTGTAACAACTTTTATATCAATACATATAATGTAAACGCATCGAAAAAAATTCATGACAATAGCCTTTTTTAGCGTCCAAAGTGCGAAGCCCCTTAAAAGGTAATAAATTAATTTTTTTTACCGCTCACGTAGAATGATAGCTTCTACAATTAAGGAAATTTTATATTTGTTTTAAGGCGTTACCCCCACTTGTAGCGAAAAAAAAGGCCTTTATCATGAATTTTTTTAAAGAAAATTACAAAACTTTTTTAATCGATCAATATACCATCTTAAAGAACACATCTTGAAGAACTATCAGTAATATTTTTATTGAAAAATATTACATTGTTTAGTGGCGAATGGCCGTCAATGAAATAATGTCTTTATATACACGGTTTGCGGTGACCAACATTGCGGCGAAGTGGATCATCTGAAAAAAAAAATTCGAATGGATTTAGTCAAATATAAGTATAAACTAGTCTTTAATCGAAGGATTTTAAAAAATATTCATTTTTCACAAAATGGCGGACAGTCAAAGTTAATGGTTCGATTTTAACGAAAAAAACGGCCGTTTTTTGGCTATAAAACGGCCATTTTTTTTCGAAAAAAAAAATCGAACGATTAAAGACTACATTTTTATGTATTAAATAAGCCTGCAAAATTTCAAGAAGATCGGTTCATTAGTGTTCGAGTAATCTTGGTCACCGACTTCAGAAATGCCATTTTGAGAAAAACGCGTTTAAAGTTTCAATTTCAGTTCTTCAATTCACGGATTCTTCTCTTTCAACGCTCATATCTCAGTCAATTTTGTTCGGATCGACTTGAAATTTTCAGGACATATTCTCAGATACTTATACTTCAAAAAAAATGCAATAAAAAAATCGATTTTTTCAAAATGGCAAGTGGGGGTAACCCCTTAAATTGAAAATCGGACAATTATAGCTAGAATAATGATTGCGTTTAGGCTCTCACTAAATCGTCAGCATCTTGGTCAATGTTCAATATTCTAACTTCAACATTCATTTTCCACATATACTCGAACATGTATATTTTGAGAAAATGCGAAAACCGATTCTCCCCGTTTCTTCGTAGATACGGTCACCATCCGAGTACGGGACGAGGCGAGCGCCGCTCCACCCGCACGACGTTGGATCGCCGAACCGTGCAGATTGATAATCAAGCGTTTTTTTTTTCCCCGAGTCGTGTATCTCAGCCTGCAGCTGCAAAATCGATGATCCTCGTACCGCGCGAGCGGCCAAATTGCTCTCGAAACGTACCGACCAATCGGACTACAGCGAGTGAAACGTATGCGCGCGAGGAGGCGGCCGAGTGAACGAGCACAATCCGACAATTCCTCGGGGATCCATTATCGAGTGAGGATCGGTCGGTGCTTCCGGTTATTCAGCTCCCGACCAGATGTTTTCGTCGATTCCTCGGCCGAGCAGTTCGTCCGCCGGTGCTTTTCCGACAACCTGATACCGAACGTAGACTCGAGGAAAGCTCGTTCCCCAGAACGGTTATGTCCCAAAATCTCCGGGTCCGTTGCACTGCTTCTCCGCCGCTTGGAATATTCCGCCTCCGAAAGTACCGGAAAAGATTACCCGCTGGACCCTGCAGTATCGCAATTCCGACGTTTCATCTTCGGAACGTCTCCTTCGGCGAATCTCTATTGCCGATTTTGCCCGCCAGCGAAATAACCGTTGGCCATTCGCGAGATCGTTCAGCACCCTGTGCACTTTCATAATGAAGTTGACGCTGCAACCGTGTTTTCAGTTTTATCTGATGATGAGATGAGAACTTGCCTAGCTCTGGACCAGCTGATCCAGTTTAGTTGCTATATACCGTAGGGTTATGTAGTATATTATACATGGAGCAGCCCCCTTTAATCCAACTGTTTACATCCCGTAAGGGAAAATAAGTTCACGAAACTTTACGATATATATATATATATATATATACACTGTAAAAAAATTAATACACAAGTGTAGGAAGTTTTTATGCGGACGCCGTTTCTGAAATTTCAGATAATATTTTGAAAATCCAAAGCAGGTTATTTTAAAAATAAAAGTGTAGCTCCGTAATATTAATACACTTGTGCGTTTGAAAAATAATGCACGTGTAAAGAAATAATCACATCCAAGTATATTGAAATCAAGAACCATTTGCTGATATCAATATACGAGTGTATATTAAATTCAAGAAACATTTGCTGATATCAATATACGAGTGTATATTAAATTCAAGAAACATTTGCTAATATCAGCATACGGGTGTGTATTAATTTCAGAGAATCAAAGTATTACCTTTAATGTACACTGTAAAAAGCTTCTGTATAAAAATGAATACACAAGTAGCTCCGTAATATTAATATACTTGTGCGTTTGAAAAATAATGCACGTGTAAAGAAATAATCACTTCCAAGTATATTGAAATCAAGAACCAATTGCTGATATCAATATACGAGTGTATATTAAATTCAAGAACCATTTGCTGATATCAATATACGAGTGTATATTAAATTCAAGAACCATTTGCTAATATCAGCATACGGGTGTGTATTAATTTCACAGAACCAAAGTATTACCTTTAATGTACACTGTAAAAAGCTTCTGTATAAAAATGAATACACAAGTGTATGATGTTTTTATGCGGACGCCGTTTATGAAATTTCAGATAATATTTTGAAAATCCAAAGCAGGTTATTTTAAAAATAAAAGTATAGCCCCGTAATATTAATATACTAGTGCGTTTGAAAAACAATGCACGTGTAAAAAAATGTTCACATCCATGTATATTAAATTCAAGAACCATTTGCTAATATCAACATACGGGTGTGTATTAAAATTACTGATCCTAAGTATTAAGTTTATTTCAGAAATTGATAATTAAGCCCAGTGAAAATGTGACTCGTATTTATCCTCCTCGACGGGAGCTAGAGATAAAGGTGGTTTTTGTGAAATTTCTTCCTTTAACTCCTGGCGGCGTAAAAAGGGAAAAATAATTTCCATCCGGAAAGGCGAGTTCAAAAACTGCGACTCTGGCGTGGATATGGAGAGGTAACGAATTTGTGACACTCTCCGACGCGTGCACGAGTTGCAAACGCGTCTGTTTTTCCCAGGACGATCGTAGCCGGTGGTCGGGTTATATGCCCGACCGAAGCTGCGAGTGGATATGGGAAAGTGCGGAACAAGGCGCCGTCCCTCGGGCGCTACGCGAACTACGCGCGACCATCGGTCGTCGCGAGGGGCCGAGGTGGGTTGAGCGCGTTTTGTATTTGCAATACTCTGTTTTTTATATTTGAATTAATATACAACTGTTGTAATCTTTAATTTAAGGCACGGGTTGATGCAATACATTTTCCATAAATTTGCAAACTTTTCTTGGAAATTCCATGTTGCATCTATTAAATTCTATATCCACGTTAGAATTTCATGTTCCTGTTTTAAATTTACGGTGCAAGTGTCTTAAATTCAATTTCATTTACTGAGTTCGTAAAATTCAATTCTTTTGTCCCTTAAATGTAGTGTAAATTTAATATAATTTTCACGTTGTTTCGTGTGATTTTCATCAGCGTTTATGAATACTTTTTTCAATTCCAGTTTCGCACTTTTAAATAAATCTGTTGTGATCATGCATTGTACGTATCCTAAAATTCAGTTTCACATATATTATATTTTTCAGGCAGCTGTAAATAAATTTCAAACTAGTTTTGTATTTTCAATGCTCTGTTTTTTATAGTTGATTTATCATACATCTGTGGTAATTTTCAATTGAAGACACGGGTTAATGCAATACATTTTCCACAAATTTACAAACTTGTATTTGAAATTCCATGTTCCATCTATTAAATTCTATATCCACGTTAGAATTTCATGTTCCTATTTTAAATTTACGATACAAGTGTTTCAAATTTAATTTCATCCACTGAGTTCGTATAATTCAATTCTTTTTGTATCTTAAATGTATTGTAAATTTCATATCTTTTTTTACAGTGTATATATGTATATATAAAGCTCCGAACTGTCTGATATGGTAGTGCCGAATTCGCAATGCAGGTGTACTTCGATTTTTCCCATTATTTCCCGGCTTGTCCGCCCATCGTGATGCTTAGCTGGTTTCGAGATCCGGGCATCCAAATCTTCCAAACAACCCTCTTAACTGGCCCGGAACCCCTCGGCCGCCTCTGCCTCCTCGCGCATTCGAAACAGGAGAAAAAGCTCTCGAGACTTAATGGCACATACACACAGATATATATAGACACTTAGGTGCATGTTTATATGTATACATTGAAGTACATTTTGCTACGGATAAATGGGTCTCATATTCGATGCAAAGCGCACTCTCCTAGGCTCTACCTCTCGACCGGAAAGCCGCGAGTCGGAAGAATACAATGTGTATATGTATATATGTATATATGTATAGTGGGAATAAGGGAGAAAGCGCGAGAGATGGAATTTCCTTGATGGGATAGGGACGACAGTACCCAAGGGCCAGGACAGCGGACGAAAACGACGCTACATAGTGTGGCAATATCGGAAAATACACAGGGTGGATACTGCCGAATAAAATTTCACGGAGCCTTATCCATCTTCAACTGTGGTCGATAGACTGAGGGCGAAGATAACTTTAGGCTAGGAAATATTGGCGGGATTTCATGATTTTGTTTCGAAAAGAATGATTTCTCTGACATTTTTGAGACACAGGGTATATTTTATTACTACTTTTCGCTGTTACGTGCTATTTTTTAAATGTTTTTGATCAATATTCGAAACTGACGGAGGTACGGCACGGTTTTCTACACAGAATTTTCAAAACTGGCGTTACGTAGATCTGAACAACTAATCGAGTGATTCTGATGAAATTTGATGCACATCCTTCCAACCTTATACTCTGAAACATGAACCTAAATGTTTTTGAAAATTGAGAATAAGTATTTCGTAATTGAAAAATGTAGCCATTTTTTTCGGGAAATTCAATCTCCTCGTTTCAAAACGTACCATTCCATCGATTTTCGACGTTTCTCACACTATCCTGGTTCATATACTGGCTATGAGTGTTATTAAAATAAAAAACCTCGTCGGCTTTCTTCAGATTCATTTTTAGATAAAAAAGTTCATTTCAAAATTTCACGTGGTCATTGTTACCGGTAACTGGTGAACCAAACGAGTCACGGAATATTTTGCTTCCCTGCAGTTTCAAAATACAAATAAAAAAAATAACGCGGTCTCCGTTCGCGACGGGGGAAAAATATTTTCCTACTTTTTCACATGTGGAGCAATTTAAAAAAACGAGAGCTTTGTGAACTGTAAAAAATGTTCTAGGTCCGCGACGTGCTACCGCATCGTTTGAATATGGAGTAAACCCATGAAAAGCCTATATGTGTGTGCGTGTGTGTGTGTGTGTAAATGTCTTCCACGATCGATACGTCAAGCGCGTTCTCGACGCTCGAAATACTTCTTCCCTTGTCCGGCTAATCTCACGAATGCGGCCTCAATATTCTTCCGGACACTTGACGAAGCAAAAAGTAATTTAAATCCTAGCAAGAAAAAAAAAGAAAACAAAATTGGCCCATGAGGGGATCGAACCCGCGACCTTCGCGTTATTAGCACGACGCTCTAACCAACTGAGCTAATGGGCCATTGAATGTAATATAACATCAGACGCCATTTGACGTTCTACCAAGAATGATAAAATATTTTTATCTTTTATTCATGTCTTTATCGCATCACTCGTTGTATTAATACTCAATTATTTATTCATTCATCAATACTCAATAAGCATTCATTCAAAAACATTTATCGCGCGGGAAAATGAATATAACAAAAAAAAAAAATTCTCAGCAACATTATTCGCCACCCAAAGAAAAGTTACCTTCTTACGGCGCTGCAACTTTTTCTCGTGTAACAAGTGAACAGGCGCGAATGCACTCGAAACTCCAGCATTTGTCGACTACCGTCCATTCGCCTGTCAGGGCACACATAGTAAATTCCCATTCGGCCTTAATCCTCAGTCGAATTCGATTGAAGCTAATTATTCCACGGATTACGAAATCTGAATTCGGGCAACAGATGAAATAAAATGTATTACATATTCAGGGGTACGAAGCACTAACGATGCAGGCATTAAAATTTAATAGTTCGGCGGAAGAAAAAAAGGGGTCGGTTTGTATATATATTTTTTTTTCGATGTACAAAATGGCCGACTACTAATATTTTATTTTGTTATCTTTTTTTAGGCACTCCGCGGCGTGACATTAAGCATCCACAATTTTTTACCAAGAACAAACAACAAACATTCTCGTCAATCTACATTAGAATACCTAGAGAAGTACGTACAGAATTTAAATAATATTTTTTTTTCAAAAGTTGTAAGTATTTGAACTTAAGGATGTTGAGTCCCAAATCGCAAATGATGATAAAATTCTGAAAATTTGTTATGTTTTTGTATGAAGTATTTCAGAGGTCGTGTAAAAATTTCACGACAATTAGGAAGCTCGTTATTGAACAATTAACATTCACAAATTAAATGTTGTTTTATGGAAACTGATGTAACTTTGCAATAAGTTTTTTTTTTGACCTCTCAATTTTATAATATCTACAATATACTGAAAGCAACGGAAAAAAAACGAAGTTTATTGATAAATTATTTTTTATTTCTTTTAAAAATTGTTCTTAACAAAATGTTAATTTTTTAATAACGAGCTTCCTAATCTTCGTGATATTTTAACACGACCTCTTGAATACTTCATACAAAAACATACCAAATTTTCAGAATTTTCTTATCATTTTTTATTTCAACCCCTAAGGAGGTTGAAGTAATGATGATAGAATTCTGAAAATTTGGTATGTGTTTACACGAAGTATTCGGGAGGTCGTGTAATAATTTCATGACATTTAAGAAGCTATTTATTGAACAATTAACATGTTTCATAGGGACTCAACATCCTTAAAAATGAATTGTCAGGGAAAAATTTCGTTATAACTGCTCATAAACTGCTCATAGAATAAAAACTTTACGATTAATTAGAAATTCCGTACGCACTTCTCTGAGAAATGCAATAAGGAACATAACTTTTAAATTTGAAGTAAATCAAGTGAAAATTGTTGAAGTTATTTGTCACGCCAATTGGAAAAAAGCTGTTTCGAGAAGTTTTGAGTAGTCGGTCATTTTGTAGATCGAAAAAAAAAAATTCTAACAGCTTCATATTCATACTAAATAGATGTGTAATTAATTTTGTGAGTGAATGACTTTTGCATACGAAAAAAAAGGTTCAATTCACACATGATTTCATACTCGTTACTGTGGCCTAAGGCCTTAGGGATATATATATATAAG
>OX632363.1:39981978-40099478 GCA_951751655.1 Ophion costatus
AGCTTCATTTTCACGCTGCTCTTCGTTTTCGTATATGCAGTTACGTTGACGAAGGTTTTTTTCTTTTTAAATTGATAAAAAAAGAGACGGGTAGAGGGAAAGGGTGAGAGTGAGAGAGAAGGCGAGAGAGAAAGAAGAGTCGATCAACACGAATTCCTCGAGCAACGAGACGAATGTTCCGGAACCTGGAATTGTCGGACTTGTAAAACATGACTTAATTATTTATCAGCTAACTGCATTGAATATTCTCATTTATTAGTTATTTGATTCGTAAAAAGTTCTACATAATAAATAAATAATATATGTATATGGATATATATGAAAAAAGTAATTAATGAATTAAATAGTTTTACTTTTTGACAATGAAAATAATTTTATTTCTGAATCATAAACATAACTTTATATCTTGTATACGAAAAATATCTACTTCTTATCAATAACCTAAAAATATGCCACCAATGACTTATTGAGCTTGCGGCAAGTCCGTGAGTCTGCGACCAATGGAAGTTCTTCGGAAATTAATTTGTCGAGTACAACGTCGAGTATATACAAATATGCACACATACGATAATCCACTTGAACCATCGTCTCCTCGAGCCTTTCAATTTCAATTAATTAAATTTAATTGGAATTTCAGTCATGCATCTGCGACAGTATATCGCTTGGGTGTACATACGAGCACAAATACTCCCGGCTGCCAAATGTTTTCTCACGAAATGACATTCAAACCATTGTTTCAATTTGTTCGCTGCGCTTGTGGCTGCAATTTCACGTATATATATTTATACACGTGGGTATAGATATGCACGTTTGTCTGCACGTAAGTAATCGAGAGATTAGATTGACGGACGAGGGTACATCTACGAGTAAACATATATATATATATATATATAAATATATATATATATATATAAGACGATTCCGGTGTACGCTGCGAACGAAGAGAACAAATATACAGGATGACTCACAACTATTAAGCTTTCCTTCGTGAGCATGTAGGATGTTCATAAGAGCGAAACGCGTTTTTAACGGGTTACACATATAGTTCGCGGCCGGAAAAAAGAAGTGTTTCCGTAATTTTGGTGAGCACGATTTCTCAAAAACGGCTCAACCGATCGGTCTGCAATTTTAACACAACCTTGTCAGATGTATTCTTCAGGTATTGACGGAAGGAATAAGATTTCCGATAATTATTTCTATTTTTTTTCAACGATTTAACGAAAAAAATTTGGTCGAAAATCGAAATTGTTTCTTTCCGGAGCCACCATTTTGTCAAAAATTAAAATTTTGACTATTCCTTAGCTCAATACCTGGATTCATCTATCCCCTAAAAGAATCTTTTTGGTTTTTTCATTTTAGATAATCCAAACCGGAGATATTTTGCTCACCGTCGGACACTTTTTTCGGGGACCTCCAGGAGACTTCCTACGGGAGCAATGTTAATGAATATTTTTGAAAATAAAAGATGCCAATCTAAAACTAAAAGATGCCACTACACTGCCTAATACTTTTCGTTTTGCCCAAATGAAATCCTTTTCCCGAAAAAATTCATGAAAAAACGACTTTTTTGGCCTTGCAACTGCGTATAACACCTTAAAGTTTTACGTTAGGTTCATGCGTAGATGAAATACGTAGATAAAAACGCTCATAACTCCTTCAATTTCCAACAGACCGACTTGAAATTTTCAGAAAATATTTTTGAATGGTTATACTACAAGAATCCGTCGAAAGCAAAAAATCGATTTTTTTTTAAACGCCAGCTCAGTGTAACCCCTTTCAAAAGTTGATTCTAGGGTAGAAATGGTACTAAACAAAGTTGAAGGAAATAAAATTTCCTACGCGATTATTCTTTACCATTTTTACGATAAACTCGATAAGAAACGAAATAACTGAACATAAAAAAAAAGTTCACCCCTAAGTTCATATAAGTCTGAAAATATTGATCCAAGGGTAAAAACGTTAATAACCAAAGTTGAAGGAAATAAAATTTCCCGCGTGATTATTTATTACCATTTGTACAATAAACCTGATAATAAGCGAGATAATTTTTTAAAAAACTTTTTTTACCCCTATTAGCAGTCTAATTCTATATAATATCGATCCTAGGGCAAAAATTATAACGATCAAACTTGTGGAGAATTACATTTCCCATAACTTTGAATATTATCATTTTCACTCTAAGGCTGAAAATAAGTGAGTTATTCGAAAAACAAAAAAAAACCCTCTTTAAATCATGATGGCGCCAAACACACTGGGGGGATTTTTCCGAAAATCGAGATTTGCACTGCCACCCCCCCACCCCTCAAGTATAAAAAAAATCGCTTGCCCGAATTAATTCCAGGTGAAACGAGTTTTAGACCTATCTCGACTGGACCAGAAGGGATTCTAGGAACTGGGACAGGGAGGGGGGAGCTTCTCTCCGCGGAGGAAGACTCGTTGAGCCCATTGAAAATGTGACTTATAGTTATCCTTCTCGACGGAAGCTAGAGGTAGGCGAGGATCCGGGGGGTATTGGGTGTACGTGGAGATTGGAGTGTAAGGAAGCCCGGCGCCTTCCGTTGGAGTTGCCTCCGAACGTGGGCCGGGTTCCGAGGATTTTTCGGCATATGAAAGGTTCTCGCTTTCAGCAATAAAGGAACAGCGAGGAAAAATGGGTAATGAGACTGTATTTGATATAAAAGATTAATACAATAAAAAAGGTGGTTTGGAGAGGATTTGTTTCAATGAGCGTTCTTTTTGACACGGGTCGGCGTAAAAAGAGAAAGAGGTTTTGAGGAGATTCCTCCTTCCTTCAACATTGGGCGGCGTAAAAAGAGAAGGAATATCAGGAGACTCTTCTCTTCAACTAAACACCGGACGGCGTTAAAAGAGAAAAATGGTTTTCTTCGGATAGGCGAGTTCACGGACTGCGACTCTGTTACTACGAGCGTTAAGACGGAATGACACCTCATCGCGGTCGGTATGGTAGAACAATTATAGATACCCAAAAATCTCTGAAACGGCTCTTCAGATCCCGTCGAAACTTTGCCAAACGACGTCAAATAGATAGACGAACGGCTGTATTCTCCTCAAATTTTCTGAATTTGAGAAAAAAAACGTAGATTGGCTTATCATCAGCTGATCTACGTTTTTTTCTCTCAAATTCAGAAAATTTGAGGGGCAGACAGCTGTTCGTCTATCTATTTGATATCGTTTGGAAAAGTTTCGACGGAATCTGAAGAGCCGTTTCAGAGATTTTTGGGTATCTATAATTGTTCTACCATACCGACCGCGATGAGGTGTCATTCCGTCTTAAACGTAGGCGCGCGGTTTATTTACGGCATAGTCGTGATGAGCATATCACGCCGTATTATAGTACTTGGACCTGACTTGAGGGCGTGCTCGAATCAAACTCTAAAGCGAGCTCTGTCTCGTGTGCTGTTGGAAGAAGCGTATTGCCTAGCCAGTCCGAGAGTAGTCGTATATCGGCCTTAGTTTTATGTGTATTTTATAAGTTTTTATGTATTAATATTACTGTTATTGTTATTATATAGTTTTAGTTACACTCTAGTCTTAGTACATAAGGTTAAAGTTGTATAAAAATCCTCATTGCTTCAATTCATTATCCATAACGTACTATTAGGAGTACAAATATGCCTCCACCGTTTTTTTTAATAAAAAAATTAGCATTTATTGTGAAAGAAAGGTACTTTTTTATTCGAATTGAAATTGCATTTTGAGTCACTCCTAATGTAAGTGTAAGTTCTTCTTGTGTTTGGCACGAATCTCCCTCCAATAATGCTTCCAATTCCGCGTCTTCGTACACTTTCGGCCTTCCGCTACGTCGTTCTTTGTCTTCGACGTCAAACTCACCGTTCTCAAACTTTTCAAACCACTCGCAACTTCTATCACTCAAAGCAGCCTCGCCATATGCTTCCGCAAGCAATCGATGCCCTTCAGCTGCAGGCTGATCAAATTCAGCAGAAGAAAATCACATGTTCCCGCAAATTACGCTTATTCGGCTAGAAACTCGACATTGTCGCACGACAAAAATTATGTGACGCTGATACAAAATCGCTAATATTTCAAGGTTATGGTCTTGCCAGATGTTCAGCCTTATGATATGACGTTTTACATCTGACAATTGCAACCACAACCTCCTGCTGGGGTCATCTTTTGTCGAATGGCGGAGACTTATTTGCACTCCCAATAATATCCCGAGTCGAAATGTAGACCCTCCTTTAAACCTCCTTTCGATCCCAATTTGTCATTCAATGGAGGTTCAAGAGGTTCAAATGGAAATCTCAAAAACATGTATATCAGAACCTACTGAAACTCGAAAAGTGGCAGAAATTGGACTTTTTCACTCAAAGGAGGTTTAGTAGGTTCATCTGAACCTCCTTTAAACCCTAGTGAGCCTGATTTAATGCTTACGCAAACCTACAGACCCTCTTTTAAACCTCCTTTCGCCCTACTAACTCTCCTTTGACTCCTTTCACCGGTGGCTCGCAGAGCCTCCTAGCCCTCCTTTAAACCTCTTCTGACCCTACCAACCCTCCTTTAAGCCTACTTCAATATGCTGCCCTCCGCTCCCCCCCTTCTCTCCCATCCGCTGTTCACCCATATTCCAAAGAAGGGATAATTATAATTAAAAAATATTTTCAGATAAACTATATATCATTTATTTATAATAATGACATAAACTTGAAAACACACAAACAAATGAAGTACCAGCGTACTTTACTGGTCTACTAAGGTGTACTATATTTGTACTATACTATAGTGCAAATATAGAAATATGGTAAACTTGAATAACATACAAACAAATGTATGGAACTTGAGTAGGTTTAATATAACGTTTTTTTAAGTTACACGAAATAATTTATAGTTGTGACAATGTATGTATATGTTTCGAATTAATAAATCAATCTTATAATAAATAATCAAACATCATATTTTTAATTCACACATATAATTTATTTTTCAGATATAGCTTGACCCTACAGAACCTCCTTTGGATCCAATCTTCCATTTTCCTTCTGCTTTGGATTCAAAGGAGGTTCTGTAGGGTACAGATAGGACTTTAGGCCAAAACGAGGTTGTGTAGGTTCACGCAAGCCGAGCCCATAGGCCTAAAGGAGGCTCAGGAGGTTGAATAGAAGGTTCAGTTGGGCTAAGGGAGGGTCGCCAACGGTGCAAATTTCTCCATATAGGTTCAAGGGGAGTCAAAGGAGGGCGGCGGTCTGTGCGTTACAACGGAAATAGGTTCTCGAGCATTCAAAGGAGGGTCTAAATTTCGACTCGGGATGCACGGTACTCTTAGGTAGCACTAGCTACAGAGTAAGATATAAACAACATTCTCTCTCTCTCTCTCTCTCTCTCTCTCTCTCTCTCTCTCTTTCTCTCTCTCTCTCTGTCTCTCTCAATTCACCGTGGTACGTTGGGTGCCTTTTTTGTACAAAACTCCGAAGCACCTTACGCTTTTCGTTCCCATATCGAACCATCGCGAAACCCCAATGAAACTCGATAAAAGAACGATCACAAGACCCTTCCCGCGATAAATATCGTTTTTTTTTTTTTGCTACTTCGTCGCACGCGGAAAATAGAAACGCGCCCTTGTGCAATGTTCCAAGTGGGCCCTTTAACTCAATTAAATCGAGGTGACGTGCTCGCACGGGGCTCTTTAATATGCTGAACAAGAATTTTCCAGGCAATCGATGGCCCGTTCCTTTTTTAGGTGCGAGCCGAGCGTTCACACTCTACGATGCGGCCTTGGTGAATCGCGCGGAAGACAGGGAGCGTTCAGGCATCCCCCGTTTCGGAATTCATTCGCGGTGAGAGGCAGGCGCCGCTCCGTGCATAATGATGCATAATTTTCGGTGGTTCGAGCAGCGTCACGGGGCACGTGGAAAGGGCTAGTGAGGGAGCGAGGACCACAGAGTGGGAGAGAGATTGATTGATTGACAAAAAATATTCATTATGACCCTGTTAACTTTTGGACAAGTATGACGTTACAGATGAAATAAGAAGAAAAAAAATTATCAATGGGAATTTTCAACAATAGAAATTCATTAGAAAATAAAAAGTAAATTGATATTAAAGTAATCAGGGTTCGATTTTTGAAAAAAAATAATAATATCAGATGCCATGAGATAGAAAATACAATAGAATGAAAAAATAAAACAATATAAAAAACGACATGAATCGGCAAAGTGAAAGTGAAAGTGGAAGAGACGGGCGGGTGAGAGATAGATTGATTAGTTGTTTGATTGATAATATTTATTATGCTCGCGTGAACTTTCGGGCAAATGTAAAGTTACAGATAAAATAAGAAAAAAATGTATTACTAGGATTTAAAGAAATTCAATATTGATACACAGTAAAAAAATTATAAGCGATTAAGGATAATTGAGGATTCAATATAAAACAAATATAAACAATATGAGAAGCGATGAGTTGGAAAGGTAAATTAAATAATAAAAATATATATCAAAAATGAAATAAAGCAGCAAATTGCAATACAAAGTAAAAGTGAGTAGAGAAAAAAATACGTACTTTTGTATTCTCAACATTCATAATCACGCCATCGTTCACGCAAGTAGAGGTCCGTCCATACGGATTGCGAATCACGAGCCGAGCGTCATCAGCCGTCCTGCGATATTTTCGTGTCAATTTTTTTGTCCCCTTCGCGCCCGTGCACTAGCGCGCAATCCTAGCATCAAAATATTAAAATTTCCATCACGTTTCCCTAGCGGCCTCGTTATACAATAGAGAGGACTCTAAAATTGTTAGAACCTCGTCAATCCCAACTGGAATAGTAATTTCCATCTTGTGAAAAAATATGAGCTTCCTATCTCTCCTTTTACATGCGCTGCGGGAAATGTTGATGTTTCATTCGTGGTCTTTTTCTATTAACGTGTTTTCGAAGTTATCGACTTAATTGGCGATCATCGAAAATGAAAGTAAAAATGGTAGTAATTGACTTACCATAGACGATTATACATATGATATAACGAGTATAAATATGAAAAAATAATATATCGAAAGTACAAATAAAAAGAACGTTGATAAATATATATCTATGAAACAATAAATTAATATATATATATATACATAATATAAAACATACGTTCATAGATGTGATCTTTTCGAGGAGACTAATTATAATTTTTCGTTAAACTTCGAATGTGTCGTACATTGCGGTAATTGAAATTGAAAATAAGCATTAAAACTTGTTTTTGTTGCCGGAGGGAAATTGTAAAAATTTGAGCAGTAGACACGCTATATAAATAAATGAATCAACATATATATATATATATATATATATATATACGTAACATATAACAATTATAAATATAAATACACAAAAGTATAAAAATATGAATGAAAAGAAACCCTAAATTAATATATAATAACTATGCAACATAAATAAATATACAATGAATATAGAACACATGTTCATGAATATGTATGATCTTTTCAAGCAGACCAATTAAAAATTCAAATTAAACTTTAAAGTTGTCGGAATCGTTCGCGTTTATGAAAATGAATATAAAAAGAGAAATTTATTTTTCTTGTGTGGAGAAAATGGTAAAAATAGAACGATCGACGGGGCATATATATATATATATATATATATATATATATATATATATATATATATATATATATATATATAACATAAAACATATAACGAGTATAAATATAAATGAATAAAAATACAAATAAAAATGTAAATGAATCAAACAAAAATAAATGTGTAATAACTATGAATCAATAAATAAATATATAATAAATATAAAGCATACATTCATAGATATATATGATATTTTCGAGCAGACCAATATGAAATTTAAATTGTACTTTGCTCGAAACTGCAAATTGTAAATCATTTTCATAATGCGACGAGACTTTGATAGAATTTCCAAAAATAATTAAACCACCTGATTATTTGTTGTGATTGCATTTTTATCGGCCAACAATAACCGGCCGATACTCCGCAATTACCTTACGTTTGGCAATATCCCAAATTATTGGATTCGCGGTGTCTGTGTTGGGCATGTTGCGAAACGTGGAAAATTAATCACACGCATTTATTATATTCCCAGTTCCCAGCTTTATTTATCACGTCGAAGCATCGTTCCAGCCCTTATCCATATTTTCGTTTCCCGTATTAAGAGTCACGATCAAAAGCAAAAAAAAGAAATTGCAAAAAATCAACGCCACACTATTCGAGAACACGAGCTGCGCGTTTTACTTGTAGCGACGCATTCCATCATTCCAACTCCGCAGTAGGAAAAAAAAAAAAACGGCTTCCACTCTTATCGCAGTTGTATGGAAAACAAATCGAACAGAAAACAATCTGAAAAAGAGCTGGGCGTGTGGTGAGGAGTCGAGATACAACATGTAGATGGATCCGCAACGATACGCACGCAGCCATAGATGACCCGTTTCGAAAATGGAAAAAACAAAGAATATAAATTTCGTTCATTTTTATTCCATTACGTTTTTTTTTGTCACCGATCTGTAGCCGAATCGGAGTGCAATTTCCATACGCAAAGCGCTTTTTTCAAACGTCCTTGCCACCACCACCAACCCCCCCCCCCCCCCCAACGCCCCACCTGACGGGCACACCAGAAAAAGAAAAAAATCATTTTTATTTTTTTTGTGATTCTCTCGATCCGCTGGCCTGGATAAATTGGATATACTCGGTGGATGTGTCAGCCGATGTGTGTTCATCCGGCGAACTTCAGTCCGAGCGTAAATTCGTCGTGCTTAGGAGGAAAAAATGTTCTGATTTTTAGAACACAGCGTTACCATGTATAGTTATAACAATTTGTAAAAGAATAGTATATACTATATAACAGACTTCGACAATCTTATATATATGTGTATATATGCACGGTTTATTATATGGTATGTATATAGTCTACAAGAATAAAATTGAGTATAATATACATATAATCTACAACAATGGTTCTAAAAATCCGAACAATTTTTTTTATTTCGGAACATTTTGAAGAATTTTCATTTATCCATAGATGCATACACCCCCATACGAATAAATAAATGCCTCAAAATGTTCCAAAAAGAAAAAAAACACTGCCATTCTAAAATTTTCTAAAAGTTGGAAGATTTTTTTTTATTTTGGAACGTACATTCTGAAAATTCGGGTACGTACAAATATAAATATATATGAATATTTATACATATATATATTTATATTTACATGTACCTAATAAATGTACTTGAACTTTCAAAAACTAACCGTGAGCTTTAACAGTGGGAGCAATCTTTCTTTTTTTTAAATTTCAACAATATCCAACGTAACATATTAACAATTGCGTTAGTATTTCTCCACAATATCAATACATTTTTTTTCAAATACACACACAATATATATATATATATATATATATATATATATATATATATATATATATATATGGGTGTGTGTGTATTTAGGATAATAGTGGGTGTGTATATAGGGTAAGGATATATATATACATACATATATATACACCTGTGTGTGTGTATTTGAGGAAAAATGTATTGATATTGTTGGAAAATTAAAAATGTGCGCCAAAGTGGCGTACAACATTGTTGGAATGTAGATACCTATATATATATATATATATATATCTACATTCGTCGTTATCGTCCCTGCGCCTTCAAAATCAGAACCAGATCGAATGCGACAACATCGATTAATTATTCGTGTTACTTTATATATATATAAAATCTTCGGTAGCATTGGATTTCTGAAAATCGAGCAATTTTTTCGTTTTTATCTTTTGGAAACATTTTTTTGTTCACACGGATATATTTGCGAAAAAACTTAGCGATATTGTTGAGAAATATTAATATTCAATGTTGATAAACAAATGATATATACCAAAATGATTGTCGAGATGTTTATTGAATATTATTAAAGTTAAGAAGGTTCGGCTGGTCTATTCCACATGATCACTTTTTCGTCACGATTGCGCTCGATCTTTTTTTTATCAGACTTCGATCTCTTTCTCTCATTCCCTTTGTATCTTTTATCACCGTCGCGCCGTGATAAAAAGAATCGCGAGCATTCTCGCGTCCACGCTGCGGGGCTGCCTCGATATATGAAAATCGATAAAGATAAATCGCCGCATGCGGCGGTTTAGACGTCATTCGCGGGAGGAATTAATGGCCTGCAGCCCCGTGGAGAATTACATTTTTCTTTTTTCCGCTTTTCCTTTCCTTATTTTTCTCTTTTCTTTTTTTCGTTTGTGTTCCCGCACTAATGTGATTTATCTTCGTACGGGGTGACCTGGCCGAGAGTCGAGGATAAAACACGAGCCCAACACACATCGAGGATAATACACTCTTAGATGATTTCCAAGACGCGCGAGGAGCCACCTGACGATCGTGGCAGCAGGTAGGGAAGTATCGACGCAAGTGTCACACGATACCGATCGATCGAAACTCCCGTGTCATTCATTCACGTCCCAGGCAACGGAACTCAGGACCTCTTCCACTTTCGCAAAATTCTCGCGAACGTGAGAATCGCGTCAAATTGACAAATCCGTTAGTCGCTTTTGGTGATCTTTTCCGAATCTCGACAGGGAAGAAATCCCATCAGCCCGAGGAACACTTTTTCCCCACCTGGTCGTTTCATTTCAGTAAAAGTCTCGCAGATGTCGCAAAAGCTTAAAATTCAGATTACACTTTACCAACAAAAAAATTCTGTTAAAAAAATTAATTGAAAAAATCGCTTTTTAAAAATCGAAATTTTCTTTACAATTGAAAATTTATCGATTTTTTTTGTCGGAATCGAACTATTTTTCACAATTGAAATTTTTATCGATTTTTTTTCCATAATTGAACTTTGTTTCCCTCAAAATTAAGAAGTAAAAATTGTAGTCAGGCAAAAAATACTCAAGAAAATTACTAGCTATATAAATGTTATCATTCACGCATCATCCTTATCCTCGCGTCGTGAAAAACACAATAGAAAATGATTTACCGTGTCATTTGAAGAACAGCTGGGTACGAAAAAAAGAAACGACGATGAGGGGATCGCAGATCAGACTCCGAAGTACTGGAGGCTTCAGAATGGCTTTCGTACCCTGGGCGTTTGTCAACTTGATCACCACGGTTGTCTCGGGAAAATAAGTGCGGGACACACGAGCATCGAAACCAATATTAAGTCGAATAAAGGCTAATCTTAATTAAAGAAAAGTGTCGATTCCGAAAGTCATTCTTTTTATTGCAAAAACATAGTGTGATCTTAAAATTCATCATTCACATAAGATACTGTGGTATTTTATTTTATTGTATGCATTATGGTATAGTAATTATTTAAGTAGTGTGGTATTTTATGTTGATGATGAATTTTTAGATCTATATATATATATATATATATATTTATATAACTTTTATGAGGACAATTTTTGTTACAATGTAATTATTAAATATTAAAAAATGATTATATAGTGAATATAACAATAATGATAACTAAGGTCGTTGGCAGCGGACATTTTTTCTTCATATTAATAATAAATGTGTACATATAACCGACACTGCAGTGCCGGATTTATACTTCCTTAAGGGGCTATTCTATTGTGCGGGATGAAAAAATTGAGATTTTATTTTTTGCATTTATCAACTCTATTCCATCATAGAATTATTATCCGATTGCTGTTAAAGGCGATTTTCACTTTGTCGACTCAGTAGAGCGCTTCAAAGTAGAAGCGCTCGGTGCGCGCTCTCTCGTAGGCTACCCGCTGCGCGTCCCTGGCAGCTGTTCGGAACAGCTGTTTTTAATTTATACCAGAGTATACACATGAGCACGTATACTTCTATACAAGTACTGTATAATAGTAGTCTCCCTTTTAACTGTGTGAGAAAAGGATGCTCTACCCGTTAGTATTGTGTACTATAGTATAATAAGCTTTAAGGATGTTGAGTCCCTATGAAACATGTTAATGTTAATTGTTCAATAAATAGCTTCTTAATCGTCGTGAAATTTTTACACGACCTCCTGAATACTTCATGTAAAAACATACCAAATTTTCCGAATTCTATCTTCATTACTTCAACCTCCTTAAAGGTTGAAATAAAAAATGATGAGAAAATTCTGAAAATTTGGTATGTTTTTGTATGAAGTATTTAAGAGGTCGTGTTAAAATTTCACGCCGATTAGGAAGCTCGTTATTAAAAAAATAACATTTTGTTAAGAACAATTTTTAAAAGAAATAAAAAAAAAATTATCAATAAACTTCGTTTTGTTACCGTTGCTTTCAGTATATTGTAGATATTATAAAATTGTGAGGTTAAAAAAAAAACTTATTGCAAAGTTACATCAGTTTCCATAAAACAAGATATAATTTGTGAATGTTAATTGTTGAATAACGAGCTTCCTAATTGTCGAAATTTTTACACGAACTCTGAAATACTTCATACAAAAACATACCAAATTTTTAGAATTTTATCATCATTTGCGATTTGGGACTCAACATCCTTAAACGCGTTTTTCTCGAAACGACTTTTTTTGCCTGGCGTTGCTGATTTCAGAAAAACGTCTTAACTAAACAAGCTCAAAATTTTACTCCATAATTAACATATGTACGGCTTCCACTCGAACTAGAATTATTAACAAATATTGGTGTTGACTTATACTTTCGCCCGAATTGTGGCGAAAAAAAAAAATTCGAGCACTTGCAAAAAACTCATGAAAATTAAGAGTCTTTATGAATGTTTGGTTTCCGATTACCTGTGGAGCGCAAATCATCATCGCCAGCAACATACTTTTTGTTTCATGCCTTCACACGATTATAAATGGTCAAATGTATATGTACCAACAAACAATACATGTATATGTACCAAAAAAAATTGTTTTCTATTCTGTAAGAATGTACCTTTAAGTGAAAAAAAGTTTGTACCGATACATGCAACAGTTGAAAAAAAAATATTAAATCCAGCATATTTTTTTAACCGTCACAATAGAATAGCCGCTTAAGTAAAGGCCACTTGACTTTGTACCGACCCTCCTGTCTTAATCTCTTGTATTTACCTAGGCCTTTTTAGGTACCTCAAAAACCCGCTGTTCCAAGGTATGCCAGCAAGGGTATACCTCGGAACTCAGCAATTAATTGATACCGCAATAATAAATTTGCACGCATTTGTAAACGTACATACGCATATTAAAATGTTATGTAACATGAAACAAAAAATTAGAATCAACAAAGAATTCATAATTATTATAAAAATAAATATAATATTGATATCATTAATAACAATGATTCTGATAATAACCAATAATACCTACACTTGATAACAATAGCAATAATATTGTTTTTTTATCTCTCCATTACACATTATTATTATTACACTATGAATTATTTTATAATGTAATTTTGTATTGTACAAACCAAATTTTTAACGAAAAAATTAAATAATTAATAATATCTATAATGACTAATAAAAACGATAATAATTTCACACCAAAGTCAATAGTATTTTACATTCAATAAATATCTTTCTATTAATTATATATACAGGGTGAGGCACATAAAGTGTTACAGAGCAATAGCACTCAAACTATTGATCATATCCAAAAATGTTTCGGACAAAAGTTTCAGTGTTCAAGAAGGCCGTCATACTATACCATCCTATTTTTTCATCGGCCGAGCCGCTGAAGCTACGTCAAGGACAACTCCACTTTTTTAAATGGCGCCATGGATTTTTTTCGATGACACTATTACCGATTTTAACACGAATTCAGCGACCTACAACACATCGGTAATAATTTCATCGAAAAAAAATACATGGTGCCATTTAAAAAAGTGGAGTTGACCTTTACGTAACTTCAGCGCCTCCACCGATATCAAAAAATAGGGTGGTCCAGTATGACGACCTTCTCGAACACAAACTTTCGGCTGAAACATTTTTGGAAATGATCAATAGTTTGAGCGCTATTGGTCTGTAACCCTTTGTGTGCCTCACCCTGTATATAATCGGGTTTGGGCAGGCGCCCTTTGCACACACAGAGGAGCTTGCGTTCTATGGCACGACGAGCACGTGGCGCGCTGGAGGGGATCAAGCTCACGAGCGTTGCAAGCATTCGTCAGTCAGCGGCCGACCGTTGCACAATCTACGTCATCGTCGGATCGTACGTTGTTTTGCCTCAGGTTCAACCCTTTTTAACTTCCGATCCTCCTCCGGCTACTCCCGCCTATACATTTCTACGCAAGTTTCGTTTCTCTCTCTCTCTCTCTCTCTCTCTCTCTCTCTCTCTCTCTCTCTCCCACACACACACACACACACACACACACACACACACACACACACACACACACACACACACACACACACACACACATACACACACACACACACACACACACTTTCTTTGTTTCTCTTTCTCTTTCTTTCGCTACAATCGAGTACCGCAATACCCGTGACAATTATGCGCGAAAAATGTACGCGTGTGCGTGCTTGCAACACGGAGACGGGCACGTGACGGGAGTTAAGTGACGAGACTCGCGAACGGTAAGTGTCGAAAGAGCTGTCTCTGTCAACCACTTTGTGTCTTTTACGAATAAAAATAATTGTCTTATTTGTTTAAATATGTATTATATATATATATATATACATTTATTTATATATTTTCGACTAATCTTTAATAAATTAGTATTAAAATTTTATAAAAAATAAAATAAAATGTATATAATTAGGAAGAAATGCTTCTAAAATAGAATATTTCGTGAGGAAACTCACCTGCAAGGTATTTCCACCTATTCGTACTGTCAAGATGAGGAATCGATTGTTTACTCGCTCCGTGAATTTATTACGTTCCATTATCCCGATTAAGATATCCCGAATTATCGTTCCCTTAAATATTCTGCGACAAGTGAAGCATAAATCGTATACTTATGATTTTTACGATAAATGAAATGATTGATAAAATTATATAAAATCATTGAAAAATCCTCGAACCGTGTGAAATTGTCGGAAAACTCATATTGTCATCGAATAATCGTATAAAATTATTCAAAAATCGCACAAGTTGGTACAACATTATTTTAAATCATAAAGCGAACGAGTGCGAGCGAGAGCCTGGGGAATAAGCACTTTTAATTGTCCTCGCAGGACCGTTAACACGATTATAAAACAATTTTTACGTATGGCGAACGATCATCGAATACCTGAGCAATTTTGAACACAATCGTGGAGGTTAAGGATGTTGAGTCCCTATGAAACATGTTAATGTTAATTGTTCAATAAATAGCTTCTTAATCGTCATGAAATTTTTACACGACCTCCTGAATACTTCATGTAAAAACATACCAAATTTTCCGAATTCTATCATCATTACTTCAACCTCCTTAACGGTTGAAATAAAAAATGATAAGAAAATTCTGAAAATTTGGTATGTTTTTGTATGAAGTATTTAAGAGGTCGTGTTAAAATTTCACAATGATTAGGAAGCTCGTTATAAAAAAATTAACATTTTGTTAAGAACAATTTTTAAAAGAAATAAAAAAAAATTTATCAATAAACTTCGTTTTGTTTCCGTTGCTTTCAGTATATTGTAGATATTATAAAATTGAGAGTTCAAAAAAAAAACTGATTGCAAAGTTACATCAGTTTCCATAATACAAAATTTAATTTGTGAATGTTAATTGTTCAATAACGAGCTTCCTAATTGTCGTGAAATTTTTACACGACCTCTGAAATACTTCATACAAAAACATACCAAATTTTCAGAATTTTATCATCATCTGCGATTTGGGACTCCACATCCTTAAGAGAAAAGGGGTGGATTGGAACGATGTCCGTGCGCCAGTTAGGTTACAGACCGCGGTATGATTAAATGTCTGATTGTATAGCGGTCTATGTATATATATATATATATATATATATATATATAGGCCCATACTTCTGAGACCTCGCTGTAGATACTTGAGTAAAAAAGTCTGTGCACCAGTGAACCAGAAGCAATGAGGCTGTCTATACCATTACGGGCTTTCCACAGTTTTCTCGTATGATCAGCAAATGCGCCTTATTATAGTATAACTTAAGACGCCTCTGGGCGCAATCGAACGTTAGGTCAGATTTACGAAATGCGGCTCGGGAGTGATAGAAAAGGCTTCAGTTGGGAACGGCAACACGCAAAAACCCAAAAGAGTATATGATGGAACGCAAAAAAAAAATGGTGAAACAAACAGAAATACAGAAAATACAAGAAATGTTCAAAAATATATACATATAGATGTTGATTTTTTAAAAATATCTATATGTTTTTATATTTTCCATATTTTGGCCTATTTATATTATCACTTATTATATGTTATATATATATATATATATATATATATGTATATATATATATACATATATATTCATATATGGTGTTGGAGATAGGAATAATAAGAATGTATATGAGATATTACAAATGTTTTCGAAAAGTCTAAAAGCGTGACCTTCAATCTTTTTCAAAGCTGGTGATGTTTTTGTATCATATATTTTGAGTACGTGGCATTATTTCAGATTTTTATCGGCTCGCTAACTCGACTAACTCGGAGATAAGATTTCACACGTGCTAAAAATTTCAAATGATCATATCGTAGTGATCTTCTCATCGTACGAAAAAATGTCCTCTACAAAAAAGATGCTTTTCTCTAGGGACTATTTTTATTTTAATTTCAACATTTTCCAAGTACTACAACACTAAAAAAGAAATTTTTCATTTTTAAATTTTTTAACCCCAATGACTAGGTTGGTCCTGCTGAAATTTGCACTGAATTTTCTTTTATTAGTGTAAAACAACATGTGTAAGTTTAATTCTGGTCTGGGCTTGCGTTTAGTTAATATCGTCGTCTTAAATTTAATGTGAAATTGTTTTTATTGAATAAATCGGTGATTTTCAATCTTTAAGTAAAAATGGTAATGACTAAACTTATCGGAAATCGAGTGCTTTACAACTTTGGTCATTACAGTTCTTTTTCTGGCATCGATATTTTTCGAATTAAACCTGAAAAAAGCGGCTATTGCATTATCTCGTTTATTTTGAACTTTAGGACATAAACGAACATAAACAAACTCGTTTTGCTTATGTTTTTATAAGCAAAAATTGGTCCAATGTAAACATTTCTTTCTTTTAAAAATATCCCTTTATTAATACTATATTATTTATACTATAAATGAAGGGATATTTTCAAAAGAAAGAAATGTTTTCATTGCACCAATTTTTATAAGCAATTAGTAATTAGAGGACAGTGTATATTATCATGTGTTGTATCAAGATTTCGGGTGTCTATCGGAAGGGAATGGACAAATCTTCGTTTTATCGAGGTTCGTTCTACCAAGATTCGACAATATATGATAGCTTGCTCTTCGTTTTGTCCAAACAAAAATACCCAATCAATTCCAAACAAATCCAAACCCAAACACGAAAACCTTTTCGGAACCTTACATTATATATATATTTATATTTAAACACTTATATAAAAATTAATATTAAATATTGACAGTTTGATTTAGAAAAATGTCTGCACATAATTTTCATTGTAATGAAATATTCATGTGTCCACATCTACCGACATAATAATAACAAATTTGTGTAATTTCTCTGTGTATATTCGAAACGACTGTAGACATTATATATATATATATTTATATTATTTATATCTATCACCACTTTTATATATATATATATATATATATATATATATATATATATATATATATATATATATAAGTGGTGATAGATATAAACCCAAACACACCCTCACACAACTACCACCACTCGACCATTTTTTGGTTGCCTCAAATCAGGACAAGCGGAACAAAAAACCATCATCAGATCCGAAAAATCCTGATTATCGAAAAAAAAAAAAATTAGATCGAGCAGGATCCAATCAGAATCTCGTTTTATTCGACGCGCAAGCGACCACACAGAGGAAGGTCGGCGAATTACAAGGGGGCGCGTAACAGGTGCCGAAATGATCGGGCCGTCATACCGCACAACCACACCGCATAAGCATTTTTTTCGTACTCTCTACCCATTGCATATCCGAAGAACCATTACAAATTGGTAGTTCCCATAGATCGTATGTTGAGCAATCGAAACGACCTTTTTGGTTTTTATTTTTCTTTGTATTTGCGTCGGGTTTTTTTTTCAAATTTGCATTCATCACGATAATATAAGAATGTTATTTTTTAACTCGCAATTCGTGTGGTCGTTACGGCAGGATTTACACCCCCCCCCCCTCTCGCGCCCAGACCAATCTGCTCGTGCAATGGTCCAGCATGGTGTATATTTTACGGTTACTTCCGTTTCCTCGCGCAACTTCCGCCGAGTCGGTCGCCCCGGTAAACTAGTTGATTAAAAAGTTTTTCACTCTCCACACCCGTCCGTTGTTTCGTCAGGAAGGATTATCACGTTTCTTTTTTTTTTTGTCGCGCGGCGGCGTTTTTCTTTTATTATTTATTTGCCCGAGTTTATTTTCGTTACTTTTCGAGCCAAACAAACCCAATCACGCTAAAAAAGGGCTATTTTCATGAATTTTTTCGATAGGTTTATACTATAGATATTGATGTAAAAGGTGTCACACTTAATAAATACACTTTCGAAATAAATTTTTTTCGATATGTTTATTTGAATCACTATTCATACACGGAAATGGTGGTTAAAAAATGGCCTAAAAAAATTGTAGGTCTGCGCTGTCCATGAAATCTCGGAGATGGATCATCCGAAACACGATATCAAACGGTTTTAGATTCAGCATGTCAATGTCTATAGCGCCTATCATACGATTTTTTATGTATGCAAAAATAACGGAATGGCGGGCATTTTTCGAAAACAACAAAAAGAAACGCGGTATTTTCACCGTTTTTGGCAACATAAAAAGTAATTATACAAAATTTTAGAAAATCCTTGATATGCGCTATAGCTATAGTTGTGAAGAATATGTGGTTAAAATTTCATACGGATCAATTCAGTAGTTTCGAAGATTTTATCAACAAGCCGTCAAAAAACGTTGTTTCGAGAGAAACGCGTTTAAAGTTTGTTTGGGTTACATAAATAAATGAAAAAATGTTTTCGAATATCTTTCCACAGTGTATTTATCAAGTGTAGGAACATTTATATCAATACCGATGATATAGACATATCCAAAAATTCATGACAATAGGCTTTTTTAGCGTCTTATGAGAGAAGACCCTTTAAGCAGCATTGTGCACGGCCAATACTTGGAGCGGTGACCGCCATACACACACACACACACACACACACACACACACACATATATATATATACTGATAATTAATTCATAAATTGATAATGAATTAATTGTGATAATTATCAGTATAAAATAATTAATATATATATACTGATAATTAATTCATAAATTATACACACTGGCCTCGTTAATCATAGACAGAAACGAACGAAAAACTAAAAATACAATAGCTTCGGAAGGGCGGTGGAACGATAATGAATACGCTTCTCTTATTGAAAAACTATATCCTTATATAAATATATATACATACACACTTATATATATATATATATATATATATATATATATATATATATATATATATATATATGTGTGTGTGTGTGTGTGTGTGTGTGTGTATATATATATATACACACACTCATTATTCGCGCATTCAAACAATTCAGTATTTCCGGCGAACTTGCGAAGGACCGTTTGGCGAACTCCCAGGCTCCGAGTGCATAAAAGATTATCGTTCCATTATTTCTTACTCGTCGAGTGCTCAACTTAATTTCTACCGTTCAGCCGTAAACTCCAGTTCCATAAACTAAATTAGATTTCCTTCTCTGAGTAGATAACCCTGCTGAAGAGGTATGCGAAGCGTTGATTGAGGCTTTAGCAAACATTGGACAAATATATGTTTTGAAAATGTCACCTATACACAATCTCGCTTCAATCACATCTACCGAGTGTAGACGTGGGCAGCTCGAAAAGGGCGCACAATAAATGTGTGTCTCGTACAAAATCGACAATGGATTGTCAACTTGGTGAGGAAGATAAAAAATAAATAAATACAAATTCCCAACTATTTCGTTGACTCAATTCTGACGTTGCTATCGTTGCCATTTAAAAATCTTCATTTTCACATTTTACATATAGACCAATGTGTTATTCTGCATACGTGGAAAGTATGTAGACGCTTGTAGTTTTTTGAAAATGTGCGACCGAGACAAATGTGAAGATTAACACTTTTTCGGATTCACTTCGAAAAAAAACTATAGTGGGTTATGGCTAATTAATATACATTTATATATATATATATTAACTAGAATTATTTTTACGACTCATATTATTATTATTTACCTCGAAAAGCATGAACTAAAAAATGATGGATAAATTTGTAGATCCGTCGGGATGAAGTTGGTCAAAGTAGCGGATCCTTATCAGCGTCGACGTTCATAATCGAGCACGATCGCACACATTTGTCTCACCCCTCTTCAAGTTTCGTGCCAGTTTTGAATATATTATATATAGTAGACAATGTTAGTGAACACCCAAACGAGTTCATCGCTGTCAGTCGCTCGTCAACGGATATGTCGTCTCTCAGCGGCTGCGAGAGAGCGAGCGGGAGAGAGAAAGAGAGGGAGAGAGAGACAGAGAGATAAAGTGAGTAAAAGGGAAAGAGACAGGGGGTGGCTCCCAAGCTCTTGGTCCATACTCGTAAGTTTTGCTACCCAGACGCTTTACCGGAAACGACACAAATGCAAGCCCGCCCCGTTATGATCGATCTCTCGTGACAACCCTCTCCCCCCCCCCCCCCCCGCCGACGATTTTACAAGTATCTCGCAGCGAACTCGTCAACCTTCACCCCCCCCCCCCCCACCTATTCGCTACTGGGGCCATCAAAATCGAAGTGTCTATACGCTCACGTGTAAGTCTCTTATCGTTCCGCCCCAAGATGACCCTTGACTTGTACGAGGGACGGGTAGGAACGGGAAAGGAAGAGAGGGAATTTTATCACTCGAACTTTCCGAAAGAAACTTCCTTGTGCGCCACGTATAATTGAAGATGAATATATATCTATGAGACATTCCACGTGAATCCGGTGGACTTTTTCCCTGACCCCCGCCAATTCGATTTTTTAAAATCTGATTCCATTGACTCTAAAAGACACCATTAGTATTTTTTTTTTTCGAAACAACCCTTAGTCAAGAAAAAAAAATTTCCGCAAACGAAGCCACGATTTAAAAATCTTAAACAATTCCGAAAAGTGAGTGGTTATATGTAAAAAATCCAAGCTATCACCCGCAGTGGAAGTATGATTTTTTCGTTAGCAGTCAAAAGGTTCTGGCATTAATTTCAATCGACGTCGTATTCAGCACAGAAAAAATCATACTTCCACTGCGGGTGATAGCACGAACATTTTTACATATAATCACGGATTTTTTGGAATTTTTTCAGATTTTTCAATCCGGGCGTTTGTTTGGAAATGTTTGCTTTTGACTAAGGGTTGTTTCGAACAATGTAAAAAACAGTCAGGGTGTCTTTTAGAGTCAATGGAATCAGATTTTAAAAAATCGAATTGGCTGGGGTCAGGGATAAAGTTCACCGGATTCACGTGGAATACCTCATATACAGGGTGAGGCACATAAAGTTTTACCAGTGGAATAGCACTCAAACTATTGATCATATCCAAAAATGTTACAGACAAAAATTTCAGTGTTCGAGAAGTCCGTCATTCTGGACCACCCTATTTTTTTATCGGTGCAGGCGCTGAAGCTACGTCAATGTCAACTCCACTTTTTTAAATGGAACCATGTATTTTTTTCGATGACATTATTACCGATTTTAAGACGAATTCAGCGACCTACAACACATCGGTAATAATGTCGTCGAAAAAAAATTCATGGTCCCATGTAAAAAAGTGGACTTAACCTTGACCTAGCTTCAGCGCCTCCACCGATAAATCAAATAGGGTGGTCCAGTATGGCGGCCTTCTCGAACACTGAAACTTTTGTGTGAAACATTTTTGGATATGATCAATAGTTCGAGTGCTATTGCTCTTTAAGACTTTATGTGCCTCACCCTGTGTGTATGTAATATATGATTCCGACAGAACCGACACTTCAGAATACATTTTCCGAACTCTCGTTATGAATATTGGCAATAAAAATGAATGTCAGTTTGATATCTTTCGACGTAGTTCCAGAAAATAAATATTTTCGGATCAAGAAAAAATATTGAAAAATATCAATGAAAAAAATCGGTTTGAGAGACAGAAAGAGAGAGAGTGTGCGTGTATGCGTGAGTGGATTAAAATCTGGAGGGGTTCATTTTCAAATTTTCTGCGGAAAACATTGTCAAACAATATTCGTTTGGGTTTGTGTGGGTTCTACTTTAAGAAAAGATTGTGGATCTACGTTTGTTTGGGTGTTTCGTAAAAAAACATGACTTAACATATCTTTGTGTTTATTGTAGGTTTCTTTGGGTGTCATTCTTGGTGAAAAAATGGCGTATATGGTCTTTTTGTATAAAAAAAAATATGGACTAACGTCTGCTTGCATTTATTGTGGGTATCGTTGGGTTATTTTTTAATTGCTAAACAAAAATCCGCACTATAATAGCTGTTCGGACTAGTTTGAGATTTCGAGCAAAAATAATTCTGCCTCTTCATCGGTTTGGTTGGCTATTAAACTTTTTCGTCTTTTCGTTCTTTATAGAAACGAAAATTGTCAATTAATATCCGTGGAGTTTTTTCTCCAAAAATAAAACACATTTATATCCATTCACGAACGCATTGGTTTGCTTGCAGAAAAAAAGTAATCGGACCTCACTATCCGTTCGAATGTGCGCGTTTGGTGTATTTTTTTCGCACAAAAAAGAAGAAAAGAAAAAAGAATGCGATCCTCGTAATATTCAATTCGTACAACAGGAGGATCCGAAAGAACGACTTTAACGAACTCCCTCGAGCGAGACGCGCTTCCATTCAACGTCGAACGTCTTATTCTCGTCAAATTTATATCCTACTGTGCCGCGCTTCGTCCCTCGGTATAAATAAGACGTTTGTCGCGAGATCGCGAGAGGGAAAGCCGAAGATTAAAGAATTTCGCCTCGGCATCCACGCTATCTTATTCGCCCTGTCCCATCCTCGAGCCCTGGCGACAACGAAAATTTCACTCTTCCTTCTCGTACTCCAGAGAAAATGTATTTTCACCGAAAAGTATCCAAGTAACCACTTCGTTTTTTTTTATCCTTTTTCTCTCAAGAAACATCTCAGACTAACATTCACGGGAAGAAAGAGAGAGAGAAAGAGAGAAAGAGAGAGAGAGAGAGAGAGAGAGAGAGAGAGAGAGGGAGGAAGAGAGAGAGAGAGAGAGAGAGACGCGTATATGAAACACGGCATTACTAGATTTTGCCGATTGAATTTCCGTTTCTTCTTCTATAGAGGAGAGTTTATCGTGTCCTGGATCCTGTCCCTCCCCCCATAGCTCTTTCTGTCGCTTTACTCTTCCCGCGGGATTCTTTTCCTATACAAGAACGATAAAAAAAAGAGCAGTAGTGCCCGTTTCTTTCTTCTCGATCCGCGTATTTTATTTCTTTGATATACATACATATATATATATACATATATATATATATATATATATATATATATATATATATATATATATATATATATATGTGCGTGTGTGTATATATGTATATATGTATATCTATGTGTGCAAATACTATTCTACGCTTACTCTTGCCTGAATTCAATCATACGACGAAGTGTGGTCAGCTCACTGTGCACAACAGTTTTAGTCGTCTCTGACAGCGATTTTTCTAATACTCGAATGCGCGTCGCCCATCGCCAAAAAACGTTAGGGGAGAATTTGCTGCCGAAATGGTAAAAAATTAAATCAGATACACATATATATTCAATTTGTGCAACACTTTTAATCTCTATATATAATATATATTCAAATAATTGCAATACTATTAATCTCTTTGGATAGTTGCAAAATGAAATTAGAATGATATTATTTATGATATAGAGCTATATAGTATCTTCGTAAAATAAAAAATGAAATGAATTATATTGTGCCAACATTATTTGGCAATTATCCAATGTTCGAAAGTTTTGCAATTATCTGAAGTGGCCGAAAACATTCGACCAGTAGTGTGTATATATGTATACACATATACATACCAGGTGTAGAAGTATGAAGACGGATTTTTTTTGTCAAAATTACACGTCTGTTGTTTGAAAATGATAAAAAAAGGAATGGAGACGGCTTTCTGCGTCACATTAAATTGATACACGAGTGCTTGTCAACTCTGAGTATCATCTTCATTTAATAAGGCTTGCAATTCGTTGTCTACGAACTTTTTCGGTACTTTCCCACGCTTTTCGTTTGCCACGGAAAAATCACAACTTTTGAATTTTTTGAACCACTCGAAACACTGTATTTTACCAAGAGCATGTTCACCGTAAGCTTCGACAAGCATTCGATGCGATTCTGCAGCAGTTTTCTTCAAATGATAACAGAAAACCAATGCTAATGTTCGGCTTGTATGTATATATAAATTTATTAAAAATTTGCTACCATTTTTACCAATCACCAATTCCATCATATATATATATATATATATCATATAGATATTTGTATATATGTATGTATGTATATATGTTATTTTTTTCCCATTTCGGTAGAAAATTCGCCCTTAATGCATTTTTCCCGTACGACGGTCATTCGAATAGCAATGTACACAAATATAATTCTCATAGCGCCAAATGATTTATAGATGCATGTAATAACGATTTCTCCCTATATATTTTCAAATTTTTATACAAAACACATTTGACAGAAAAATCGTCGTTATCCTCTTTTTTCTGTATTTTGAGTATGGAAATCATTCCTCTAGAACGTAACTATCCAGACTGCATATATACTAGCAAGCTGAAGAGGTACTGAAAAATACGAAAACATCAGAAAAAAACATTCCTCGAAACCATGAGACATTAAATTCCTATAGTAAATTATATATTTAGAACGCCGATCATAAAACCAAAAGCAAGTGTCCGTTATGCAGGAGGGCTATGTGCAACCAGCACCGAACCTACTTATTCATCGATTACGATAAATATAGTATATAATAAGTCATCGGAAGTAATAAAATGGAGAAAATATACGTTATCAACATTTAATTTGCCGAAAGAGATGATTTTTTCCATTTTTCAGTATCCCGAACATGCTCAAATGCAAACCTCCGAAAAAAATATACTATTTAGAATGACAGTCGACACTCTTCTTTCATATCTACAAACTTTCCCTTTTAAAAATCTCAACGGATTTATTTTATATATTGAAAAAAAATATCTTTTTCATGCAAGTACGTATTTTTCATCGCATCTTCCACTTTGATCGAATGTTTGGGCACTTAATTTTCATTTTTCTTACAAAATAACTTTTGGGCCACAAACTAAGAATTATTGGCTACAAAAAACGTCTCTATAAAAAAAATGCATATTTACCGGAATACCACGAGTTGAAAAACGTCTGGAGACCGATTGACCCCATATGCAGGCAGATGGTCGTTTTGGAAGTGTGCAGTCGAAGGATTAATAATACCCCTTGGTAAGTATGGAAGCATTTGGGCTTCAACATTGGCAATTATGTAGGCATGTCACATTTTTATATAATATATATCGCCCCTTTTTCATCCTTGAATTAAATCGTGCTCGGCAGAGCTGAGAAGCCTATTCACATACTCGAGCCAGGATATCGATACATTTAACCCACCGTCAGTTTGGCCAAAGATCCTGCATCTTCACATCTTTCCTCCATAGCCTCCCTTGTCCTCGCACTCACACACCCACACACACACACACACACACACACACACACACACACACACACACACACACACACACACACACACACACACACACACACACACACACACACTCTTCTATTATCCCGTGAATTTTGCGGCATACCGATGACGAGAAAGCAACACGCCGATCACGTTTTCGCTGCAGTGGCTCGTATATAAAAGTCCATCGAAATAGCACGAAACATACTTTCGTTTCGGCGAAGCAGTAAGAAAAATCCGACTTTGGTATTTTTTTCCTTTACTTCCTCTTCTTCCTTTTTTTTAGTCTTTTTTCAAATCGGAAAAGTACCGGAATTCCACGACATATCCCTCGGGATGAAACCCACTCTGGCTCGCTTGCTCTCCCACAGATTTTGCCATATATGCCCTATATGTATGTATACATGGAAAAACGGAGACCGGGAACATTCGTCTCTCTGCCCCCCCCCTTCCGGGCCTCTTTACGATATATCGACCTTGGTAACGGTATTTTAGCAGGCGAACACATCGACCCTTGCACAGGAGCCTCTTGTTCCTTTCATATATATATATATGCACACACACACACACACTACCGGCATAAAGTTTCCGGGCAAAAATTCAAAAAAGTTCCGCAACGATTTCTAATGCCATTCCGCTGATAGTTGACATATATGAATTTAATAAACGCCATTTTGAAGGGGAGGAATTTACCTTCATTCCGTTTTTTTTTAAATTTTTAACAATTTTTTTTACGACTAATATCCTTTTTCGAAAACGACCCTTTTTCACCTTTTTGGTCCTTTTCTGGTGAACGCCGTTTGCAGATAAACATTTTTTATGCATTTCTCTAACCGAAATCATAAAGGGGGAAGATGAGCTTCCATTTTGTTTTTTTTTTTAAAGCTTCGTGCGATTTTTTTTCTAAAGATATGTTGGTTTTTTTTAAAGCGACAATTTGGAAAATAGCTTGTAATGCAAAGACGACAAGGCTTCAATGAAAACCTCAAGATAGTAAAAAGTTGGATCGGTTTTCGTTGAGTTTGCGAGATTTTTTAAATATTTTTTTCGAATTTCTTTACCTATTTTCGATAAAAAAAATCGGATGATTTAATTACCGTAACTAGAGGACTGAGGGGTTTGGGGTAAAATTTCAAGCGAGACAAAAATTGTATTTTGCTATTTTCAACGCGATAAGATTATTTCAGATTTTTTTCGACATTTTTTTTCCAGTTAAAGTTGCATAGTTTTATAGTCACGTCAATGGCTTGATTTCAACTGATTTTTAACAATAAATTCTGGCGAAATTATTTTTACAAGAAGCGATCATTTTTGTTAATTTAAACCAATTCAATCGGTATCGACAAAATATTTGAGTTACATATTAAACTTTGGTCTCGTCGAAGAAACCACCTCTGCCAGACAACATGTTTTTCACCACACGCGGCATCCTTTCGACAAGTTTTTTGATAATGTCATTGGGTGTTCCCCTCCAAGACGAGACCAAAGTTTAATATATATGTCAACAAATTAACTATATTACTCAAATTATGTATCTCCAACGAATACATTGATTTTAAAGTGATAAAAATGATCAAAATGATATTTCAAAATGAAAAAAATTGTATAGTGACTTTTATCGTTATCTCAATTAATGCAAGAATTATCAGGGTTTGAACGTTTCCGAAACTTTTGAAATCGACATTTTTTTGGAAAATTATAACTCCTAAATGAGAAGAGATAAAAATCTGAAATTTGGTATGGATATTCCCTTCATGAGGTACAATTATAAAACAAAAGCAGGAAAGCCAAAATGCTCGGGGTCACGGGCTAGGTGAAATGGCCTGGAATGTCCCATATATATCCTGAAACGTAATATTGCTCATTTATCTACTTACAATATAATACTTGTGTAATTATACATTATCGTATTTGATATTACTCATATCTTACACTCAATGGTAGATAAGTAATATAACTACTTACTATATTATAAAATAATGTAAGTGAGTATACAGATTATATATGTGTATATATATATGTATGTATGTATGAGGTATTCCACGTGAATCCGGTGGACTTTTTCCCTGGCCTCCGCCAATTCGATTTATTTATATCTGATTCCATTGACTCTAAAAGACACCCTTAATTTTTTTACATTTTTCGAAACACCCCTTAGTCAAAAAAAAATGCAATAATAAAACGCCTCGATTTAAAAATCTGAAAAAATTCCCAAAAATGCGTGATTATATATAACAATTTTCAAGCTATCACCCGCAGTGGAAGTATGGTTTTTTCTGTGCTTTCTGAGCGATTAACGTTTTAAAAAATCCGAAAAATTCAAGAACCGCTTACTTCGGGCGGATACTTCAATATTTTGATACCCACAATGAATTTTTTCGACCATTTTTTTATAACCAAATCACACTCATGGACCTTGAACAGTTAGCAGTCAAAAAGTTCTGGTATTACTTTCAACTGAAGTCGTCTTCAGCACAGAAAAAATCATACTTCCACTGCGGGTGATAGCTTGAAAATTTGTACATACATAATGACGCATTTTTGGGATTTTTTTCAGATTTTCAAATCGGGGCATTTTTTTTCGAAAACAAAAATTGGCTCAGGGTTGTTTCGAAGAATGTGAAAAACATTCAGGGTGTCTTTTAGAGACAATGGAATCAGATAAAAAAAGTAAGTCGAATCGGCGGGGGTCAGGGAAAAAGTCCACCGGATTCACGTGGTATAGCTCATAAACCTCATACCCACTTAAAGATTATTTATTAGGGATCTGAAAAAGGTATGTTATTAAACATAGTAGAACAGTAAAGAATCCAACTGGATCCCAACGAGGACTCCCTGTGTGCCGTATCTCTAACTAATTCCTATAGAGATGTGGGTGCATCTTAGGACCCTCCAACAAATTTCTGCACGGAATCACGATAGGACATTTTTTTTGGGGGATTCAACAAATTTCGGGAGACAATTTCAAAAAAAATCCTCAAACGACGTAAATTCCGAAAAAGCGCGGAATCCACTTGGATTCTAATGTGGACTACTTACGTGCGGCGTCCCTATCAAATCCATATAGGGATGTGGAAAGATCTGAATTCCCGTCAACAATTTTTTTCGCGCGTTAAACACGATAAATTGATGTCACACGAAATTGAAAAAAAAGCTTTCTGCTTGTAATTACCCTTCATATATGGTGAAAAAGAGAACCCCCATAGTTGTGAATCACCCTATATATAATGTGTGCTTATATGTATCTATATGCAAAAACTTTCGGAAGAGCCCTGCGTCGCTTTATTTGTCCCCTATCGACCCTTCATGCGCAAACCTTCCGTCCTTCCGTATACAGTCGTCCGAGTATTTCTAAACTTCAGAACCTTCCTATCCTAGCCCTGCGTATTTACCAACATATTATACTCGGGTCACTGCCCTCGTTCTTTATCATTACCGATAAGCAAGGAATAAAGGGCATCGTTGGCGTCGTCGCCGTCGTCGTCGTGCGTCCCTTTTTCACTCGTCATCTCTAGATGCTTGCACGAGACTCATTGGCAAGCCCGGAGTACCCCATCCAAAGAAATCCAAGTTTCGGCGAAGAAAACGGAAACGGTTTACCATTTTCATGAATCTCGAAGATGCCTTTCCGGAAAATCGAAAAAAATAGGAAACGGTATCGTAGGGCTGTTCGATACTTTTTTTTTTTCAAGGAATGCACATTTTTTTACAGAATAGAAGTTTCGGTTGGGTTTCTTCGGGTTTACAAATGTTTACAGGTTGGAATTATCGTCTATGTTAGTGTGTATACAGGTTTAAATAGAGTAGAATGTCTGTTCAGGTTCAGTCGTTTACAAGTTTTAACCATTTGACGTTTTAGTTTAGATCCGCTCAAGTTTATTTATTCACAGGCTTGTTGATTTGTTTTGGTTTGTTTCCGAACAGGCTAAAGTTTTTGTTGGGGGTTGTGTTGTTTCGATTGTTTCCAGATTTTTCATGTTGCCATTTTCGTTTTGATTTTCCTGGGTTCACTCGTGTACGTTTTTTCAAGTTCCAATTTTTGTTTGGTCTCGTTTTTGGTTTGTATCGGTTTGTTAGTGTACAGGTTTTTCAAGCTAGAATTTTTGTTTGGCTTCGTTCGTTACAGGTTTATATAGGTTACAATTTTTCTTTGGGTTTGTTCGCGTACAGGTTTGTTCAAGCTAGAATTTTTGTTTGGGTTATTTGCTTACAGCTTCGCATAGGTGACCATTTTTCTTTAGGCTCTGTTTTTTTTACAAGTTGCTACAAGTTAGAATTGTTGTTTGGGTTTCTTTGGGCTTGCTGCTGAACAATTTTTTAAGGCTAGAATGTTTCCTCAGGTTTTCTACTGTATTAGTTTTTACAGGTTAGAATTTTTATTTTATTTTCCTTGGCTTCGTTCCCTCACAGGTTCTTACAGCCTAGAATTTCATGCTAGAATGTTAGGTTCCCCTTGGTTTTGTTCGTTCACAGGTTTACATTCTACAAGTGAGATTTTTTGTTGGGGTTTTGTTTGTTTACAATTTCAGCCTATTGAAGTTTTTGTTCGGGTTTGCTTGGGCTTATTTGTTTATTTTTTTGGGTTCGCTTCCGCACTGGTTGAAGTTGAAGTTTTTATTTGGACTCGTTTGTCAACAGGTTTCTACAGGCTCGAATTTTTGCATTTTCCATCTTTGAATGTTCATTCGGCTGGGGGGAGGGGGCGACGACCTTTTTGTCCGCCCTCCGATCAATCGAGAAACGTCGACGGTCGCTCGCGTCATTTACGCGCCTTTAACGAGATTCACGGCCGGAGTACCGGGGATATCAAGAACTCTTTGAAATTTCATTTATCCGGAGAAGTTGTTGCGCCAACTCGGCGCTCCGGATATACACGTCGCCCGAATGAACGAAAAGAAAAGCCCTTTAGTCGAGTCTGCCTCGCGAGCCCCATTTGCGACAGCCGCAAAACTCAAAGTTGGAGGCGGAAACTTCAAGTGCGCCGGCGAAGCCGAAGCTGTATATCCCACGAGATTACATAGTTTTGAATGCACGCAAACATATACACACGCGCGCGCGCACGCACAAGCAAGTTTATATGGATCTTGACGCCGGAAATGCCGAGGCACTTCCTGTCTCTCTCCCCGATGCCTTTCAATTTCCCAAGAGCGCGATAAAGAAGCCGGACGAATGTTGGCGCCAGAAAGCAAACGGAGACCATCCGAGCGGGCCAAAGCGAATCCGTTAAGGATGTTGAGTCCCTATGAAACATGTTAATGTTAATTGTTCAATAAATAGCTTCTTAATCGTCATGAAATTTTTACACGACCTCCTGAATACTTCATGTAAAAACATACCAAATTTTCCGAATTCTATCGTCATTACTTCAACCTCCTTAAGGGTTGAAATAAAAAATGATGAGAAAATTCGGAAAATTTGGTATGTTTTTGTATGAAGTATTTAAGAGGTCGTGTTAAAATTTCACGACGATTAGGAAGCTCGTTATTAAAAAATTAACATTTTGTTAAGAACAATTTTTAAAAGAAATGAAAAAAAATTTATCAATAAACTTCGTTTTGTTTCCGTTGCTTTCAGTATATTGTAGATATTATAAAATTGAGAGGTCAAAAAAAAAACTTATTGCAAAGTTACATCAGTTTCCATAAAACAACATTTAATTTTTGAATGTTAATTGTTCAATAACGAGCTTCCTAATTGTCGTGAAATTTTTACACGACCTCTGAAATACTTCATACAAAAACATACCAAATTTTCAGAATTTTATCATCATTTGCGATTTGGGACTCAACATCCTTAAGCGTGTCGCAAACTCGCAGATTCATTTGCCGTCAACAATTAATGCAAAGTTATTAGCGATATATGTGTCCTCATTTTTGTCTTGAAAAACCTCATTTTTGTCTTGGAAAATGAAGATCTGGAAATGATGCTCAAGATTAAAATTTCTAAGGATGTTGTCACGTTTCACATAACTCCTATTCCCATACCCAGTCTCACGCCAATATCCGACACTTCATATCACTATCAACTTTTGCCCATAGCTAAACCTCAACGCTCATCTAAACCTAATCTCCTTTCCTAGAAACCCAGGCCCATCCGCTTCAGTCATACTCCTTCCCGCTGGACCCAGAGAAGTCAGTCCATCTCCGAGTCCCCGACGGTCAAGTCGTGCATTCGTGTATCCCGTGAATTATCCGCTCGACCGTCACAGTGTCTCAAATTGTAATTGATGAAATTGTGCTTGTATTAAAATTTACGAGATAGTGCTAAATAAAAATATATAAAATTGGGCTTGCATTATTGCATTAAAATGTATAAAATTCGACTTATAATAAATACTGGTAAAGTTGTACTGAATTTAATCCGATAAAATTGTGCTATGTTTAAACTGCTAAAATTGTGCTGATTTGAAAAAAGTGATAAAATTGTGCTAAAAAATAAATATGATAAATTTCTTGCGAATTAAATTTGATAAAATTGAGCTGCATTACATTTAATCAAGTTATGCTGAATTTAAACAAAATGATAAAATTATGTTAAATTTCAAAATTAATAAAATTCTGCTAAATTTTGAAAAACTGATGAATTCATAATTAATTCGAAAATTGACGAAAATGTGAAAATTTTCAAAATTGGGCTACAATTATTCGTGATAAAATTGTGCAGAATTTATAAATTTATAAAGTCGTGCTGCGTTAAAAAATGTCTTAATTCGCGCCGAACTGAACAAGCTGAAAAAATATTACTTAATTTTAAAGCTAGCTAAATTGCGCTCGAATTAAAAAATCATAAGAAACGCGTCAGAATCATAAGAAATCGTGCCCAGTTATAAAGTGCATGAAATTGTGCTCAAATTTAATAGCAGTAGCAAGTTACCCTGAAATTAAAGATTGGTAAAATTTTCCTCAAACAGAGAAAAAATTGTAAAGTAAGAGTAATGAAGTTTCAGTGACACGTATCAATTATGTGCCTACCTGGGAGCTTCCATTGGATGTCGGGTCACTCTTTTGTAATTTACGTCTCTGTTCCATCGTATATTGTATATAACTATAAGGGCAAGTACCGGAGAAAAATCGTTAAATTCGCACGATTGAGATGGAAAATTTCTGGAGCGGCAGGGACGAACATCATAGCTACCCTCTCGCTATGTGCGTGGAGTGCTATGCACTTTCAAGAGTGCCTCTGTAGCTGTCATTTTTGCAACGGTACGACATGCGTCCTCCTATTTTGCTTTGTGTTCGTGGTAGCATGTTTTCTCCCCGAGCCACCCCTACCCTGTCTTTTTTTTCTCTCGATGCCTTTCTCTCTCTCTCTCTCTCTCTCTCTCTGTCTCTGTCTCTCTTTCTTCGATTAACCCTGCCATAGAGGCAATTCTTGTTCTCTTATTTCTCATGCTTCCTCATCCCCTTCGTATTTCCCATTAAACGCAAATTTCGATCATCTGGGCGTATAAAAAGCGTGCTAGAGAGAGAGAAAGAGAGCGAGAGAGAGAGAAAGCGAGAAAGAGAGTGTGAAGGAATGAATGGAATGAAAATTTTCCGAGGCGGTGGTACGAGAAACTCTACAAGTCTTTTTTATTATACACGGCACGTTTGAAATATTTATGTGAAATAATTGAGCATGAAGATTGCACAAAACTGTGAAAACTTTCATCCTTTAGCTCCTGACGTTGGCGTTTTACGCATATAGATGTCTGCATAATTAATTCCCGTCTTTTCTTTCCTTTGGAAAACACGTATGAATCAACCCGTCTTCTCCCCGACGGTCGCGCTCATGTACGCGCTTTGAGAATTCGCCTGCGAGTGAAGAACACTAGAAAAATATTTTCCGCTCGTTGGTTTGAAAGTACAGAAGAAAAACTCACCATATTATTTCATATTCGTGTACTTTTAGAATTTTTTCTCAGATTTTTTAGCTTTAATATCGAAAAAATCTTTGACTCTCGAAAATGTTTAATTGTCGTGACGTTTCAAACTCTTTCGATGATGTTTCATAAACGCGATAACATGTTCCGTGAGCTCACAAACCCAAACACGTTTCCATATACTTTCAACGATTTTTAACAAATATCATCACACGTTCCGAAAAACGACAAACCCAAATGCGTTTCTGAACATCATCGACGACTTTTAACAAAAATCATAACACGTCCCGAAAGCCCACAAATCCAAACACGTTTCCATACATCTTCAACGTTTTTTTAACGAAAAATCCCAACACGTCCCGAAAACCCGCAACCGAAAATAAATCCAAACACGTTTCCTACTTCTTCGACAATTTTTCGTCGAAAAGTTCACAAGCGCCAACAAACTCAACCACGTTCCCATCCACCAACGATTTTTCATAAAAACAACATGCCCCGAAAGCCCACCAACCCAAACACGTTTCCATACACTTTCAACGATTTTTATTGAAAATAATAACACGTGCCGAAAGTCCACAAACCCAAACACGTTTCCATACATCTTCAACGTTTTCGTTAACAAAAATCACAGTACGTCCCGTAAGCCCCAAAACGCAAATAAACCAAAAAAACGTGTTGATAATCCCACGATTTTTCACAACACGTCCCGAAAGCCAAAAAAGTAGTTACGTGTAGCGCGTGATGTGAACAGCCCTGTATATACGCAGAGAATTGGGTGCTACATGTAATCCTTGTCCCTGCATCGTAATCCCAACATTCAATTTCGCGACTGTACCGTGCATGGCTCTTAGTATGCATCGTCTTATAATACGTATCGCTTATATACGATACATTGCCCTCGCGCCGGTTTTAAGGGGTATGCGCGGCCCTAGGTCGGAGACGCGATGTTTGATGGTCCTCTCTTAGCGATCTCATCGATCTGCCGATTATTCTAGGACCTTGGATCTGAGCGGGCGTAGGGGATTATCGAGATGCTATTAAGGGGCGATTGTCTTTTTTTTTCGCAAAATTGACCGCTTTTTGGGAATTTTTTTGTGAAGAAAGTATACAACGGAAAACTTGTGAAACTTGGCATATAGTTTTATTGATCTGTTTACTACATACAAAAAAATTTTTAAACAATTTCATCAAAAAATCCGCCTCGCACCCCCCTCGACGCGCGATGGTCCTTTTTTGATGGTGTGCACGATTACAGCCTTCACGTTCATCCTGCAACAAAAACCCAAAAAGCATTTTACTTTAGACACATATAGCTATCGTTCGATGAAGGGAAAAAAAAATTGACGATTTGGTGACGTTTTGAACTTGAAGTATCGATTTTTCGAAAAAAATTGATCGATTTTTTGTTATAAATAAAAAACTATTAAACGTATTGATTTTTTGCTTCATCAAACGATAGCTATATGTGTCTAAAGTAAAATGCTTTTTGGGTTTTTGTTGCAGAATGAACGTGAAGGCTGTAATCGTGCACACCATCAAAAAAGGACCATCGCGCGTCGAGGGGGGTGGGAGGCGGATTTTTTGATGAAATTGTTTGAAAATTTTTTTGTATGTAGTAAACAGATCAATAAAACTATATGCCAAGTTTCACAAGTTTTCCGTTGTATACTTTCTTCACAAAAAAATTCCCAAAAAGCGGTAAATTTTGCGAAAAAAAAAGACAATCCCCCCTTGAGGCTGTCAGGCTCTCTCTCTCTCTCTCTCTCTCTTTCTCCTACCCTCTCGCGTGTTATTGGGTTCAGATTGATTCTACAGAGAGAAAGAGAGAGAGAGAGAGAGAGAGAAAGGTTCGATTCGACGCGATCAGTTCTCCGTTACATAACAAGCAATTCCTGATGGCCAATCCCATACAAACCGTATGACGTATCGCTTCGGAGCGGGGCCTGTTGCAATCCCTCCTTCCGCACACGCTGTGCACTCTCCCAGACTCGCTGGACTCGCTGTTAGCAGCAGCTACAACGGCATCGGCTAGCTGTCGTCCACCGTACACGGCCAAGCGACAATGCCCGATATATCTACGGTGAACACGTACGTCTACGTATAGATGCACACGCACGAATATTCCAATCTATAGGACGATGCAAAAAAAAATGGTTGATAAAAATTCAAGAACAATAAGAACCATGAAGCATAAATCCGGCAAATATGGATAATCTCTGTGTGAATAAAAATATGAGTGAACGTTGAAAAGTCAGTGACAAGAAAACTAGTTTGATAAAGAGAGCGGTACAGAGAGAGCCATGCTTTTTCTCGGCAAAATTTCCTTCTTCAACAAGGAATTGCTCGACTAGAAACAGTTTGTTTTGTCGGTTATATAGCCGGTAGAAAAAGTCTTTGTACACGTCGTCTTTTTTAAATTATCCTACGAAAAAAATGTATCGATGTATGTTCGATAGCTTATCCTATGTATACATGGCGCCTCTTTACAAAAATCTTGGGAAAACACGAACAAACAAATAAAGCCAAATCAACAACAGTTTCGTGTGAGATGTAACAAATACTTTTTTTACCCACTGTATGAATATTTTAATGTACAGGACGATAAAAAAGTAGGAGTAAAAAAATCCCACGATGTATTATGATAAGAACCAGAAAGAAATCATTCGTAAAAATCAGTTCATAGAGAAACTCCGTGTAAATAAAAATATGAGTAACCGTTACAAAGTTAGTCACAAGAAAAGTAGTATACAGAAGTACAGAGAGAGACTGCATAAGCATAGAAACGGTTATTTTCGTTCGTTACATTTGCATATTTGTATATATATATATATAAGCCAACGCACGGGTTTTTAATGGTGGCGTGCAAATCTGCGAAGCCGAGCGGAGTGCTCTTTTTCAGCGAAGTTAATTTTGTGCCTGTCACGTACTCACCAGGAGCTTTTTTTCCGCCGGTACACTCGGTAAAGGAACGGAAGGAAAAAAATCACACACACACACACACACACACACACACACACACACACACACACACACACACACACACACACACACACACACACACACACACACACACACACACACACACACACACACACACACACACACACACACACACACACACACACACACACACACACACACACACACACACACACACACACACACACACACACACACACACACACACACACACACACACACACACACACACACACACACACACACACACACACACACACACACACACACACACACACACACACACACACACACACACACACACACACACACACACACACACACACACACACACACACACACACACACACACACACACACACACACACACACACACACACACACACACACACACACACACACACACACCCTCGCAGATCACAAGCTCAGAGAGTGCTTTGAAAGCATGCACGAACGAGCGGCGGTCCACCGAATGATTTTAGCCTAATTGTAGAACGTATTACTCACCGCCTTGTGCACACGTGCAAATGCAGTTTCAAATGTACAGTCCTCTCGTTCCACGCCACGACGTCAGAATTATTTTAGAGGTCGTTCATCCAGTCCTCAATTTTTCGTCAATATTCAACAAACGGTCCGACGTCCAAACGCAGTTCAGCGTCAACATCACGATCAATTAGATATCGGTAATTAATTGCACACGTAAAATAATTGGATGTCGATAATTAATTCATCATGACCATTGAATTGATATCAGTGATCAATCGCATATTGCAATCGAATGTCCGTGACTGATGCCGTAATTAATTGACCACGAGTAATTAGTTGAATGTCAATAATTGATTCGAATCGACGATACCTCGAGTACCGGTCATTGATTAATCATCGACAATTAGTCAAGTATCACCAAACAAGCCACTCTATCTGGACATTTGTCAATCTCAATTGCCCAATAATATCTTCTGCCGAATGTGACTCTCCATCAATTACCACTATTTTCCCATGGGACAAAGAGTAAGAGAGGAGGGCGGGGAGAGAGACATTTTATTAGATTAGATTCGAGAGAGAGAGAGAGAGAGAGAGAGAGAGAGAGAGAGAGAGAGAAGAAAAGAGAAAGAGAGAGACAAGGAAAAAGCACAGTTGACGAATATCCCGCACGGCTTTGCCACATGACCTGATTCAAATTTCGATATTGATGCTCGCTCATGCGTGTATACACATATATATTTTCGGATACGACGTATGTATATTAATGAGCTGGGACCATCCTTCGGAAATTCGAATATTGATCGGTGCTCGATAAATAATCATGCATTTATTGGCGGTGATGACACCGGGCGAGTAAACACGACGAGTACACGCGCTCCGGGTTTGAGCAAAGAGAAAAAGTGGATCGGCAGGAGAGATAATGAGACCCCAGAAGCGAACGCCACGAGTATACGCGTAATCCGGTCTCGATGACAAACCAGATAGATCCTCTGTCATACGTGACGCAATAACATGGACAGACCATGTTTAGGAATTTAAAAAAATTCTAATCCCCCTCCCATTTCCACCCCCTCACCCCATTTCGGGTAATCCCATTTATTTTTAATCTCACACTCGTTACGTCTCTATTTCTAATTCCCGAGAGGCCTCCTGGAGTGATGACCACTTTTGTGCAATACACTGCCGTATGACAAGAGGGCACAGGGAAACTGCCTATAACCCCCACCGATACCAGGCGACTAAGTTTTCAATCACTTTTATCGGTGTGCTCCATTGGACACTCGGAAAAGCTGCTCATTAGTCGAGACGCCAGCAGATACGTTCACCCATCCGAGTAGTGGCACGAACGCACGCCGCCCACGGAGAAAGTTTGACCTGTGCTATGAAATTTTAATGGTAGAGATAACAGTGGACTTTGGGGGAAAAGAAGAATTCTTGCCGAGAGTCTTTTTATCGTCACCAAAGACACTTGAAACTAGCAACGAAGCCGAAGTTTCGTACGCGAGATGAGAGAGAGAAGAGTCTTCGCAGCTCGGACGCCATTTCCGATGAAAATGCCATCGGTGAGAAATCGTAAGAATCAACGAGGAACGATGATAAAGGGAAAACCGGAGTGGCGGATGAACAAAAGCTGCGAGCATCCCACGATGTCCGCCCTTGCCCCAGGCCACCCTCTGGAAAACAGAGGGGAAAGTATAAAAGTTCGCCTAGTGCTTTGGAGCAATAATATTGTGTGTCCAAGTATATATATATATATATATATATATATATATATATATATATATATATATATCGATGAATGCCCGCTGTCTGCTCGTTCTACCGATTTAATCTATCGGCTACCAATATTTATTTTCCCGGAGGATGTTGGAAAGAAGAGGAGACAGTTTTCGCGAGGATGCAAGAACGAGAAGACGGAGAAGTCGGAATTTGCTGAGGATCCACGTTGTTGCGAAAACAAAACTTGGTCGAACAAGAATAATTTGTTACGAAAACACTATAAGTAGATGGCGTGCTATCTACATTGCAGATATCCAGATAGTGCATATCTGAATGGTGCATTTTCAGGTAATGCATTTTTAATATATAAGTCTTCATCTAGATGATATACATCTGGCTGGTGTGAATCAAGGTAATACACATCCAGATTGTACTTGTTCAGATAGTGCATGCCTAGATGGCATGAGTGCCCTCAAGACACGTAGCATTAGACATACATTTCTACGTGCTACATACAAAAATGATACCTGTTTAGATCGCACGTAACTGGACAGTACACATTCAGTTGGTACATATCCTGGGGCTACATATCTAGATACTAATTTGGATATTTTATCTACATAGTGCATATTCAGATATTACTCAGCTGGATGGTGCGAATGTTAATTGTACCGACTCAGATGGTCTACTATGTCCAGATGGCACATATCTAGATGGCACTCATCTAGGTGGTATTCATCTAAATGAAACTTATCGAGATGTTAGTTGTCTAGATAGTACTCATCTAAATTGCATTTAGCTAGACGGTTTTTATCTACACTCCCAAAAAATTAGAGGGATAGAGCAATTCGTCAATATTTTTTAATGTTTTTGAAGCGCTGCCACTATGTGAAAAATGATCGTATCGAGATGAAAAAAAAGCATTTTGGAGCTTCATATTTCTTGTTTCGAGATCTTTTGGCAAACATTTTTTGTGAGCCAGGTTACTGCGCAATCATAATAAATAGCGGAAGAAAATTTTTTTCCAAATTTTTTTGTTTTTTTTTCTTCAAGGGTCCACGGGCTCGGGAATTTTTTCAGTCAAATCCATGTATAGGGCGGTTAGCTTGTTTATTCAGCTGCAATTTGGTCTTTTGGTCTCCTTACGTCGATTTCTTACTGAGATTTCCAACTTTGAATGAAAAAAGATCCTTTCGTCTTTGATAATTGATATCTCAACAATCAATGATTGAACAGAGAATTGAAGGGCCACTTTGAAAACTTGAATAAATTTCCTACAAGACCCTTTTGTTGATTTTTGAGATTTTTTCACCCTCGACATTAACTTTAAAAAGTACAAATAATGACTTTTGATGGTTTTTCAGTAAATCTATCACTACGTCACAAATATTGATGAAAAGACTAATGGAGCCAGGTTTTTTCAGCTTAATGTATCCCTAATAGCCCTGTAAATTTTCATACTGATCCATGGAACCGTTTTTCCCGACCGATTGATCAAAGTTTTACAACACAAGTAAACGAATAAGTGTCTTGTTCCTAAACACCGTGTAATCATCATAAAAATTAGAAGACAACTTTTCTTTGACTTTCTGACAACTTTGCCCTGGTTGCTTGGTAAATTTAAGAAGAAAAAAAATCGAAAAATTTCAAGAAATACTTTTTTTTTATTTGTAAAACATTTCCGGAAACAATACTGACTCATTTTGACTTAATTCGGCCTTTGCGTACCCCAATCTGACTCATCTTTAATTGCGTTAACTCCAAGCTGATACCCCCAAGCTGTATTCACTAGTCGATCTGAGAACTTTATACGATTAGTTCTCCATATTTTCTGTAAAAGTTATTAGGGTTACAAAAAACAGTTTTTTTCACAACTAGTCATGATCAAAAATTGAAAAAAAGTTAAGGTTTACAAAAAGTTTTGATTAATTTTTTTTACCAAAATATTTTTGAAAACCCTACAAAAGGGTCCCTTCTGTTGAAGGGACATTTATTTCCCTTCTGCCCTTTAATTCCTTATGCGACCATTGGTTGCTGAGATATCGATGATCATAGACAAAAAGATCTTCTTTCATTCAAAGTCGAATATCTCAGCAAAAAATTCACGTAGAGAGACAAAAAAACAAATTGCAGCTGAATAAACAAGCTCACTGACCTATACATTGATTTAACCGAAACAAATATTTCCTGAGCTCGTAAACTCCTGCTATTTCTTATGATTGCGCGGTAACCGTAGCTCACAATCTTGTTTGCCAAAAGAACTCGAAACTAGATACTTGAAGCTTCAAAATACTTCTTTTTTTTATCTCGTTACGACCATTTTTCACATAGATACAGCGCTTCACAAGACACTAAAACAATTGAAGAAATGTTTTGTTCCTTTAATTTTTTGGAGTGGTATATTTAGATGGTAATTATCTAGGCACATATCTAGATGGTATTTATCTAGATGTGCTCAAAATTCCATTCGATCCAGCTCGAGTTAATTAGAGAAACTTTTACTGCTGTCGAATCTGGATGAAAAATTTGTCTGATGAGGACTATCAACGATACTTGATTCGCCCCATTCTTTCATATCACAGATTCAAGGACTTGCGTTAACCCCCAGGCGACAACCCCATACAGCCAACGTGAACATCGTGCACTTTCATTTTTTTGCACCTCCTCTTTTTCGCGCACATAAATGGCTCCTGCACACCGCCCGGAGCGATATGGCCGAACAAGGGATATAAATCCGCGATTTTACGAAGCCACATGTTTCACTTTCTCCCCTGGGCGAACATTCAGCGGGTGCGAGCTGAAAGTACCTAGAATGGATGTCATGTAGCCCTACAATTCTTTGATACAGTCGACCGTGGATAAAGAACACGTTTTCGACCCTCCAACCTTCCTTTCATCCCATGCGTCGATAATGGCGGCTATAACTTTCGCTGAATGTCAGTTGCGGTCGTCATCGGAAGTGCGATAGCACTGGCTCGGTAGTCAAGGCGCAAGCCGATTCGCGATGGTCACTCATCCAAGTATTGGCCCAGGACATCCCTATATGACACAGGAGTTCTCGAAAGCCTTCCACTCCTATTATTTGTCTATTTCAAGCGAACATCCTTTCCAAGGAGTCTACAGCAATCATACAGCACAAATGGAAGAAATCGGACAAGTTTTTTTTTCCAAAACTCACTTGACGAACGTAGCTGTTCTCGCGTGGCAAAACGGTCAAACGAAAAAAAGAAAAAAGCTTGTAGCGCCATACGCTGAGAGCATTTGTGAGGTGATCCAACGCGTCGAGTTTCAAGTGAATTCAGGCTTTTGAAATTCAGCACTCGGAAGACTGGAATTTCCTACGGGAGAGATTGGAAAAGAATCTCTCACTATTCGGGGCACGAGCACCAAGCGTGTTGCCAGAATACGGCAGCATATGCGTGGACGGTTCCGGATAACGAGGATGAAAGAGCATTTTCATCAAGTCGGCGCGTTACATCGTCCAGAATTCGGATCAGCGAGCATCGCCAGCACAACGTATAACAGGACGAAGCACCTTTATATTCTTTCCCCTCGCTCTTTCGTCAGGCGTACAATCGCCCAAAACTCTCGCCTCTTCATTTCTATCCCTCGTTCCCTTCCGTGGCTCACGCCTCGCTGAACTTATTCATGGACAGGAGCATCAACGCGAGCAACAACCTTGAGCCGTGTATCAGATATCTTCCGAGCCTTCTCGCTTCCTTCTATGAGTACGGGCTTTCCGGACAATTACCATAAATTTCCATCAGAGACGAGTGGGGCCGTTGCTGCGAGGTTACCAGGGAGCTTTGTCACAAAGGCTATCACCGGAGTTTATCCTGATCAAGGATACATTCCGGATACAAACGGGAAAGAGAAGGACTATAGGACCTGATCACCTAATGGCTAGGACCAATCACTTTTCGGCTGCCATAGATCGCCCAGTGACTCGGAGCAGCAAACTTTTATCGATTAGGTGCCGATAGCAAGCATCCAACCTCGTGGGGTCCATGCCCCTAGACACTTGTTACAACTAACCACATGAGCTGGAGCTACCGATGACATTGGTGAGCTAATGTTCAGCCTGCAGGCTAAGGTAAAGGGTGTGCTTTCACCTACTGGCTATAATGGAAGAGTATGGAATAGAAAGTTTGCGGACGGCCGGCTATTTTGGCAAAACCGCAATGGCAATTGTAGACACATTGGGCGTATCGGAAAATCGAGAGATTGGCTGGCGCGTTTAATGGTAGCCGGAAATTTATGGAAGCGGTACATCGAGTGGTATGGAACTACGAGCTGTTGACGTAGAAAGCATACAACCGAAATACTTGCCTGCGGGGATGTATCGGCAAGCATTAAACGAATCCAGGAACGCTCTTTGACCTTCCGCATCGATGATGATGATGATGATGATCAACGTCGCCCCGAGGCTTTGTTACCTACTTTCGTGCGTTGAAACGGTGAACATACAACTATCGTTGGACCATCCGTGAATGTTCGAGTTCCCTTCGTTACCCATCCAAACGCTTTGGTGTTCCATCAAATGCCATCTCTTTCGCTAACAATAGGGGACCAAAAAGATCTTTCGGGTATACCGTTTTGCCTGGTAGCTACCCCATTGCCATTGATTCAGTGACGACGTGTATAAATTCGGATCAGGGTGACTGAGAGAAACTCCAAATACTTTGCTCTCATTGCACATCCGATTTTTTCCATAATTCACCTTTTTCCGCTGAGACAAAGGAACTCATGACCCGGGGGAAACAAGTGACGACGACAGTTTACGCATCGCTGTGTCTTCATCTCATTCTGATCCACCGTGATACAGCATTGCGCTACTAACGGAGAATTAAAAAGAAACAGATTCAATCTCTCTTGTATACCCGGCTGGTACAGCTCTTTTTCTCTATTTTTCTCATATCACTAAAAAACAAAGAGTGCTTTCGCTCGAGTTGGGTCTAATGATAGACGTTTTTAATCTACCTTGGCCCGTAATCCACCAGAACTGGCTGGTGACGGATGCGAAATTGGGGTATCATAAACTGTCACGTATCAACGGTTCGTAGATACGCAACATTTTATAATACGCCATGCATAATTGTGTTTGTACATTATATACGAATGCTTTTTCGTGACAAGTGGAAAAAGCACGGAGAGCCTGTATCGTTATCTGCCTGTCGTATGGCGCGACTCACGTGTCAGCTCGACAATTCATGTGGTTCTGCTTTACGGAGATTTTTGTTCCGAATTTTTCGTAGAGATACACGGAAGGGTGGGTCCACATGGCTTGGTTCATGTCTGCTGTCATGGGTTGTTTCCTGTACACTTTGGATATTGTCCTGTCATAATTGATTGCCCGTTCTCATCCAGCCCATTCGAGAATCAATGGAAAAGGAATTGGTAACATTCCGTAATCTGATATTGGATGACAAGCAAAGCTACACAAATTAGGAAAAACTTGAGCAACGCATTCCTCTAAATTTGATGGTAAGAGGATCACCTCATTTCATCAAAATTCGATCTACTTCTTCCGATTATCATTCAGCTAGTGACCTGAAGTCGTTACGCGACTTGACGACTCGTCACGTAGTTGCGTCATATTTATGCCAAAAAAACAGTATACGTCAGTCACTCGTGGAAAGACGAGTGACGATGATACATTGTCGTGAACTGCCTCCAGCAGTTTCAGGCAGTTCGAATCTCCGTACAACAAGGTTCAACCGCTTCCATCCGTCGCTTGCCCCTCAAGACGAAGCCTGCATTGCGTTTGCCACGTGGAAAGTTTGAAGAGCTGTGAGCTACCTCTCGTGCCTTGCGGTGATACGAAATTTTCGACAGCTCTAATCTGCAGATTTCTGGTTGTCTTGAGTAGTCCAAAAAAACGGAAACGATCTTACAGAACTTCGTTGGTGGCGAATCATAGGTGGTGAATTCGCGATGAAGGATCATGGATGGTAAATAATTCATTAATGGCTACTCGTTGAATCTCGTATTGCTGATGAATCATCCATTGATGGAGAAACTCCTGTTGGACAAAGGGCTTAGTCAGCTTGGACAATTCATTGGCAACACGTGGTCTAAACAAAGGTTGATCAATTGATTGGACGATCTTGGCCTCGAGGGCTCGTCACTCATCAAATGCCGATGTGTATTAGTTGCACGTACACGTAGATAAAACAGTGACGTACCTTCGTCCTGGTCGTTCGTTTACGCCTTTCGGCACAACCCTCCAGCTCACACAGTGTTCCCCTTGTTCTCCTAGCTTGTTAGCTTTGCGCAGCTTATACAAAGCTTCACTCACACTATTCCCACCTCACTCGACACGTACAACTTTCCAACTTCCGTGAACCAGCTACTAATGCTTGGGTCATTGTCTTATTGCTAACGCGGTCAATGTCCAACCAACCCGGGTGGCGTGAGAGAAAACGAGAGAGAGAGAGGAGAGCATGCGTTGAAAGCGCAAGGAATGAGGAGATGGATGGAGGATGGAGGTAACTAGAGCAATGGAGAACAAGTTACCCGTTACCAAGCATAAATATAGGAGCAGCCTGTATGGGCAAACTTCTTTCATTAAACCGGCAGCCCAATGCGTTTATCAACGGCAATGTTGGCTCTTGGAGCTACATTCTACAAAATCGAAAAACTCAACAAGTTTCCGATGATTTTGCGAATCAAATTTCTAATTATCAGCATTGAGACACATAATTATTTTAATTACAGTGAAACCAGACAGCAAAAATGTTGATTGCACAAAAAGCTGAGCAATTTCGATCCGATCGATGGTTGGGATCTGGCAGGTCCAACGAAGCCCAAACAAATCCGCGCAATTGCAGGAATCAGCAAGATCAAACAAACCGAAACAAATTTATTCCATGGGTTGAATCTGCACTAACAACCGCTGATTGCATGATGCATCCTTCAACGTAATAATTGGTGTTGTCTCCACTTGTAATTCGATCCTGATGAGTTGCCAAGGCTATTGGATGCGATACCATTATTAGGAGGAGGTGGGAGAGATTTTTCGGACTGCGAAATTAATTTTGTCGCCACCGTGCACCGAATACGTCTGGTCGCACATACGCGTTAATCTCTCGGTCGTGTCTCGGCCAGAGAGTTATCCCTCCAACGCGGGGACAGATTGATCCCAGGGTATAGATCGACCCGTATGGTCCTTATGGCCGCGACGTTTGCGGCGTTCCGAGGGATTAATATTCGAAATCCTTATTGGGTTATGGCTTCGGTGAACCCAGATTGGAGATTCCGTTGGCTCATACATGACCGTCAATGAATTCAATTCTCTGGTTGATTGCTCGGTGATCGACTGCGGTGCTCACAAAATAAAGTTCAACCTTCGGCCATCATCGAAGCCACATCAAATTCTCGTCGCGTGTGGGTGCACGTAGCGCAGGCAATTTGTGTTCATGTGAGCGGGTAAGGAGAAAAGGGTAAGAGAGGTAGTTGATGGGCCTGTGGTGTCCACGCGTGTCCTCCCAATCAAACTCTTGGATAAGCCGAATGGACAATATTGGAAACTGACCTCATTAAAAGCCTAGGTCATCCCCTAAAGTCATTGCCAGCATTGATAGCAGTATTGGAATGCAGCTTTTATTGGCTCTTCGGTGTCTTTGAGGAAATCACAACGATGGGTCATCCTGAGTCACATTCTTAGCTGTCGTCCACCTACCAAGAACTGGTCCATTCGTCAGTCCGTGAATATCAGCGGTTGAAGACATTCAATGATTTCTATAAAGTTAACTGCAAAAGTTCTGCGAGCGACTCGAAAAAAATGTTTCGTCATCCGGGCAATCATGACAGCATCCTCATATCCGTGTATACTTGCATAGATACTCTACTGATCTGATTAACCAGAGCAGGTAGTAAAGTTGGAAGGCAGGTAAGCCAACAGACTGGTACGGAGGAATCCCAAGAGACGCTCTTCCAACGAGAGCTCGGCTTCTGTCCCTGTCCATTTAATTTCTTCGAGCGGTTCACTGCCTCACGCGATCTCATGTCTTCCTCGCCTTCAATCCAAGCTTTTTTATTCGCCTTCTTATGCTGGATCAACCGTTCGGTTAACCGCATCATTAATTTATATTGGCCGGAAAGAGGCTTTTCCTCGACAAGTTCGATATTAGCTCGTTTCTCGTCCTTCACTTTTTGTCTGGCTCGGTGCCTGAGACTTTTCGCCAGCAGTTTCCAACCCATCTCCGGGTGTCGTATGTTGTCGGATCGAAAAACGGCCGGCTAGTGGAATAGATGATCGATAGACATCAATTTATTGTGGTATGAACAGACGGGCTAGTTGGGCAACAACTTTACCTTGTGTAACGCAAGTCCGTATTCTCGAGTGTGATGAAGTAGTTCATTTTGAATGAGCGTCAGACTAATGAGACTTGCGCTATCCCCTGGAGTATCCTGGAGAGGTGAGTTCCCGCAGCGGCCATGCCCGATCACCAGCAGGAATGAAATGAAGCGAGCTAGTGACTACATAGCTGGTCAGGACTGTAGACCGAGTCAGGGAGGCTTCCTGCCAGCCGTAGCTCTTTTCTCTCTCTCTCTCTCTCTCTCTCTCCCTCTCTCTCTCTCTCTCTCTTCTTCTTCTTCTTCTTCTTCTCTTTCCCCCTCCCCATCCCACCCTGGTAAAGTCGACGCTGGACTTCTGTCTTCCTCTTAATTTCACTGGAGGCCGAGGGGTATTTTCAACATACGGAGATTCCGAGTCCAACCCACCCCTGCTCCATGCGGTGAACTAGCTCCATTTCAACCACCGTCATCCCTTTCTCGTTCGCGAGGTAGTCCTGGCAACGCTGCACCCCCTTTCGACCCACTGCTACTCTTGCGGCGTTCTTGTACATGTAGTGATCGTGCCGGGTGGTACACCAACAAAGTCCGTAGTCATTATGACGGGCGAAAACTTATTTGCCGACCAATGTTCACACGACCACAAGTTTGTATTCCAACGCTCATTCTGCCCTGCAACCCCTGCAACTGTGTCTCAGATGTATCGCGGTTGTTGGTGATGTTCTCGGCTTCCTTCGCCATGTGCGGGTGGATGGAGGTTGGATGCTGTTGGCTTAAAGCCTGTTCAACTCGTCCCTATTACTTGGCCCTGGCTGCGGATCCACTCACGACCCTAGACCGCGTCTTCAACTTGGCCCACTGTATTTTCTAGACCACCCCTTTTTGCTAAACCACGACTGGCCCGAATATCGGTCGGGCCAGTCGTGGTTTAGCACACATGTCGACAAGCCCTTAAAAGCTGGGCCTTTTGCATCAAAATGTTCAGGATGAGCTATCGAGCAACAAGGTCGAAAACAAACGTCAGACAAGAAAGAAGAACTATACCACTATATGATGCTGTGAGTTCTGCACGTATTTGTGACTGTGTCTATAGATTTGCGACTATGTTCTCCAGCTCGCGCGAAAGACATCCCCCACCGAGGAAACGCCCTCCTTCGTTGATTGCCATTTCTGCTTCGCCACCCCTGAGTCCTTCCATGAATTCGCGGCATGTAACGCGAAAGGTATCTTTGTCTGCCTTCTCCATCGATGTAGTGCTAATGGTCCTAATTATAATTAAACGCTTTGCTCATCTGTGAAAGTGTTAGAAGCTTCGATATAGGAGAGAAAAAGCGCTCGGGCTGTACTCAATCCACCGTTGTCGCTTGAACAGCGCAACGGAGAGACGACTACGAGATACAACATTTCACAAATGGAGCCCCGATGGCCTCTCATCCTATTAACCCGCGCGTAACCAGCCGTCGGAGAAACGACCGTTTGATATTGGCTATCTCGTGCGCAATAACGGACGGTAGCGAATGGCCGGAGTGCACCCAGCATCCTCGAGAAACGCGTCCATTTGCTAATTGATATCTCTCGCGTACAAACGGCTATCATCGACGATCCAATTAATGCAACACCATCTGACACGTAGCAAAACAGATTGGTATTGGGTTGGACCCGGATAAAAATGAATGGTCCGTGTACGAAGGGGGTGGAAAGATAGGCCAATCAACCTTGCAAATATGATACACCTTTGGAATCTCCTTTCTCTTCAGGGCGTCGGGACCTGCCATCCTTTATTCCAACTTTACTCATTGAAATGAATATAGGTCAAACATTCAAGTATAGGAAAAATTAATGTAGTCCCACATCTGTGTGACTCAAGACCCGAAATCAGACCATCCCTCCCCAGCCATTACTTAGCCCATGAAATCGACGTTTCACTTCAAACCCTCGCCGGGTTATAGCAGACTTGGGAAAAACCAACGATGCAAAGTGACTGTGAGTCAGAGTAAGCACGGACATCCGGGATGTTGCGTGGTATCGTCTCTCGGATCTCTCAAACTCGTCGAACAGCCACCCCCGATACCGTTTGCCTTCAGCTATCTCCTCTCACCTGAATGACGGCGCTCGACGACAACCTCAGAGAGGATGACGGCCGGAACAAGATCGAACTTCGTACCTCCACATTTCCGCTACTGATTTCCCCACGAAACTTGCGAGAAGTTTATTCCTTCTACCATTTTCGTCGTTCTACCCCTCTTGCTCTCTTCCTCTGAGGTTGGCATCTGAGTGGTACAGTTGAGAGTGCTAATGATGCAGGGACTGCGTAGAAAAGACTGAGGCAGCTAGGTGTTCTTCGCTTCAGATGCAATAATCACCCACCCACTGTATCGGTACATGACCTCAATTGATTTTTCCGCTCGTGCCACCCTAGCACTGAAACACCCAATAGTACGGATGATGCGACTGACAGACCTAGTGAAGGTTGCAGCGACGAACTTTTTTACTTTAGCGATATCTCTTCCGAAGTCCCTTTAAAATTGCCACTTAGAATTGTGCGTATGGCCCTCCCTGTCACCATGCCAATGGTGTTACATATTATCAACTTCTCTCTTATGCATGGCACATTCCCTCTCATATAGAAGAAGGCTTTGATTAGACCGGTACCCAAAACTCGATCTCCGTCCTCCCGGGAAGATTATAGGCCTATTTTGCTTCTCTGTCCGCTCTCTAAAGATTTGGAACACATAGTTACTGAGCAGCCTACTAGTTTTCTCGAGTCCAGTGACCTCTTGGATCCATTCCAATCGGCATATAGGAAAAGCTATAGTACTCATACAGCTTTACTTAGAATTTGTGACTACGTACGACAAGGAATCGACGATGGAATGGGTACTGTTATGAACTTATTCGATTTTTCTAAGGCCTTTGACAATGTGGACCACACTAAGCTTCTCTTAAAGCTTAGCAAGCTTCGCCGTTCCGGTTCCGTTTTGAGATGGATTCAATCCTACCTCATTAGAAGGCTTCAAGCGGTTCTCGTCACGTGTGGTTCCCAATCAGCCTCGGCAGCAGTCAAATCTGGAGTCCCACAAAAGTCAGTCTTGGGCCCCCTCTTGTTTACTCTTTACGCTGCTGGCCTAAGGTTTGCTCTTGCTACATATGACTATAATTTCTATGTCGACGACCTGCAAGTATTCATTCGCTGCCCAATTCCCAACCTACAGTACTGTATATCGAAAGTCAATACTGACATAATATTGATAAGAATCTAGGCACCCCTCAATGGGCTTCATATCAACTCCTCTGAAATACAGGCTATTATACTTAGCAGTAGACGTTTTGTTCGGTCCCTAGATGTCTCGCGAGCACCTTGCATTTGGAATCGCAGGACCATTGTCGAATACCGAAGATCTATCAAGATTCTGGAAGTGTGGCATGATGATGCTCTTCGTTGGAAAGAACAAACCATAAGCGTTGCCAAGGTCGTCAACTCACGGTTATATCAACTGAAGACCTACCGCAGTGCCCTCTCTCGTCACCTCCGTGCAAAACTCATCGCTGTGCTAATTCTGGCAGTTGTAGACTATTGCTGTAGCATCACCCTAGGGATGGCCAAAGAGTACGATGCCATTATCACGGCTATGATCAACCCTTGCGTTCGCTTCATTTCTAACGTCCCATGGTATGAGCACATCTCTCCTTTTTGGCAGAGGCTTAGATGGCTACGACGAAACTATAGGCGTAAGTACTCCATTCTTCGTATCGTATACGAAGTGCTTCACTCTGGCAGACCTGGGTACCTGCGATCACTGATCGTAGTAAATGGGCCGAAGCAAGTCATGTTACTTCGTGCCCAACAAAATTTCTTAGCAGTCCCACACTTTCGTACTGAGTACTTGAAACATTTGTTCTCCGTCTCTGCTGCAGCCTTATCTAATGCTTTTTCATCGGGTAGCCTTAATGTTGACAGCAAAGCGTTTGGAGGCCTCCTTGCTGACTTGTTGACTGCGAGCTCTGTCTAGCTGGTATAATTGTGTATGAAGCGTTATGACGTTACTCTCAGACTGTATATTTCTGCAGTATGCCGGTTTTATTGGATTATATCGAGCCTTTTCATTATGTTTCAACCTTTATTGTAAGACACTGCACTGCGCTTAACTTACATTGCTTTGTTTATATAGAGTGTTTTTCTTTTTAACCACATATGTAACCATGGATTGTGTGCCAGAGGACGACTAGTCCTAGAGCGCTTTTAAATAAATCTCATCTAATCTAACCCCTCTCTCTCTCTCTCTCTCTCTCTCCCTCTCTCTCTCTCTCTCTCTCTCGGTTTGTTTGCCTTGCCCTTTGATGACTGATACACCAAGAAGCATGACTTTATCAACCAATTTACCACGTTACCCACACTATCTTATCAGAGCCTCGATACTCGTCGTTGCCCTGGTGTCTTCACCATCGACGCAGTATCCTGATGGTGGCTAGGGACGATCACCATGGTGACCCAGCGACAATAAATAACTTTCCACTGGATTATCATCCATTTTCCAAGATACGTATAATAGTCCCCTATCGGCTAAAGGGTGCACATTCATGGCGCTCAGGTTCTTCATAAACGCCGGCTAATCTTGAGAGGAAAAATGGAGCTACCCGGAAAAGTAGCGGAAAAATAAAAATTGCTGGAATACCCACGAGCAGAGCGGGACACGTAAGTACTCGCGTACCAAGGGAAGCTCTCTTAAGCCGAGCTTTTTAAAAGACCGAATGAACATTCTTCGACGATGGAGGGATAGAGAGAGAGAGAGAGAGAGAGAGAGAGAGAGAGAGAGAGAGAGAGAGAGAGAGAGAGAGAGAGAGAAAGAGAGATCCACAAAAGGTAGATCCGGCCACACGAGAGGTCTGCAAATTTTTCACGACCTGGAGGACAGACAGTGGAGATGAAGGCAGTTTTTACAGCGAGCAGCCCCGAGACAAAAGCCTTCGAAGGGATGTCAGGAGGGCCAGACCAGGAAAGCAGGTCTCACCAACTACGCAGAGCGAGTGAGAAAGAAAACTAAAGAGAGAGAGAGAGAGAGAGAGAGAGAGAGAGAGAGAGAGAGAGAGAGAGAGAGAGAGAGAGAGAGAGAGAGAGAGAGAGCGAGAGGGAGGGAGGGATGGAGGGTGTCAGGAGGGCTCTAGGACGGATTAATACGGAGTGCTCGGTCAACCACGCCCCTGCATAAGTTCCGGAGTACAAAATTGCAGCAAAAAATACGCACTCAACTTGTGAGAGCGCAAGCCCTAGTTTTTTATTCTCTCTCGCAGTGATTCGTCGAATCTCCCACTGATTGGTCGTAAAACCAACTCGCGACTTCGTCTCGCCCCCTTCTGTTTTTTATTCTGTGTGTTTTCCAGGTTGAGAAATAAAAGCTGAAAAGGCTGAAAAATATGGAATAACATATTTGGGTAGTAGCACGCACATATAGGGATGTTAAGGGTCTGTTAAACATGATTCGATTGCGGATTCCAAATTCTATTTTTCAACGGTTTTTCATCGGGAATTTTTGTCGATTAGATTATTTATTACGGATTAGTATGTAGTAGCTATGACTTTAAGAATACATTTAACTTATTGCGTGTAAATGTCTATTTTTTTTCTAATAACGGCGTTATTGAGGTATCAGAGAGTCTCCGTATAAAACATGTGGTCCAACGGCCAGATCGATAACTTGACAACGGTTGATATGAAAATAAAAATAAAAATGTTTTATGATCTATATGAATCAAGTGCTCGTTGTACGTAGCCGTTTCACGAGAAAAAAAATCACCACACAGCGGGTATTCGGGTTGAGAAATACGAAATAAAAAAAATGATTACATACAGCGATAGATACTACAATTATGGAAATTGTGGTTTTTCAAAATTAAAAATCTGAGAAATTATAATTAATGCTATGATTCCGGCCAGGTCAAGAAAAGGCGTTTCGCGAGAAGCGCGATTGCAAGTTTCAGCATACGTAAATCGTTGCGATACCTGCTCTCAATAAATCGTCTATAACTTGATCAATGTTCAATACTTCAAGTCGATTTTTTTTTACAAGCTTTTATTTAACTTGGTTCGTCCGTATGTCCATTAAAAATTTGTAATTCATTTTTCAAGCATTTGCTGGTATCCGATTGACCTGAAATTTGGCATACATATGTAACTTCGGCGCTAGAAAATAAATAACACGTAAATAGTATGTAACATGTGAACAGCCAAAGCGAATTATATTGAATATTAAACAGATGAATACGCACAAGAGAAGGTAATAAGACAGATAATTCAACATATTTTTATGCTAAAACGTATAAAATAAAAAAAAAATAAAGTAAAAAATGTTTTAAGGGAGTTCAATAGTTAAGGGAGTATAATTTAAGGGAGTTAAATAGTAAAGCTCTAAAAAATTCCTATTCTTGGTCACTGATCAAAGGCGCAGGCAGTACATACTAAATAAACACATGAACATAGAACTTTAAAATTTTTTAAATATTTTCTTAAAAGCTTGAGGCGTAAAACGTCATTATACTTGAAATAAAGCCTTCTGCCTGATGAAAATCTGTTTTAAAGAATATTTTTTACGTTTCTTTCACATGATCTTGAATGTAAATATATACTTTTAGAAAAGCGAGAATAAATTAATTCTTTGACCCATCACAGTGGTGTGCCACCTTAAGACTCCGCTAAGCCGCGAGCCGCGTGAGAATGATTATTAGCCTATCGTAGTACGTTTATTTTTAAATATGACGATGGAAATGACCCAAGACGTAACAATACACATATACATGCTTCAACAGAAGCTCCACCCCGAGGCCTTTCGGCCACCGGGTATATACGCGCAGGATGTGGTCCCGAGCAGCAGAGGTCTACGATCTTAAGCTTCGCTGTATATAGACGTCAACCGAAAACCGCGTTTCTCACCGCAAACCATTCCCGTGGTAGGAAAGCTTGCAACATCAAGATATGCGCAGTCTCGTTGTCCGCCTCGTCATTGTCATTCTCGTTCTCCTTCTTAGCCTTCTCATCCCTATTGTTCCTTTTCTCATGACCGTTTTCCTTCTCCTCAACGTTGCTCCTGGCTATCCACCATGTATTGTGTCCAAGTAATAAAGTTAAATCATTTGCAATGCAAAAACTATGAACTTGATGTTACCAAGAGGTGGGTGGAGGCCGGGGGGGTCTCTCATTGTCATTGGTGTACAAGCTGGAGACGTCATCTACCTGTTCGCTCTCTCCCTCTCTCTCTCTCTCTCTCTCTCTCCTTCGTTCTGAAACAAGTAAACTTTCAAGTCAGTCCTCGGAAAGCGGTGTGTTTTCCGCTACGAAGACCTAGCCTAGCAACGTTTTCCCATTTCTGGACACTTGAATGCCGCATTAAATGAAAGCTCCCTTAGTGGACTGACGTTCGCAAAGAAAATGCTCTCACATACCGTAAGTGCTCACAACTATCAACGCAAATTATATTCCCCTGGGACGAGCTTTAAAAAGATCTGGGAATGTCGCGGGGATTGAAGTGTTCCAATGGACGCAGCCCAAGGATATCCACAGTTCGCGAATTTATTCTCGCTCGAGAATCTTACACTGCATCCCTCGGATTCGAAACGTCGCTGTATATTTCGAAAATTCCTAGAATTCCGATTTTCACTCTACAATTGTGAAAAATCGTAATTTCTTGACAAATTTTTAGAATGCTTATTATCAATATCGCGTCAACTATTTTTTGGGAGCGTAAAAGAATTCAATTTTTTTTTCTTTCTTTATCGTTTGTACGGAAGAATTTGTTTTTCACGATTGTTTACAAACTAGTTTTATATACACTGACAATATTGCGTCAAGAAATGATATTACTGAAAAAGCATACATTTAATTCCGGGCCTCCCATTTTCATCTTACACCTCACTTATCTCGAAAAATACTGATCCGATCAAGTATTGAGTATCATAAAGCGTTTAGGGGTCAAAGGGGGACGTTGAAAAAAAATCTTTTTTTTTGTCCGAAATTCAACATGGTGACGATAAGATGGCTGATATGTTGTTTTTAATTGAGATCGTGAATTTTTTCTCCAAAACATTTATCAGGCCAAAACTAACAACTTTTGTAGAAGTTTTTTATCACGTTCATAGATTTTTGGTTAGAATATCATTTTTTTACCATTTTAGCGCTATCCAGAATATACCACGAGAAGGTGAAGTCTTCAACATCCCTAGTGTAAGTGTGCGTGTGTATGGAGTGTGAGTTTGTTTGGGTTCGTTTGGGTTAGTTCGATAACCCAAACAAACTCAAACAAGGATTAGGTCTGTGCGGCTCGCCACTACCGCTATAAACAAACCCAAACAAACGTGCACGCACATTTACACTTGGGTTTGTTTGGTAACGGAAGAGACCGCAGAGACCTAATCCTTGTTTGGGTTTTTTTGGATTATCGAACAAACCCATATGAACCCAAACAGTCGCAGACAAACGCACGCCCACGCACACACGCACATTTACTGATATTGAAGACTTTACCTTCCCGTGGTACATTCTGGCTAGCGCTAAAATAATTTTGAAAAATGAAATTCTGGGTTGCTCTAAAATTTTTTAAATCTGAAAAAATTCTATTGCCTTGAAAGTAGGAAAATACAATTTTTTCCTTTCTTGGAATTTTATCACAAACCCCTTCGTTGTTGACCTACGGTAAATAAGTCTGATTCTTTACCGAATATGGGGGAAAAAGATTGCGCAAAAAATCTGAAAAAATTCTTGCGGACTCAACGAAAATCAAGTCAACTTTTTACTATCTTGAGGTTTTCCGTGATTCCTTGTCGTTTTCGCGTTAGGGGACGTACAGAAATTACGTAACGCTAAATTGCCCAATTTTTAACACCCCGCGTAACGGGACCGTAACGCCTGGCCTGACCCCCCCCCCCTCTATTCCGTTACGTAACCAGTGCTTTGTCGTCAATGATTTCGATTTTTTTTTTAAAGGAATAACTCAACATGAAAGGATCGGGTTCATACTCATTTTATGAAGTATATATTCATCTAGTTTTATACAAATTTTTATTAATATTTTTTTTAAATAACGGAGATATATGTCTTGATTTGACGGCGAAATAAAAATTCCCTTAATTGTCCCATCGATATCTTTATGAAAGATTATCTGTAAATAAAAAATCAACAATTTATCAATATCTATACAAATGTAGCTACCGTTATATGTAGCCGTAATTTTTTACAAAATTCAAGCCGTCATTGAAAATAGTAATTATCAAAATTTGAACAATCTGCTACGTACAACCTTAGTAATCGCGATTACAAAAACGGTTCTTCATCTTCATTATGTTTCACAAAATAATCAGACCCTGCGCTTCAACTATTGTGAACAATGCCACACCTGTACGGATTGAGGACACTTACTAGTCGCGCTACGTGCTCTCACTAAAGTGATTATCTCCGTCGATTTTCGGACGTTTGAATAAAAATGTTGACAACATATTTTTCTATATATGTACTTTCAAGAACTGGACAAAACGATTTTTTTTAATTTCTGCTTGGGGAAAATGGGAAAGCTACTGTGTAAGTTCTTGCACAGTGCCTTCCCCCCGTAACTGATATTTCGTATGGAAATCTGTCAACTTTCCGTGGTAAAATTGCGCGCGAGTTTTCCATTGAAAACTTGAACATGCAGAAATTGTTCTATGTCTGGCAGTTCTAAAATTGTGATTTAACGCAAACCTCTATGCCAAACTAGAACCGCTATTTCGTTTTCAATTTTCAACCCCCAAGAGGGGTTGGAAAAAGCAAAATTCAATGATGGTACATAGAAACACAAATATAGAGAAAATTATTCTGTACATTTCGTACCTTCAAACCTCCCTCGAAAAAACGATGTTTTTTGAGTTATTCAATAAACAATTTTTTTTTTGTTACTTCAACCATTTTTTTGAGGATGAAGATAGTAGGACATTCCCATTCGAACAAAAATTATTAAATGAACTAAGGAGTTATTGAAACAAAACTGATTTTTCAATATTTTACCCCACTTCTACACCCCTAAAATGAACTTCCACGACTTCAGCGCTGTGTACAAAAATAAAGCCCGGATTTTTCTGAAAATTTTGTCTCCCGCCGCCGACCACGCGGGGGTCGTAGTTTGGCATTAATCGACCTCCATCCACCTTTATCCCCTAAAAAAATCCTACACCCCGATTTTTAGGCAAACTTGCATTTAGTACCCGTGGCACCTACAAAATCATGTGTCAAAAAACTACCCTCCTTGTAATTTTTTCCGATTCCAATATACAGCACGACTGTACTACCAAGAAAAATCCGCTGAACTACGTCAGCCCGCTTACGTCACTTTTTTTCGGATAGTCTCAATATTCGTAACGCAACGTTACAATATATACATATTGTAACGTTGGAATATTAACAATATATGTATTGTAACGTTGTAAAGTTGCAATATATATATATATATATATATATATATATTAGGCTTGCCCAAAAAAAAATCTTTCCGATTCGGGCGCTCGTCACTTGAAATATTACTTGATAATAAAGCAAAGAAGCTCGTGAATGGAGCAGCTTGTACGTTAATTCTAACAGGTGACTCGTGAGGTTTATTATTCTCCATTTGATTTACACGTGAGAAATTAACGTTTTCTTTTCCAATACGAACCATTTTCGATAGATATAATCAATAAGTGGTCTGGACCAACCATACATAGTAAACGGATTTATAACCCCAGATTAAAGCCAATGTAATCACGCATTCTTTCTTTTTAATCTTGATCAACAAGTTCCGAAGATTGAAAAGAAGGGATGCATGATTACAAAGGCTTAAATTAGAGGTTATAAATCCGTCTACTATATATAATAATCCCACTGATTGGTCCAGACCACTCATTGATTGTATCTATCGAAAATGGTTTGCATTGGAAAAGAAAACGTTAATTTATCACGTGTAAATCAAATGGAGAATAAAAAAACGTCATGAGTGACATTTCAGAATTAACCTACAGCGGACTCCTTTCATGAGCTTCTTTGTTTCATTTTTTAGTAATATTTCAAGGGCTGCGAGCCCGAATCGGGGAGTTTTTTTTTTGGGCTGGTCTAATATAATATATGTATAGATATGGGGTGGTGGAGATGAAACGCAACGATGAACAAGAACATCGTCGTGGAAAAAAGTTTTCCTGGTCGTTTTCAGCCGAAGAGTCACGTCCGAAGTCTTTCAACAAGGCGAGACCAAACAGCCAAGCAACAGCATCACGCAAAAGCTTCACAAAAGCTTGTCACCCCCGCTCCCCGTGCTCCCGCTCTTCGCCGCATTCCGTGTCGTCCCTTTGCAGCCCCGGTGTCTCAGCTAACCGTAATCTCGAGAAATTTTCCGTGCTGGCCGATATTTACAACACTGCAAACTTCCCCCCAAGGGTTGACGGGGTCTGAGGGTAATGGTGAACGTGAAGACCCCGAGAAACCAGTTTTCCAGCACTATCTTATTCGTGTACATATAATATAATGTCGGGGTGGTGCCCGCCCAAGGGCGTGGAGAGCTTCGAAATCGAGCAGAAAAGTTAGTAGTACAAGCCGATAATGGTCAGACCGCCCTCGCGCTCGCGTTACCCTTATCTCGCTGGATATTTCATACCTGGTCGTGCAACGATTCGTGCACGGAACATTTTGTTCCACTCTTCGTTATTGTTGAACTTTGATTTGATTCTTTATCTAGACTTGTTTGACTCGTTATTTATCTTTCCTCGAAATAACGAAACGAGTACTGGCTGTTGAAAAAAAATGTATACATAAATAAATTTAGATTGTATACATATACACATTGCACCAGGATTCTAGGCGTTCTATTCTTTAATAATACCTTTTAATAAGATAAAGAAATAAAATGGTAAGTCAAATGAACATACAAAAAATATTGATACAGTCTTTAATAATTTTAAGTATAATTTTGTAAGCGATAATAATACATCAAGAGAATGAAATTCAAATTACAATTAATGAAACTAAAAGCTTTGAGTGTCTATATATTTTGTTAAATCATTGTTACGCATGTATGTATTTATATTATTTTTATATGCATTTATATAAAAGGTGTCTCAACATGACCGGACATTTTCATTTCTTAATAACACGTATTATCTCACCTCTGTGTTTGTACGTTATATTAAAGTAAAATATTCGTACTTTTCGAGTAAATAATACGTTTTATTAATAAATAAAAATGTCAAGTCATTTCAAGACACCCTACTGCGCTTTGGTTCCTTGTGCGATTATTGGTTGTTGAGATATCGATTATCAGAGTCAAAAGAATCGTTTTTCATTCAAAGTCGGATTTCTCAGCACAAAACAGCAATGTGACGAACGAAAAAACCGAATTGGATCTGAATAAACAAGCTAACTGACCTATATATTGATTTAACTGAAAGAAGAATTCACGGACCCATGGACCCTTGAAAAGAAACAAAAAATTTGGAACCTTTTTTGCACCCGCTATTTCTTATGATAGCTCGATAACAGTGACTCGCAAAATTTTTTTGTGAAGGTATCTCGAAACTAGAATCTCAAAGCTTCAAACTGCTTTTATTTTATTTTCGATACGACCGTTTTGCACATCGATACAGCGCTTCAAAAAACACTTTAAAAAATTAACGAAATTTTCGTTTCCTTTAATTTATTGAAATAGTGTATATGTAGGAATATTGAAGAGAAAAATATATATATATACATTTTTCTTCATATATTCCTTATGTATATCTAAATTAGACGAACGTACATATTGCATATTCTCGTTTTCTAAATCCACATTTCCGAAACCATGCACGGCAATCCCTATACAGTAGAACGTACGTACGTACACACACACCCACAAATATATATACACATAGAACCGCGATCGCAGCTACATTTGTTCATCGTGTATAATCCAGATTAAAGCACCGCGAATTGGAAGCGCAGTTAGTTAATGAAGTGCCGGGGCCGCGGGGTCGGGTTCGAGGGATGGCAATTACGTGGAATCAGCAACGTGGCGAGAGGGTATAAGAGACCCGTCGATCTCGCGATCCTAACTCCCCATACCGATAAAGCCACGCAACTGATCGGGGAATTTCGATCTGTGCACACACTCGTCAAAATATGGGGTATTCCAGCTCAACTCAGACACCCATTTCCCTCGCCTTCGTTGATTTTAGATTTCCATAATGTAGAAACCCCCTCCTGGTCTAAAAAAACCAAGTTTTTCAATTTTTTTCTCTCGCTCCTTGTCCTTTTGAGGCGGCAAAACATCGAAAAGTCCACACGCGCCGTTTTTTAATTCTAAAAGAATTCGACTTGTTGTAGACCTGTTTTGTGTATTTTTTACCAGAGCTCAACTCGTGCTTCCGATATTTTCGTTTCTTTGTAGAATTTCGATTTGGCACATGATTATTAAACAGTCTAAAAGTCGGAAGATCACTTTCTCGGTCTTACAGGCAAAAAAAAGTTTCAAAACAACGACAAAATGTTTTTCCGAAATAGAAAGAATGTATGTAACATTTATAATGGTCGGAGAAGGATTGCGAACAGCTCAAAAATGAATCAAAGCCTTTTCTGTTCAAATAAACTCACATTACTAGCACAACGAAAAGAGAGAGAGAGAGAGAGAGAGAGAGAGAGAGAGAGAGAGAGAGAGAGAGAGAGAATGGGGAACTAGATAACACAACAAATGTAATATATGATAGATACCCTGGCAAAAATCGGATTTGGGATGATTCAAGAAGAATTCAGAATGGAACACATCTCACCCAAATTAAACTTTCTCTGACACCATATTTTTCAAGTTTTCTTTTACTTGTAAGGCCGAAAAAAAACTCCTCCAGCTTCCGAAATGTCGAATAATTATCTTTGAAATCGAAATTTCATAAATAAAGATAGTAAATATCGAAGCACAAGTTGAGCTGAGGTGTAGAATGCACAAAACAGTTTAAAAACATATCTAAATTTTTTCCAAATTTGTGAAACGGCCCAAGTGGACTTTTCGATTTTTTGCAACCGCAGATGGGCAAAAGCCGAGGGGAAAAAATTAGGTGCTTTTTTGACACCATAGGAACGACGTTTTCCACTATGGAAACCTATAGTCAACGATCGTGAGAGAAATAGTTGTCTGATTTGAGCTGGTATACCCCATATATATACGCAGTATTTAAACCGCTATCGGAGCCCTGGCCTCGTTACTATAATGGATACATATATTTATATGCACTTCACCAGAGTATATTGCTGATGCCTGCCCCCCTATAACCAAACGAGTCTCGACCGATGCAATTTCTAATCCTTTCGGCGTTACATATAGCCCGAAAGACGCTCGCATTTCCAGTACCCAATTGGCGTGCGTACCATGTCGCGGAGAGGGGGTCCATGGCGAAGAAGTGGGGGCGGGCTAAAGGGAATCAGAGTAGGCGAAAGGCCGCCACCTGATGTATCGGGATGCTCTACTGTATGAGGATATCGCGAATATAGACTGGGATTAAGGATCTATTGCCTATACATTCCTCACCAAAAGTGAGTTTCGGCGAGAATTTTAAGTACTTTGCGATGAGATTAAAATTTAAAAAATAATCAACCACATTGAAGATGCTAAGAACATTAATTTTCCGTAATAATAATGCAAGCAGTTATAAGTAAACTGTTGAAAAAAAATTGTTAACAAATATCCGGTGAACTGCTTTTTTTATATTATAAAATAAATTCGTAGATTTTTCTAAACAGGTCTGAATTTTCTTAGTACATTCTTTCTATTTTCAGTTTAATTTTCTTAATTAAAAAAAATGGATGAAGGGTCACAAATTTTCAATATGACTTCGGAGCAGTATTTCATATTGAATCCAAGAATTGTCCGGGGTATTGAACGAAGTGTCATAGGTACTACAGCCTCTGAAAAATTCCGGAAACGAGATTTTCGAAATAAAGAGATAATTCTTTGAAAAATCATATGTATTAAGAAAAAGGTCATGATTCATTTAATGTCACAAAAATCAAGTTTACCAGAGATTTTTTGAACAAATTTTTGTTTAAACAGTTTATATATAAATTTTTGGCATTCTTATCATTTAAAACGAATGTTCTTAGCACCTTCAATACGGTTGATTCTTCCAGATTCTACTGTTATGGCAATGTACTCAAAATTCTCGCCGTAACTCACTTTTGGTAGAGAATGTACGGGCAATACATTCGTAATTGGACGACTGGATATGAAGTTGGTACGAGGGTATCGGACTTATCGAAATACGGGTGTTTGCTCCAGCTGTTCGTAACCGCTATATATACAGCCACCCGGAAAACCACAATTGCACTTTTGGGCACAGAGATTTTCACTTGATTGTTAGAGTTGATGGCGAAAAATGTCACTGCGGAGATAATTGAATTTTCAGTCTCGATAAATTGTTAATGATTTTCGGAAAAATAAAATTTATGATAAAATTGGTAATAAAAAATGAGAATGGCGATTATTGTTGAGATGGATATTTTCATAGTGATTACAACTACTGCCATTTGTAACAGTGATTTTGTGAATGTCGATGCGATCTGAAATTTTTATTATGATTTCTCATGTAGTCAATTTGAATAATGGCGATAATGAGAATTAATCATGGAACCAAGGGGTTGGAACAAAGTTTTGCTGAATTGTAATTAAAGCAAAATTGATATCAGAATCGAAGATTAGAGGGTAACCATAAAAATGATAATTTATAATGACTATGACGTATTATGAGAAATGAAAAACTGAGGATTGGCACTGCTTTGCTTTCGTTTCCGACAGGGAACCTGGCGAAAAGACTAAGCAATGTAACTCAAGCTAATTGATGTCCATATACATTGTTACGCCCCTGAATTAATTCTCCCTTACAGGATGTAAACAGTTGGATAAAAAAAAGGTTGCTTCATTTTTCGGGCCGGGGACACGGACCGGAGAGAGGAGCTGTGTCTCTCATTGTATGTATTACAAGCGAGCACTTACAATCATTTTACAATGTTCATTGAGGCGTTTTTTACCCTTTGGATGGTCGGAAAACAAGGCTTTTTTGGGATTTTTTTTCAATACTGATAAAGCGTCAAAATGAGGTTTGGAGGGCTCATTTGACATATGTGTAGGTACTCAAAGATTTTTTTTCATTTCCCCAAAGATACAAAATGGCGGCGCAGTCGCCGGTAGAAAGCGAACGTCTTTTTTGAGGTCTCCCACGGGCGGACTCCTTCGAGACGCATATGAGCGCCTGGAAAAAAATATTCTTTGTTTCGTAATCTACACGAGTTATGCTGGCGAAATACAGACGATTATTACGAAATGTTGAATTTTTCAAATTTGTCACCTTAGTGAAAAAATATCCGTAATTGTTGAGCGATCGTGCAAGTCGTTTTTACTTGGTTAGAAAATCTATCTGAGACGCCACAGTTGAAATTTGAATTCAATTGGTTGCAAATTGTAGGCGGTACGAGGTCGTCCGATTTTGAAAAAAGCCTTTTACATCATTTGAGCCAATAAAAAAAAAGAACGATACATATTTTGATTTTCGAAGGTATATAAATGCCATAAGGCGGGATATACATTTGCAACGATAAAAAAATCGATTTCTTTTTGTTTTCTTTAAGGGGTAAGGCCACTGTAAATTTTTTGAAAAGTCGATTTTTTTTTTATTGGCTTAAAAAATAGTTTAAACCCTCTAGAATAAGAAAAAAAAGGTCCTGTGCGAAAAAAAATTTGTTGTCCTTAGGAAATGAAGGTCGCCGCCAAGCGTGTCAAAACTTGCTCCGAAACGACTGCAATTATATCGGAGATGGCGATTCCAAAACTTTCAAAGGCATCGTGGATTCGAAGCCTTATGAAAATGTTGATGTTAAAAAAAAAGAGTGCATAGATCACGTGCAAAAAAGAATGGGCACTCGATTGAGAAACTTAAAAAAAGGAACAAAAGGTCTCGGGGGAAGAGGAAAACTCACTGCCAAATTGATTGACGAACTAAGCATTTATTACGGCTTAGCAATCCGTCGAAATTCCGATTCCATCAAAAATATGAAAAATGAGATCTGGGCAACCCTTTTTCACAAAATGTCAACGGATGAAAAGCCTCAGCACGAAAAATGTTCGGAGAATTGGTGCAGTTGGAAGAAAGCGAAAGCAGAAAATGCCTTGGATGCGTATCATCACAATCAGCCAATGAGTGAGGAGGTTTATCAAGCCATCAAACCCATCTACATGGATTTGAGCCGGGACGAGTTCCTGGAGCGTTGCTTGGGGGCCTATACTCAAAACAATAACGAAAGTTTCAACGCTACCGTTTGGAGTTTGGCCCCCAAATCATCCTCAAGCGGAAAAACTGTACTAGATATTGCGACGGATATCGCTGTTTGCATATTCAATGGCGGCCTTACCAACGTCTTGCAAATATTCAAGATGTTGGAGGTGGAAATTGGTGTACAGTTATATAATTTCTGCATCGAAGCCGACGCCAAACGCATCACGCACGCGGAGACATCTCTGAGCGACGCGGCCAAAAGTGCGCGCGCGCTCCAAAAATCAACCAGGAAAGACGAAGAAGACGAAAATTTGGCTATCGAAGGACAAATTTATGGTGCTGGGATTGCAGACTAGCGGTAAAAAATTTTTTTAACTTCTTTTTTTAATTTTTTCCAATAAAAAACTATTCGCAAAACTTTAAACGCGTTTTTCTCGAAACATGGTTTTTCAAAATGGCACGCAGCATAACTCGAACAATTTTCATTTTTTTTACTTGAAATTTTAACCAGATGTGAACATTTACATTATCTTGAGAATGTCGATCGGAATTTTCAAGAACTTTATTTATTGATTTTTTATTAACAAAAAACTTGCCGTTTTTTTCGTCAAAAATCAATTTTTTTTTCAAACGCACGCCAAATCCACAAAAATTGATACTTTTTAAAATCCGATCGACATTCTCTAGCTATAGCCCTCTAGATTAATGGTTTTTTTTTTTTGTTCTAGATTCAAAAGTGCACCAGTGGTGCTGCGTGCCGCGGAGCCCTGGAAGCAAAACATGTCCCGGGAAGATAGCTGTGGAACCGCCATTTTGTTTTTTTTTTACTGTAAAAAAATTTTATAATAAAGTTTAATGTATGCCCGATAACACCATTAAAAGTTTTTTTTCAAATACCTTCAATTTCGGGAGCAAAAAATTAGTGAAGAAACCTTTTTTTTTGGGCCGTTACAGTGGCCTTACTCGTTAAATGATAGAACTATATATGTAAAATATTTTCCCAAAGTTTTAAAGTGAAAAACTTTAAACGTTACAGCCCGTCAACGCTGTGCCCCACCACTCGGATTCGAAGCGCGCACCGTAGGTAAAAGCGAGAGCCCAAAGGGGCAGAAAGAGATGGGCTACATATAATTAAATTAACAACTAATAATTACAATTAACACCGTAATTGATAATTTAATTACTTTGCAACGGATTGCTTGAGTAATTAGTTACCACAAGTACCTAGTGCAATTCAATTCGACTTCTATGTAAACTTCAAATGCGTTTTTCTCGAAACGGCATTTCCGAAATTGGCGTACTGGATTACTCAAAAACTACGAAGGCAATTGAGTTGAAACTTGAAAGCAATATTGATAATATTGCTGCCATCTACTTCACGAGAATTGTTTTTGAAAAGTGAGAAAAAAGCGGCTTTTTTAATCCAAAGTTTACAGAAATTTCGAGCGAAATGTTGATTCATTACATAAATTTCCATTTCCTTCATTTAAATTACTGTCAATTAGAAACTACATATGTTCCAACTGAAAAAAAGTCAATTTTTTTTTGCAAATAACAGTCTATGTGATTTCTAAATGAATTTAGAACGATTGTTTTGTATACTTGAATTTACTATTACAAAATACCTACACTTTTATAAATGTAGAATAATGATTTCTCAGATATAAAAAATTCCTAATGTCTGGCTGCGCCGAGCCGTCCGGTTATCGGACGAATAAGCGTATGTTATTCGTCCGCATAGCAGCGTAGTTCACGCGGTTCACGTTTCACAACGCCCCAAACAAACAATCCCAAACGAACAAACCCAAACAAACACACGCAAATAAATCACCCCAAAAAACAAACTCAAAATAACAAAAGCAAACAAACCCAAACAAATTAACCCAAAAACAACCTCAAAACAACAAACGCAAACAAACCAAAAAATACCCAAAGAACACAAACCCAAACAAACCAACCCTAAAGAGCCCAAACCCAAACCAAACCAATCAACCCAAACCAAGCAAACGCAAACACACAAACACAAACGAACCCAAAAAGAAACCCGAACAACCCAAACCCAAACAAACTAAACCCAAACCCAAACAAACACACCCAAATACAAACAAACCCAAAAACCCAAAACCAAACAAACTAAACCCAAACCCAAACAAACACACCCAAATACAAACAAGCCCAAAAACCCAAAACCAAACAAACTAAACCCAAACCCAAACAAAAAAAACCCAAACCCAAACAACCAACCTAAACCAAACAGACGCAAACAAAATTATAGAAATTTTATTCGGATGACTACGTGTAAGATATTCTTTCGAATAATTCGTTCAACAATTTAACACATTCTATCCGAACAATGATATATATATATATATGTTTTTCGTCCGGATGCTAGCTTACACGAATCACAATAATATGTAGGCCTACTGGAAATGCGGCGTGAACTGACAAGCCGCTATCCCGACGAATAACATACGCTTATTCGTCTGAAGAAGTTTAGCCTGCGAGCCCGCGAAATGAAGACTGCCGGTTGCGCTGGGATACTCAGCCCCTCTAATGACAACTTCGTGGGTGGGCCAAAATCGTTAAGCCTGTTGAAAGCACTTTGGTCGTCGTGATCTTGCTGATGTAATTTTTTTTATCTCAAAGACTCCGGTGAGCCCGTGAGGCGCGCGAGAATTACTTTGAGCCCATCGCAGAATGTTCATTTATAAATATGGGTATGGAGGTGATCCAAGACGTAACAATAAACACATTTATGACGTGAAGCCGAACAAAAGTAATAAAAATTGTTAAAACCCAAAATGGAATACCGAACATGAGCGAGAGAGGAAGAGAGAGAGAGAGAGAGAGAGAGAGAGAGAGAGAGAGAGAGAGAGAGAGAGAGAGAGAGAGAGCTATAAGCTCGCTATACATGTAATAGGTGTTGATTTACAGCCTCGTAGAAGCAACTGGAGTGCTCTGCGCGGATATTCTCCCACATTAATGGCGGATAATACCACGAGCTTGCTCGTTGAATCCTTTCCGCCCATCCTCCGAAGCCTGTCTCTCATTCTACCCCGTTCGTTTTGCCCAGAGCTTATTCATCGTGCAGCAACCGAGTGATATCTCTCGTGTGTGCATGGCTCAGTCGGCCACGCCAAACAACCACGCAATAACAACAGCCCAAGGGCTTCCTTTCTCTTGATTTTCCATTCGCCGATCATATCTCAAGAGGAAAAAAAGAGCACAGGATTCAACGAACGTTTATCGCACGAACTGGCCTATTATTTGTGATTCTCGTAAATATTTGCAGAAAGAGAGGGAGAGAGATAGAGATTGATTGATTGATAATATTGATTATGTCCCACAGAACTCTCGTGCAAATATAGAGATGCGTACAGATGGAATAAGGAAGAAGATAAACGCGAATTGAAGAAATAAAGATTTGATGTGAAACAAGGAACAATCAGAAATTTAAGAAATCACGTTTCGATATAAAAGAATAAAAAAAAATACGATATAGATTTTTTCTCTTGGCTTCGTTTGGATTCGTTCGGTTTGGTTTTGTGCCGAAGCAACTTGTAGGAGCCGTTGATCCCTGGATCGAAAGTTGCTAAGAAAAATGCGGCTTTTCAATGCACTCGAACGCCGTCTATTCTTCACCGTTTTGTTTTTTTATCATTGTTAAAGTTTCACAAGTTTTCAAATATAGAAATGGAGTATGAAAAGTAAAAAATAAGATGGAATGTAAAAGTATAAATAAATGAAAAGAAAAATATACATAAAAAGAAAGAAATATAAAAACAAAGTAAAAAAGAGATTAAGTACACAAGGAAATGCAATTACCTATAAAAAACAAACAGAGAGAGAGAGAGAGAGAGAGAGAGAGAGAGAGAATGCATTTCCACTGTCCGTACATACAATATGGGAAACACTTTTCAACAAGTCACGTACAACATGAATTTTTATGACTATGAAACGGCGCCAAAGTACAGACGCCCGTCAAACGGCAAAAACACATCCATCGCACGCTACACAATACATAGCAGAGACGCAGATACCATGTGCAGAAAGGAATATTATTAGTCTAGTATTAATATTCCTATCTAGAAGTATTAACATACTTCAATCTATATCTAGAAGTATATCTAGAGTATATCTAGAGTATATCTAGTATAGTATATCTAGTATATCTAGAACTATATCTAGAAGTATTAACATACTTCAATTTTCCGTTTAGAAAAAAAATCGATTTTTTTTAATCACCCTAATATATATATATATATATATTGCGGTGCGCTTCTGGGCCTGAATTCGAACCCGGGACCTTTCGATTGCCGGTTGAATGCTCTGACCACTGAGCTACGCCAGCCCGCTTACCACACATTTCTCGGATAGTCTCCCTCCATATTCATAACGCAACGTTACAATATATATATATACATACATATGTAGTATATATATAGTATATTGTATATATATAATACTATATGTATATAGAGTCTTAGGAAGGTCGATGCAAAGCCTTGAGGGGGCGATAGGGGGTAGCCTCGTTAGGAACATATCTAACCTAGGTTACCTTAGTCCAAAGTCTAAGAATTTCGAGTTATCATGATAAGTATGATTCCTGGGCAGTTTCCCGAAATTAGGTACTAACTCGTTTATAATTTTCAAACAGACGATAATAACCTATATCCACACAACGAATTAAATGAGACGTGTTGAATAATTAAAAACTTGTAAAAAAACTAACGAGTTTGTACCTAACTTTGGGAAATTTTCCAAAAATCATACTTACCATAATAACTCGAAGTAGACTTTGGACTAAGGTAACCTATGTTAGATATGTTCCTAACGTTATGACCTATCACCTCCTTAAGGCTTTGCATCGACCTTGCTAGTACCCTGTATATATCGCGGCACGAATGGATATTTGGAAAAAAATCGTATTGTCAATTAACTATATCCTTCGCTTCCTGCCGAGTAGCCATATACATTTCAGTCGCAAATGTGCGAAATTTCTTTTATTTCGCATCGGAAATATTCGTCAAGTTGGAAAAGTGCAACCGAATGTTTCGCTGCTCACAATTTTTTAATTATATTTATCTTTTTATCCGTCCTCTTCGCGGTTCGTTTATTTATTCATTATCAAGAAGAAAAAAAAATTCCGCCGGTTCGCGGCATTCGTACGTACGTATGTGAAAGGAAAAAAAAACAAGAAAAATACATCAACGGGTTACTTACCGACGCTCTGGGTTATTCATCGCTCCGTGCGGACTTCAGCCCGATGCGCGAGCTATACCCACAGGTGCGTTGGAGGGCGTACCGGCGCGCAAATAATAAACCATTGATTAATTTAAAAATATATACCAGGGCTCGTAATGCCATCAGCCTCGCGGCCCTTTTAACGGCCTAATGGACCGCGAAGCTTTCATACGCTGCGCAGAGCCCCCGTCCTTTACGTCACGCTGATAAACCCCCTTTGAATGTACATACGATAGAAATATTACATTCAGCTGTTCGAGTCGTGGACGAAAAAATCATTTATCCTCATTATCAATTATATGTCAATCGCAAATGATGATCGAATTCTGAAAATTAGGTATGTTTTTGTATGAAGTATTTCAGAGGTCGTGTAAAAATTTCACGACAATTAGGAAGCTCGTTATTGAACAATTTACATTCACAAATTAAATGTTGTTTTATGGAAACTGATGTAACTTTGCAATAAGTTTTTTTTTCGACCTCTCAATTTTATAATATCTACAATATACCGATAGCAACGGAAACAAAACGAAGTTTATTGATACATTTTTTTTTATTTCTTTTAAAAATTGTTCTTAAAAAAATGTTAATTTTTTAATAACGAGCTTCCTAATCGTCGTAAAATTTTAACACGACCTCTTAAATACTTCATACAAAAACATACCAAATTTTCCGAATTTTCTTATCATTTTTTATTTCAACCCTCAAGGAGGTTGAAGTAATGATGATAGAATTGTGAAAATTTGGTATGTTTTTACATGAAGTATTCAGGAGGTCGTGTAAAAATTTCATGACGATTAAGAAGCTATTTATTGAACAATTAACATTAACAGGTTTCATAGGGACTCAACATCCTTAAGGAATGACATCACTGTGATGGGCTAAAAAAGGTCGTTGCTCTCATTTTTTTTCGTAATAGATTATTTATTTCGGATTCGGAAAAAAGGTATAGGTAGCATACATTGAAGGTAGCATACATTGAACTTGTTTCGTGTGAATTACGAATTGGAACAAAATAAAAATCTTCAACGTTGTTGAGGTCTGTACTCTGGAATGCCTCTGAATAAAAAATGTGCTCCAACGGACGGATTAATAATTTGTCAATGATTGCCCAGTGTTCAACGAAAGTGTAATCTTGCCGAAATTTTTACGTATTTTCGGGCGCTTAAAAATTACTGAATTGAAAAAGCAACGGCTACGTACAACGATAGTTACTGCATTTACGGGAATAGTGATTTTTTTTAATCGCACAATTATAGCCAAAGTTATGATTCCAGCCAAATCGAGAAAGATCGCGATTGAAAGTTTTAGTAAACGTTGTGCTACCTGGTCTCGCGAAATTTCCTCCAACTTGTTGAAATTTCAATATTTTAAATTGAATTTTTTTCACATATTCTTGAACATGTATGATTTGAGAAAATATAAGAAAGATCGATACTTTCGACCCGTCACAGTCGTGTCACGCCTTAAGAGCGTACGTCATTGTCGTGACACCTGATGCAAAAGTGTCTTCGAACGCCTCATGACATTTTGGTATATCGGTACGAAGAATGAATTGGAAGGTTTATCAAACCATTGCCGATAAGCGGCATCATAATTATAAATAAAATAAGAATACTTCAATAGATAGATTTATTAACAAATAAAGACGTTGAAATTTACACTCGCTGTGATATTTCAATCTTTATTAATCCCATAGTATACCGCCACCATACACTGTTGAATATTGTGCAGTTCAATATTGTTGAGTATCTTAACTGTAGAGAATCTTAAGTGCGGATGAGTTTTCTTATAAGTATAAGAAAAGGTAGTAAGATTTGTCTAGCGCTTCCAAGGTTGCAATTTTTTCCGGAAGCTTTTCTGGAGCTATCACCCTTTCGTCGCCGATCCGAAGAGCCTCCCCGTTAGTTTTAAAATCCGGCCAGACAAAGTGCTCAGGATTCTGATCTATCTCAGCAGGAGTTGGATTACTGCAGTAGTAGAAAACGTAATTACATCGCATTCTCGTAGACTGAGTTGTAAATATTTGACGATTTTTCGTGAAATCCGACTCACCCCTGTTTCGCAAAGTTTGTCCACATAGTGAGAACGTTGCCCATTGCAAGGTGAATTGGATCGTCAGGGCTCAGTCCGTAATTCTCGGATCCACCAAAAATGCAGTCGCTATCTTGCGTATATGCCGAATCTTTATAGTTAAATGTGAAATCATATGACCGTTATTGCATGATCGATCAATGAAGTTCCGAAGAACAAAAAATAAGTCACGTTTGTTGCTTCATCTTTCAAACACCATTCAAGCAACTGACCGAACGGACACTCACCTTGTAAATGAAAATGCGTTTCGTCTTCGACTATAGGTGAGTAAGCAACAACGGGAAAATCCATACGGTAGTAGTAGACTTCATGCCCGTTGTTGTTTTTTTTCAAAATTAATCGAGTTTCAGTTACCGGATGACTGAGGAGAAAATCGTTTTTCTACATTGAACAAAAAAATGGTCGTTTAAAAGGAATACTGAACGAACAATAACGGAATGGAAGGGATAAACGTCTGATGTTCTTCGGAGCAGGAACATACGTACCTTGAGCGAAAATTCTTCAGTACGGTCGTCTCGGAAGTGTATTCTGAGACCCATATTCTCAGCACGCAAAATCAGGTTTTCATTTATGTACATTCTACCGATGCCTGAGCCCAAATTGGGTAAACTGGACAAACCGCTGTTGATGATCGAGGCAACCTCTTTTATAACTGAAACAATCAAAAGTTATACAATTTCGAGTAGCATGAAAAAAATTTCATTATATATAAGAATTCTTCAAGTTTTGTGGTCACGATATCAAACCGTTCAAAAATATGCAAGAAACCAATTCATTTCTAAGCACTACACTGAATTGTAGGACCGGGAGGGTGGTGTTGAGCAGTCGGGTAAGTTAGGCGATCGAAATAGCTGGAAAACTGAGCACCGCCCGCGGGGTCATCAAATGGCGGAAAGAGAGGTATAGGGGCGGGGTAGACCATCACGCCATCGACCATTGCCATTCGGCGCATGAGATGGCAACGTGGGACGTTTTATTATTTTTGCACCAAAAAGTTCAAAAAACGCGTTCGAAAGTTTTTGTTCTACCATTGTATGAGCAACGAGTAAAACAACCAATTGAGCAGTGGTACTTAGCTAATTTAAGTGTCTGTTAAGATTTAATACGTATTTTAACACAAATGTAACTGATTTCATTATAACCTAACATTTGTTTAAAAATGTGCAAGGGGCTAGTTAAGCAGTTTTTGATGGGGTTAGTTCACCATTGTTCAATAGCAACAATGATGATTAATTATTTTCTAGCTGTATTATTATATACATCGATATTAGCTAATAAATACAGTTACAGTGAAAGTAACGTTTTAGGGAAAAATAAAATCGAACGTTACATATAACATTAACTCGATTTTTCTTTATTTGAGAAAAAATAATTCAATGTTCATAGCAATTAATGTTAATGTTTCAAAATATCACTAATTAACAAGCAATTATTGATTTATTACTGCATTGTACCAAATCATGTTACATACGTGTGATTTTTTATGCAATTCTTACCTTGCTCAACTTATCTCATACCCGGGCTCAACTTACTCCATTGTCGGGGCAGGTTGTAATAACAATGTGAAACAATAAGAAGGACAGGAATTTCATCTACAGACTTGTTTTTCCCAGATAAATTTCTTATTGACCAAAAAAGGTATCATTTTTATACAGCAGACCGTTCAGGATGTATTGCCTGTACATTCCCTACCGAAAGTGAGTTTCGGTGAGAATTTGTAATACTTTGCAATAACATTAAAATCTGAAGAAAATCAACCGCATTGATGATGCTAAGAACATTGGTTTTGAATAACAAGAAAACCAAAAATGTAATAATAAAACTATTGGACAAAAATTTGTTGGAAAGTCTCCTGTAAACTTGATTTTTTTGTGACATTAAACGAATTATGATATTTTTCTGAATACATATGATTTTTCAGAGATTTTTTCATCTTCTTTTTTCAGATTTTTCATTTTTTTAATACATATGAATACATATCAATTTTTCATTTTCTCTCTATTTCGAAAATCTCGTTTTTGGAACTTTTCAGAGGCTGTACCTATGACACTGTTCGTTCAATACCCCGGACACTTCTTGGATTTAATATGGAAGATTGCTCCGAAAACGTGCTGAAAATTTGTGACTCTTCAAGCATTTTTTTCTTTTTAATTGAAAAAAGTAAATGAAAATACAAAAAAAATTATAAAAAAATTCATAACTTCCCGAAAAATCTACGAATTCATTTTATAATATAAAAAAGTAGTTCACCGTGCATTTGTTGAAGAATTTTTTTTCAAAAATTTACTTATAACTTAAACGCATTATTATTGCCGGAAATTAATGTTCGTAGCATCTTCAATGTGGTTGATTTTTTTTTAATTTCAATCTCGTCGCAATGTACTAAAAATTCTCGCCGAAACTCACTTTTAGTAGGCAATGCACGGGCAATACATCCTTAAGTAATTACAGGGCGATAATTCCAAACTTGCTCAACATGCCCTTCCCAACCCCACGTATGCATACAACACACACGAATATATATACTCGGAAACCTTCAAAGATCGAAAATGATGAAAGAAATAGCTCATGGCCGAAAAAAGCGAAATTTACGTGGATTTTTTCTGAAAAAAGGTCGGCAGGTTAAAATTTTTTTGAAACATTGGAGAGTACGGTATCTTAATATTGACATTGAAAAATAGTTGTTAACTTGATAGATAAAACGGTTTGTGCAGACCGTTGTTTGATAAACGTCCTTCGCCGTGACCATTGCTGCTCGGAAAAAAATCATTCAAAATAAAAAATCAAACGCATTCAGTTTTCGCATGAAATTATCTAGTCCTCGGACGAAGAATCGAATCGAATATGGATTTTTCAATAACAAGCCGGCGTCCACAGCGACGGTATTGATTTTCGGATAAATGAACGCTCTATTTTCATTGATAAAAAAAATGTTTTCGTTCAAGCACTGCTTTTTAATGTGTAAAAGAAGCTTGTAAAATTTGAAAATGATTGGTCCAGTGATTAGAGATATATCGTAGTAGTAGTCACCGATTTTGAAAAAATAATTTTGAGAAAAACGCCTCCAAAATTCGCCGCTTCGTGGAGCTTACACCTGAACGCCCATAACTTCCTCAATTTTTAACGGAACGACTTGAAATTTTCAGAGAGTATCTTTGACACCGTATGTTTTGAGCAACCGTCGGAGAACGACAAAACGATATTCAAAAAATGTCGACTAGGTGTAAGCCCTTGAGTCGCTGATACTTACGCGCGGGATAAGGATAGATGTCCCATTGCGTGGTGCCTAGAATGTGCGGCACTTTGTTAAACTCTCCTGACTCGTAAATAACTATCGGCCGCTCGGAGAGAAATAAATCTGTGGCCTTATCCGGATCCTCGTCGGTAGGCATAAATGGCGCAATCTGTTAGAAAAAGAATAGTCAGTGCCGTCAATACGAGCGTGAGATACGTCGACAGTGTCGGAATTTAATTTTTGCTTAAAAAAAATTATACGATTCGTTGATTGTTTAATTCTTTTCCATTTCCTGCAATCATTGATTCATTAATTCTGAATATTTTGTATTGCAATTTTGCAAATAACATCCCGAGTCGAAATTTAGACCCTCCTTTAAACCTCCTTTCGATCCCAATTTGTCATTCAATGGAGGTTCAAGAGGTTCAAATGGAAATCTCAAAAACATGTATATCAGAACCTACTGAACCTCCAAAAGTGGCAGAATTTGGACTTTTTCACTCAAAGGAGGTTTAGTAGGTTCATCTGAACCTCCTTTAAACCCTAGTGAGCCTGATTTAATGCTTACGCAAACCTACAGACCCTCTTTTAAACCTCCTTTCGCCCTACTAACTCTCCTTTGACTCCTTTCACCGGTGGCTCGCAGAGCCATAGGCCTAAAGGAGGCTCAGGAGGTTGAATAGAAGGTTCAGTAGGGCTAAAGGAGGGTCGCCAACGGTGCAAATTTCTCCATGTAGGTTCAAGGGGAGTCAAAGGAGGGCGGCGGTCTGTGCGTTACAAAGGAAATAGGTTCTCGAGCATTCAAAGGAAGGCCTAAATTTCGACTCGGGATCGCAGACAACGAACCTTGTCGATACGCTGGGCTTTTTCAACGAGCCGCTGAAACGGTTGCTTGTAAAGCACCTTCAGAATGGCCAGCTTCTTTGCTACTACAGGCCCGTGTGGTAGTAAACGCATTGTTTTCCAGGTAATCAACGCAGGTTTTATCAGCCGACCAAGCTTTTTGCCTCGTGCAACGGCTGTCTCTCGTGGTAAAAAACTAACAGGACTCAAAGGTGTTCCACTCATGGATATCGCGCGATGAAACAGACCTGCATAAATGCCATTGATAGATCAAATAAAAAATGTTTTCGCCGTGTCGTTTCTCTTTGTCCGTAAAAAAAAAAACAAATGCAGGAAATAATGTCTTCGCCGGACCTTCGGATGCTTTCGAAAGTACGTGAAAGCCGACCGACGCGGCACCGGCACCTTTCCCAAATATCGTCACTTTCCCCGGATCTCCACCGAAATGTTTAATATTCGTCTGCACCCATTTTAACGCGATATTCTGGTCCTTCAATCCTTGATTGCCAGTGGCGTCGCTATGGTCCAGGCTCAAGAAACCTGGTGTGACCGGAATAATTCGAAAATTTTTCACTCTGAAGAAATTTGAATTTAAAGGAAAAACACACACACACACACACACACACACACACACACACACACACATTTCACAATGGCCCGGAACGGTTTATTTTCGGCTTCAATTTCGGCGGATATATTATTTTATAAAATTCCACGAACAGCAAGATATATCGGTATTGTAGAATGGGGTTTCTTTGGACGGCACATTGGCGACCGGTGATCAGATTATTTATAGCGCGAATAAACGACGGGGAACAGTTTTTAAAAATTTTCTCGTCCATTTTTTTCACCAATTTGTGCTTTCCAACGACATTCAATTTTTGAGATGGCTAGGGCGAAAAACTTTGGATTTGCAAAAACATAAAGATGATTTACGTATCGATAAATAATTACCAAGAGCTCCGAGCCGATAATTCATCGATACAAAAACGATGTCTTTCTCGAGCAGCAATCGAGGATTTGTTAAATCTGTACGGCTTGATCCGCTCACAAAGTTACCATCATGGATCCATACCATAACGGATTTCAGCTCCTGCGGCTTCCTATCCAGATTTGTCTGCACCGTCAAAGTGGACATGAAAGAGCGAGTGCACACTCATTCGTTTGGATTATTATCGACTACGTTTCGACGTCGATTTATGTGTGTTTTTTAAATTTCTTTTTCTTTTACCACGGGAGTCAAGACATTGAGAAACAAGCAATCCTCCTCTCCAATCACATTCCCCGTCGTCGAATCGTACTGAGGACACTCTTTTGCCTCGACGTCGGCCGTGTAAAGCTCGTTCCATGGTTCGGCAGGCTCGGCAGGCTTTAGTACAGTTTACGTGATCGATGAGTCGATAATAAATCAAAATTATCAAATTAGCACATCACACTGATTGTGAGAGAAATGTATGGTAACTTCAGCCACACTCCAACACAGTACAACCACAGTAGATTTGGCATTACAGATAAAAGGTAATTCCAACTGCTATTCCGAATAGCTGTCACCTCCGATATAGGTGGAACTTCTGCACAGATCGCCTCTTTGATAATGTATGTCACTCCTTAAATGGATTTTTGACGCAACGCAATAGTTATCGAAATAGCGAATTTTAAAAACTGATAAACGAATGCGCTCATATATCTATAGCGATCATAGCGTGCTACCGCTGTCTCTACTTTATTGTCACGTTCCATAAATAATTTACGTCTTCACTATAAGATTAGCATAATTTTGTTCGTACACGGAGAGAATTAAATGTTAAAAATTACCGTGCAGTAACGGTAACCAGATGACAACCCTGAAACTTCGCTTATTATTGTTGGGTAGAACACAGATTTTCACGAAAATAAAATAAAATGTCTTCTTCAGATAGAAAATTTTACCAGATTTTCTAGTAAATTTCGATGTGTAACAAAATACGCAAAACTTAAATTTGAAAAATATATAATATCAGCGAAATTTTACTGTGCATTTTAGTATTTTATGCCTTTCAGAAATGTCTATAAAAAAGTATCGTCTTTATAAAAGTTATTTTAAGATTTATTATAAAATTTAATGAATGCTATAGGAAAATGTATTGTGCTCTCGGTAAAAATTATCGTGCGCGCTTGGTTAAAATTATCGTGCGGTACGGTACGAGAATTTTGAGGCACTGCATTGTAAAAATTCCCCTTCATTCCTTTCACTTCAGAATGGTATGGTGGTGGGGGTAAGTAGGGGAGCGCGATTTCTTTATGGCACGATGGGACTTCCCAAAAAAATTTCGTCTAAACTGCGTACATCGCCAGTTCAGTTTAGCCTGAAGCCTCAGTCGCATGCAGTGTCTCGTTGCGAGAAAGTGAAACGTAGCGATCGTGTTAAATGATGACGAAGTAATATGTGCGCAAATTAGTCACATCACTCAGCCTACGATGGTACAAAATGTATTATAAATAAATGTTAGTATTAAACGAAAAATAAATTCTAATGATTAAATTTGTCTCCTTATCCGTTTGTTGAGTATACCAATTTATATGGAAGAAAAAAATGTTCCCAACAAAAAACAAACAGCATCAGTTTGTACCAATTTTTCAAGAGTAAATAATATTCATTATTATTATTATGGTTATTGTTATTTCGGTTATTATTATGATTATTATAGCACCAGTTTTTGAAGAAAAAATACATTTTACTAAGGATTTCTTCAATCGAAGAATTCAAATTTTACCAGCCTTTTACGGAATTTTTCTTCCGAGGTTGACGCAGGTAAATTTTACTGTGCAGCACCGTAAAAATAACGTACGGCGCGGTTGGTAATTTTTAACCGACAGTAGGTAAATTTTCGAACATACTTGTATAGTAAAATTTGAACTACGTATTTGAAATTTTATGTAACGTGAGTTAAAAAAAAACTTGACGCATACGAATTATTATGTTTTTCTCACTTGTAACCACATTGAAATATATCACGGTAATTTTTACCGTGAAATTCACCACGAAAATTACTTTTCAATTCTCTCCGTGTATAGTCACTTTTCGTAAGATCTTGTAACAATTTATACTCAACAAGCTAACCATATAAATAGTACAAACTTCCACTGAGAAAAATGTCCATAGTATTTATGAAAAAATGCCCATGGTAAAAGTGTACATAGTTAAATTCCCTATAGTTTATTGGCACCGTAATCATGATATGGTTGACACAACTATAAACGTCTCTCTAATCATGCCGGTTTTGTAGTGCGTTTGATTATCTAGTATCCCCGAAATAACTATTAACCACTGTGAAAGGCTTTACAATATCGACATAGTTAATTCAGTTAATTTTTTACAATAATCAGTTGTTATTCCGGAGATAATAAATAGTCGAGCGCGCTACCAAAGTTGCATGTTTAGATATACTTTTCGCTTATATATAAGCAAAAACGTATAAGTGTAAGTATAAGTGTACATGCAAGGATTTTGTTAGTATAAGTAAGAGTAAGTATAAAAGTACGCATAAGTGTACATGCAAGGCTATTGTAAAGCCTTTCACAGTCGTTAACAGTTATTTCGGGGATACGAGATATTCAAACACACTACCAAACCGGCATGACTGGACAGACGATTATAGTTGTGTTAACCATATTATAATTGCAGTGACAATGAACTATAGGGAAATCGAATATACGCTCTTCGACCGTGCGCGTTTTTTTGTTAATACTATACACTTTTCTCCCAGTGTATTATGTAGTTTAATTTGGTGGACATAAGAATCTACAAAAAGTTGGATTATTTCCTATCAAAAGCGAGTGGGGCCGATGAGCCAGCACGTACCTTAAATCTCAGCCTTCCGAGCGGAGCTTGGGCGTATCTGATGCCTCTGAACGCAGCGTATTTCTTATTTGCGAATGGGTTTTTGCCGGAACCAGGAAGTTCTTCGATAACGCCCCGCACAGGACCAGAGGAAATTTCGACAACCGCGGTATATTCACTCGCCACGAATGGCCCGAGTAAATGGACCAGTAAAATGACCGATCCCAGAAAAATCATAGCGAAACGTATTTTCTGCCGGGCACGAGGTACAAACCGCACTCTCTCTGTACCACTATTCGAACTAACCGGCAGCGCGAAAACTCGAATTCTTTGTGAGGCTGAGTATCGTCAGCGCGAATTTGCCTATCTAACGACGCGATTTCTCTGCATGTGCTCAAACTTAACTATTCGTCAACACGATCCCAGGACAAACAGACGAATGAACATCTGAGAACGAAACAGTGCATTTAAAAGGCCGCAAGAGCGTGCGAGGAAATATTATAAACTATTGTTAAAAAAATGTATTCTTGAATCGCGGAAAAATACATTTATTTTTGCATACACAAACGGCTAATACGATTCTCCGTTCAAGGATTTCTGATGAAACTTCACGAGCGACGCTTGGAAAAGCGTGTTTTCGAAGCACAAAGAAGGAGGTAGATTTCTACAAACAATGAAGATGAAATTACAAGCGCAGGCACGTTTCTCCACTCGCTATTTGTATGTGCACCATACTCGGTCTTTATTCTTCTTACGCAGGTTTCTCTAAGGCAGGCCAGTCAACATACGATTGAATAAAAACAAAGGAATCCACGAAGAAATATTAGAATCAATTGTTTGAAAAAAAATTATTCTTCTGCCGCGGAAAAAAACAGATCGCATCGATCCTACGAGTCGCTCGGGGAGTTTTATCAGAAATCCTTGGACGGAAAATCGGATTATTCATGTGTTCTTGGAGCACCTCAGAACGTGGTGGATTTCAACGAACAAAGCGGTTGATAAAACTATCAGTACAGGCACGTGTATCCACTCGCGGTTTTTGCGATCTCAATACTGACGTTGGCCTTCTCCCATTTTACCTCGCTCTTCGGTAGACGAAATAGTCAACATGCATCAGAATAGACTATACGTTTCATCTTCCATTCAAAATAATGTCCCATCACACATTTTTAGACTAAGGCTGTATTGTTGATTAGAGTGCTACTTTGGCGGTGATTGTTACCATGGGATAAGTTTAAAAAAATGACTTGAGAAAAAAGACATATTTTTTTTATCCTCCAAGATCATGTACAAATGAAGAAAAAAATGTATTATCAATCGGCGACCAGTGCTGTGGAGGTTGTATAAATCCGAAAAAAAACCACAAACATTCTTCATGAATATGAATGTGTGGTGTTTGGTACCAGATGCACTAACAGAAAAATGATTACGATATATAGTAGCATGCTAAACATTGGTTATAAATTTTTCCTATTTTTCTGGGCGTTCTGCGAGTGGTATATATTTTAAAAAAATTATTTCCACTGCTACACCGCTACTCCGTCACTACATTAACAAATTTGTGTTGTACCAAATATCATATTAAAATATACATCATTAAAGAAATTATAATCAACTTCGTGAAGGACCTATGAATTTGGGGCTCAACGATGCACTTGATTTTGGCCACCCTACCGATCTAAAACAAAATAAAATGAGCTTTTTCTTGAAATATATAATATTCGCTACTAATGAAACTTGAGGGAGTTTTTTTTAACCGTATTATGGTCTTTCGATTTTTCGGGGAAAAATTACATCATTATTGTTAACTAATGAAAAAAAATGTTAAAAACTAAAATGTCGGTAAAAATCGAACTATTCTTACTTACAGAGAAAAAGTGTGTCTATCAAGCTTCAAGTGAATCCGTTCATTCGATATCGAGGAATCGTGTACACCGTTTAAAAAAACATCATTCTGGCAAAACGCGTTTAAAGTTATACAAGCAGTTCTTTCGTTTACCTTCAATAGCGTTACCCCTTAAAGTTGCTGCGTCTCAACCGCGTTTCCCGAGCAAACTCCTTACAATTTCTATAGTTCGGCTAATTTTATGACTATCACTAAACGACTTTCACAGACGTATTCAGAAGGGCCTGTAAAGTAATAAAGTCAAATATTTAAAAAAAAACATTTTCTTTCAATTTCTAGACAACAATACAGAGGACACCACTGTCACGGGCCGAAAAAGGACGGTTTTTCCCGATTTCTTATGTCTGCTAGATTATTTATTTAGGATAAGGAAAAAAGGTATGTTATTGAGCATGTATCGAACTTCTTTCGTGTACACTTTTAATTTTAAAAAATTAAAAATTCACAATTTTGTTGAGATACCTATAATAAAGCGTCAGTATAAAAAATGTGGTCCAGCGGCCGGATCAATAATTTACCCATGGTTGGTCCGAAGAATAAAAAACAAAAAGGTTTTTAATCCGCATAAATGTAGTTTTCGTCTTACGTAGTTGCTTTACGGGAGGAAAAGCCACAAAATGGCAGGTGTTGAAAACGAAATGTAATTTTGTCGCAATGTTTACTTATTCGAGGCTAAAAATTCGAGGGCTTCAAAATACTACATTTAGATGATAATCATCTACGCTATATTGCTTAATATTTTACTATTCGTTCTAAAAAATATAGTCAAGTTGTGCCTCAAGTTAGCTAACCTGCCGTGAGCTGATCGTTAGACGGTACTACATGTATTTCACATAACCTTATGTCACGTCCTGAGGGGACGTGGGCATATATATATATGTGGTATCCCTCTTTCTTGCCTACGCCTAGCGCAATAGCACGGGATGAGGGTTAAAAAGGGGACGTGCTGGTGGAAAGGATAATTTTAAAGAATTTCGTGGATGATCCAATCGTTGAAAATAATGGTTGTGACACTTGTGTTCGATTGACTCGTAATTTATTAGAATCAGCCGTATGGGTTGATCCTATTATTTTAAAGATACAAATTGAAGACGAAAGGGTGAAAATGTGTTCGCTTACATTGATACGTCTCGGCGTTGACCCAGTCGCTTGGGTGTCAGGTACGGTCGTAAAACTATGGGCCCTTCGTCGATGGCCCGAACGCTCGCAGATGGTGTGGGTGTGTGTGTGACGGATACAGCAAATGTTCGGTGACACAGATTCTAGTGTTCGTGGATTTCGCGGTTCGAGAATGGAAAATACAATGAAATATTGCGCGTAATACAAATGTCAAAATTCTTAAGATTATCGCGTAACTGTTAGAGAACTTTCGAAGTACAAGATTTGTATAAACTCGAGTTGCAAGACAACGTACGCTTTACAAGAAGGGAAATGAATATTCAACGCGATGGATATCGGTTAAGGAACTCTAGATATGAGCCCGCTGGATTTTGACTGGAGTCTCGGATTGAGACTCGATAAAAAGAAGTTTGTGTGATCGTGGTTGCCGGAAGACTGACTTGGTCATTTTCCTCTTTTAGGATGTAGGAAAAATTGGGATGCTGAGGTGGTGGGAGACTGGCCCCCTGGGAGGGTGCACATTTGGGGGTGCATTCTTTTGGATTGGTGGAAAATATGTATAAGTTGGAATGAGAGTGGGAGCGAGGAGTAGGTTGCGATAGCCACAACCGTCGCTCTATTTCCGGGAATTGGAGCTGCGCTTCTTTATCTGGAGCGCGGAAAAATATAGACGAAAAAAGGGGCCTCGTCGGCGCCAAGAACGCACGCTCGAGATAGGGCTTGTTGACCGAGGCCCGCGAGTCCGCATGGGAAATATCAACGCAGTTTTATGACCGCAGCAACCTCCTGGGTCGGAGGATTTTCTCCTAGCGAGTGTATATTTTTTAGGATTTGGACATTTTTCCGTTCTTGGATGGTCGTTAGCATTCGGTATCGTTGCGTCGTTATATATTTACGTCTTTATGAATATCATCACGCATTTCTTGCGTGTCGCTTCACGTGTTCGTCATCCTTGTAACCCGAAGGTTTCCTTTGTGTATTTTTGGTCTTAAGGACACTCGGACTCTGTTCGGGTTACAACGAGACTGTTCGAAATTTTCCCGCTTATATATTTGTTCTCGATATCGTTAAGATCGCTACGCTTTCGCGTGGGAAGGTACGAGAAACGCTTAGTTATATTATTATGGATAGGCTACGTTTCCGCCGTGGTAGGCCTAACTCTAAAGAAAATATTCAGATCCGTCGAAAAATGAGAATTCCGCTATCGTGCGTATTAGGCTTAAAAAGACATTGTACGCATTTGGTCGCGACGTGACACCTCCCCCCTTGAGGATTGAGCGTCTCGCTCGATCAGGTTCGTTGAGGGTTGCAACCGAAAATTTAGTGGCACGATAGTATCAATTCGCATTGTCATTGATCGACTTACAATGTGACTTAAATATGTTCGAAGATTGTTGTCTAATATGGCGATGTAAATGTGATTATCGCCTTACAAGAAAGTTTTTTTTTTAATGTATATATACCTTTTTACTTCACTATGAAATATATAATAGGTGCGCGTTTTCTTCTCTTTCTTTTTCCTTATGCATATATACTTATTTACTTATTGCAACTCATCTTTCTTGACAAGGTTAAAAGAACAATAATAATGAGGATAGAGAAACAGATTATTGAGCATTATGAGAGTGGTTGTTTTGATACTAGAAAGTCTTCTCGTGCGAACTCAAGGGAAAGGGACGTAGATTAGGAGGTTGATCGTACCTTGAACGATCAGAGACGTTAATGTAGAGATCGGGTGTTGCAGCGTTGGCCTTGGCATGACTCTTTGGTTCGACAGAAGGAGCTGTGACGAGTTTATGAAGTTCTTGCCCAGTTTCATGGCTGAGGTTTTCTTCTTAGGTCGTTTAGCCAGGTGCATCAGGAGGTGCGTAACCGAGTCCTATACTGCACCGACGAGGTAGACCGACCGGCCGTACACAGTATGTAGGCTGCATGTATGGATCTCCGATGAGCGTGATCGTTTCCACAACGGGTATCATCCGGGTGACACCAGCGTTTGCTGTACCGAATGGAAGGAATTTTTCCCCAGGTGCGATTTCAGGTGGAGTCCGCTTGATATTGTAGTTTGTTGTTGTCCAGGAGATTCAACAACTTCTCTCTTTGGTTGACAGTGTTTAGACCACTGATGCCCCGTGCCATATTGTTTAGGACAGCGGGTTTTCTACGGGAAACATTACACATTCTCGTACGTTGTCGATATCTTCTTTGGAATAGATCCCACATGATGTTGGGTGATGTTGGGTTGGTGTATCGCCAAGTAGACTGCGTCGTTGATTTCATGATTGCAGGTGGTGTGGCTTCGACCGGAACAGGAATGAACTTGTACTAGGTGTTTCCAAAAAGGTAATATGGGGGAAGTAAGGAATTGCAGGTTGTTTCGCCTGTTTGGTAATATATTCGTTCGAGAAGTAAGGGGATGTGTTGCGTTCCCACGAGTGACAGCAATTGATCGGAAAATTCTTTTAACCTGATCAGATCTCCTTGTATTCTTATACATTAAATTACGTGTACTCTTTCGCCAGTAAGTATCGCCATATAACTCGGCTTCTTCACTAAATTGTATACAATTTGTCCGAGGCCTGGATCGCTACTATCAAACTATTTTGGAGTATATGACGCTCCCCTTTTTCACTGCTTCGTAGGCGTATCTTAATATAATGGTTTTCTAATATAATATAATGGCTACGTATACAAATTTCGAATTGGTACAGGCGATTATATGTAGGTCTGCGACTGGACATTTTTCTCGGATTATGAAACAGTTAGTTCAGCGAGTTTTGAATTTTGATGCCTTATGTTACTCTGTTGGGTATGCATATCGTAATATGATGATTTCCTAATGATTACGTATATGAATTTGGAATTGACGTAAGCGATTATATGTAGGTTTGCGATGGGGATTTTTTTTTTTGAATTATGAAACAGTTAGTTCGGCGAGTTTCGAATATAAACAATTTCGGGTGTTCGGCACTGAGGATACTGTAACTAAAAATTTAATCTGTTTCTCTGGCTACAAGTGCAAAGGTGATATGGTTAGATGTTACTGAATAGGTTGATCACGGCCATCTGAAAAACAAGGTCATTATTATGATTATTTATTCAATTAGGATTAAAATTGGGTTTTGTGACACCCTTGTGTCCTCCGATTGGGGACTTGTGCATTTTGTTGAAAATGAGATCGCCTTGTTCAGTCGGTACATATTGCAAAGTTCCCAAACATCTTTATATTTTGATTTGATTGTTCTTGAATGCTCTTTTCATGGTATTAATTACATCTGCCCAAGTCGAATGTTCGACGGGCTCGATCCTCGATCATACCCCACCATGCTGACGGCAGGGTTGATTAAAAAAAATGAGCCATATTAAATGGGTAGCGATCATCTGAAAACAATGGAATAAATATTATTAATTGATTACTTGCTAATTTAAAATTCGGAGTCGTCGACTCTCGTTGGTTTGGGTTTTCTTTTAGGCTTTACTTCGGCGTTGATGTGCGAATATCGTAATCTATTTTCATGCACGACTCGTGGCTTGCCTTGGTACTGGATCTTTACGTTACCCTTATCTATTTTTTCCAGGACCTTATGAGGTCCCGTGTAATGATCTCCGAGTTTCCCTGGTTTGGGCCCTTTCTGGAGGAAAACGAAATCTCCGACTTTGAAACTCTTGGGATTCGCGTTTTTATCATAATATTTTTTTGAGCGATGTTTTGATGAGACTAGATTTTCGTAGGCGAGGGTCCTGATTCCGTTTATACGGGTGATCAATTCGATCAAATATCCACGATACGTAGGTAACTGATCCGATTCCCTAAGCGGTTCGCTTGATGGGATTCGTGCTAATTTACCGAAAACTACCTCGAAGGGTGTGTATTTGGTGCTTTCGTGGACACTTGTATTGTAGGAAAGCATTGCTAATTCGAGCCATTGATCCCATTCGTTATCCTTATCTGTGTATTGCTTAAGGAATTCGGCTAGAGAGTGGTGAGACCTCTCCAGCGATCCGTTCGATTGGGGATGAAATGCGGTCGTTCGACATCGCTTAATTCGGAATCTTTTTGCTACTCTTCGCATCAGGCCGCTGAGGAAGTTACTCCCTTGGTCCGTCAGGAGTGCTTTTGGTGCGCCGAAGACGCATATGAACCTCTTTATGAATGCGTCGGCGATTGTCGTCGCTAGTGCGTTTGGAAGTGGAATTGCAATGCAATATTTTGACAAGTGGTCTTGAATTGTGAGGATATATTCATTTTTGCTGGACGTCCGTTGCATTGGACCTACTATATCCATTGAAATTTTCTCAAAAACTGTACCTGGGGTGTCTGTTATTATCATCGGCTGCTTTGTCTTGACTCTGACCAACTTCTTTAGCTGACACTCCAAGCATTGCTGCACCCGCCTTTGAACGTCCGATTTTAAATCTTCCCAGATATAGTCGCGTTTGATTCTATTGTAAGTCTTGGAAACCCCTTTGTGGCCCCCGATTGGGGAGTTATGCATTTCGTAGAAAATGGAGTCACGTTTTTCGATTGGTACGTAGCGCAAAGTTCCGAGGCAGATCAGTATCTTAACCGGACTGTCTTTAAATACATCTTTTACGATATTCAGCACATCTGCCCATATTAAGTGCTCGACGTGTTGGCAATGACAAAAGCTGATCGACTGGAGGTCGAGTGTTTCGCAAATCGACTTTAATTCTTCCATGCTCTGATTAATTCTTTCGGTTATTAAAGCGAGCGATGCAGACTGCTCTCCCTTAATGACCAAAGCGATGTGATATTTTTTTCCAACCTTTTTGCTGTAGGCTCGGCCTAACGACAGATCCTTCCAGATGGGGAACTTACTGGATTCTAATAGTTTTTGTCCTCCAGGGTCACAAGGTTTCCCTGTTGAGTCTATGAAATAGACTAGATTGTCGTTCCGAAATTGGAACTGTTCCTTCGTACTGACGCAATTAGCAATTTTTAATTCTGGCCTCTTAATTTCTTTGACTGGAGGATTTTCGTCGGAAAGTTTTGAGTCAATCGAACTGGAGTCTGAATCTGTTGGATCATCGGAGTTAGGAATGGAGGAGTTTCCGGAATAAATGGCAGGAGGTGCTTGGCGCCGGTCGGGGACCTCAGCTGTTTTGGGGTTGATGCCCTTAGTGGGTCGCCTAACACGTGCGGGACTTATTATTTCGGCCTCCGTTTCCTCGCTACTACTCTCCTCATAGTTTATGGCTCTTCGAGTTCGGCGCGGAGGGTTGTGGGTCCTAGCGCGTGCATCTGTGGCTTCGGGCGTAGGCACGCTGACCCTTGTTGGTGTTTCCTCGACAAGTGTGCCTTCCACTTGCCGATCGTCTCCATCTGGGACGGGGGGTTCGTCGTTCTTCGCTCGAGAGCGAGTGATGACGTTTATTTCATTTGATCGCGGCGGCGGGTGGATTTCTACCTGAGTGGTAAATCTTGTGGGATTTTCGTCGCTGTCGGAAATTTCGAGTATTTCGTGTACCGCCTTTCGCCATGCGTCTGCCGACATTTCGTTTTGTTTCCGATCGTAGTGGGGAATGGTTTTAACCTCTTCCGATTGCTCAACTGGGTTACGCGACAAAGCGTCGGCATTTACGTTTAACGTTCCAGGTTTATAAACGACGTCGTAGTCGTACTCAGAGAGCTTGAGTCGCCATTTTAGAACGCGTGTGTTTGCGTCTTTGGCGGTTTTAAACCAAACCAAGGGTTTGTGATCGGTGACGAGAGTAAACCTTCTACCATAGATGTAGGGACGGAAAGCTTTCACGCTGTGAATAATCGCCATTGCTTCTTTTTCATACGTGTCGTAACGAAGAGCTGCGCCACGTAGTACACAGGATGTGTAGGCAATGGGTTTATCCTTGCCTATTTCTCCCTGTGAGAGGACTCCGCCTAAGGCGTAGCCCGAAGCATCTGTCGTTATGATAAATGGTTTTTCAAAATCCGGGTATTGGAGGATTGGGGCTTCGCACAATTTGCCCTTGAGTATGTCGAAAGCTTTCTGGGTCTCGTCTTTCCATTCAAAATCGACTTTATCTTCTAGAAGATGAGTTAAGGGTTTTGCAATTTTTGAGAAGTCTTTGATAAATCGACGGTAATAACCGGTTAGGCCTAGGAATTGGCGTATGTTTTTGACGTTTTTGGGGACTGGAAAATCTTTTACGGCCAATAGCTTGTTAGGATCTGGTCTCAGGCCGTCTTTTCCGATTATGTGGCCGAGGTAGTTGACCTCTGGCCTGAGGAATTCGCATTTGTCTGGTTGTAATTTGAGATTTGCTTTACGCAGACGTTCCATTAATTCGCGAATTTTCCTCTCGTGTTCGTCCAAATCTTTGGCGTAAATCACGATATCATCCAAATACACGAAAAGCGATACCCCTTGGAGTCCGCTGAGTACAATGTCCATTAAGCGCTGGAATGTTGCCGGGGCATTTTTAAGCCCAAAAGGCATTCTCGCGAATTCGTAATGACCGTGTGGGGTCGAAAACGCGGTTTTTGGTTTGTCTTCGGGGTTCATTTCGATTTGATGGAATCCGGAAGCGAGATCGAATACTGAGAAATAATTTGCGTTCCCTAGTTGATCGAGGATGTCTGTGATATTTGGCAATGGGTAGGAATCGCCAATTGTTTTTTCATTCAATGCGCGGAAATCGATTACCATTCGCCAGCGTTTGTTTCCGCTGGAGTCCGGTTTTTTCGGTACTATCCAAACAGGGCTGTTGTTAGGAGACTCTGAATGGTCTATTACCCTCGTCCCTAATAGCTCGTCCACTTGTCGCTGGACTTCGCCTTTGAGCGCCTGGGGAAACCTATACTGTTTCGTGTTGATCGGTAGGTCGTCGACCGTGGGGATCTTGTGTCGGAGAACATGTGTTGCTTCGAGAGGCTCACCCTTTATGTGGAATCTATCTGAATATTTTTCAATGATTTTTTCGACATGTTCTAATCCGTCTTGCGCGAGGTGCTCTAAACGTAGGAGAGATTTTATTACTTGGGAACGCTCCGAGTTGTTTTTTATTTTATCCGATGTTGTCTGATAGGTGGAGATTGAATTTACTTTTTTACCTTTGTTTGATTCGACAATTGCATCTTCCTTTCTAATTGAATTCTTGTTTTGTTTTTTATATGTTTTTGGTTTAGTTTTTTCCTCACTACTGGAGGTTTGTTTTGTTTTTCCTTGGTCATCGTTTTCGTTATAGCGATGGCAAGGTTTTATCTCGACTCGGCTGGTCGAGGTTTTTTTACGGGCCGCGGAAGGACCCTGGAACAACGTAGTCGTCATGCGATCTACGCTGGAAATAGAAGAATTGAAAGGATTTATCTCGACTCGGCTGGTCGAGCGTTTTTTACGGGCCGCGGAAGGACCCTGGAACAACGTAGTCGTCATGCAATCTACGCTGGGAATAGAAGAATTGAAAGGATTTATCTCGACTCGGCTGGTCGAGGGTTTTTTACGGGCCGCGGAAGGACCCTGGAACAACGTAGTCGTCATGCGATCTACGCTGGGAATAGAAGAATTGAAAGGATTTATCTCGACTCGGCTGGTCGAGCGTTTTTTACGGGCCGCGGAAGGACCCTGGAACAACGTAGTCGTCATGCGATCTACGCTGGGAATAGAAGAATTGAAAGGATTGATCTCGACTCGGCTGGTCGAGCGTTTTTTACGGGCCGCGGAAGGACCCTGGAACAACGTAGTCGTCATGCGATCTACGCTGGGAATAGAAGAATTGAAAGGATTTGAAATTTTCGAAGAATATGATTCAATCTCGTCTGCTGACAAGGTTTCGACCGTATCGAAAGCCTGCAGTCTTACGACCGGCACGATTAACCTTACGGCGTCACTAGTGGTATTATAAACCTTCAAATGAGCCTTCCCGTTGATGGTTGTCACCAGGCAGTCGCCGGCATAGACACCTTCAGGGGCTATGAAAGGGGCGATATATCCCTCTTTCATCGTGCTATCCACCACTTTCACATGGAAGGAGGTTTCCGAACGTGCGGGAATTTCGATTTCCTCAACGCGTTCGTTTGGTTTTTCAAAAGGCCATAGATTATTTCCACACTCGAAACATTCTATCTCGTAATTAATTTTGGATTTCGTTTCAAAGAAGTATCTGGATCCCAACAACCCTGGATAAGGAAGTGGCACATCGTCTGGTATGATGTGAAAGAGCGTTGCGAAACCTAATACGCGGAACCACACACTACCTAGCGCGAAGACTGGTAGTTCAGATATTCCGTTTAATCTTATGATATCATTTTCATCAATTCCGGTGAAACCTTTTGTACATTTCTTTTTGATCAAATTTGGAACGGCACCACTATCTAATAGCATTGAAATTTTCCCTGTTTCTGGTAGTGCTCCGATACACACCGAGGGTAGCGTGACGAATTTTTCTGCTTCTATTGTATAAGTTGGGTACCGCCGTTCGGCTGGCCTAAAGCTATCGCGTGAACCGGACGCTCTGTCGGGGACGGGCCACTCGGTGCGTCCGTCCGAGTGGTGTTCAACCCGTTTCCCGGCTGGCTTCGCAATTTATTGTTATATTCGAGAGTCCGACAGTTTGCTATGGAGTGCCCTTCTCGTTTGCAATAACGGCATGTAAGTTGATCGGGACTCAGAGCTGCGCTGTTCCTTAGTTTGAAACAGTTGTCAGCGGTATGTCCGCGGTTATGACAAAACTGGCACTCAATGCTTGGAGCGCTGTTTATTTTTAACTTGGGGCAATTATCTGCCGTGTGGCCGCGATTGCGGCAGAACTGGCACTCGACGCTGGGGGAGCTACTGTTTTTTAACTTGAAACAATTGTCCGCGGTATGTCCGCGGTTGTGACAAAATTGACATTCGAGACTCGAAGTGTTATTTTTTAATTTGAAGCAATTGTCTGCGGTATGCCCACGATTGTGGCAATACTGGCACTCGGGAACGCTTTCAAAACGCGGACGGTCCTCTGAAGGGTTAAGAGATTTATTACGAGTAGGGCAATCAGGGGCCATGTGGCCCGAGGTCTTGCATAGTTGACAGGATACTATACGGGACCGTTGTCCTAAATGGCATTTGTCCGCGCTGTGCCCGGCACCTTTGCACACCTGGCAGGTCAATACCTCCCATTCGTCCTGTTTCTTTTTGCACTGGTCGGCGCTATGGCCCTGGTTTTTGCATAATTGGCAAGTGAGCAACGAGAAACGACAATTTTCCGACGTGTGGTTATCCTTTTTACAGATATTACAGATTTTAACCGATTTGAGGGGAGGGAAGTTTTCTAATTTGTTCGAGGCCGACTGTAGTTCCCGTCGTGCTTCAAGATCGCGTTCAATTTCAACTGCATGATCGATAGCAATGGAAATGTTATCGCAATGGGGGAGTCGCTGTTCGATCTCCTCCCTTAATCCACGCTTGAAACACGAGAGGAAATAATCGTCCATTCTTTTCTTGAAATACTCGTTTTCTAGCCTGTTATCTGATGGTCTTTCTGTATCAAGTATCTCTTTTCCTTTCCTTTTAATTCGCATAGAAAATTCAGCTACAGTTTCGTTCTTCTTTTGGCAAATAGTACTGAGTTCTCCGACTAGTTGCATTTCAGTTTTGTTGGGTGCATAAAGCTTCTTAAGATATCCTAATAGGTCCTGTACTTTCTCGAATTTTGACGCGTGGATCATTTCTCTAGCGGGGTTTAACAATCTATTCCGGATCATCTTCACCAGGTACTTTTCGGCCGCAGGGGAAACCACTTCCCTTGCGTCCTCACACCCGGCGGCGAAATCCGAAAACGGAACATTTTTCCCATCGAACTCTGGGATTATCTTAACAACGTCTTTTATCAACATCAAGTCGTTTATACTCAAAGTTGCGGTTTCTGGGTTCATGGCTCCGCCTTTTCGGGATAAATCTGGTCGTTTTGAAGATCTACTGGGAGGTACAAGACCAGGAAATAGTGGAAGGTTTGATCCCCTCAGAGCATAACCTGAACTACCGGTCTCAACTGATTCGTTTGGTTCTGTATACGACAAGTCCTCAGTTATATTTAGATCTAGTGTCTCGCAAGTTGATTCCTTATCCATGAGATTAATATGCAAAGGCACATTCCCTTTTTAAACAATCCCGGACGAGCCCCCAAAAATTATATGTCACGTCCTGAGGGGACGTGGGCATATATATATATGTGGTATCCCTCTTTCTTGCCTACGCCTAGCGCAATAGCACGGGATGAGGGTTAAAAAGGGGACGTGCTGGTGGAAAGGATAATTTTAAAGAATTTCGTGGATGATCCAATCGTTGAAAATAATGGTTGTGACACTTGTGTTCGATTGACTCGTAATTTATTAGAATCAGCCGTATGGGTTGATCCTATTATTTTAAAGATACAAATTGAAGACGAAAGGGTGAAAATGTGTTCGCTTACATTGATACGTCTCGGCGTTGACCCAGTCGCTTGGGTGTCAGGTACGGTCGTAAAACTATGGGCCCTTCGTCGATGGCCCGAACGCTCGCAGATGGTGTGGGTGTGTGTGTGACGGATACAGCAAATGTTCGGTGACACAGATTCTAGTGTTCGTGGATTTCGCGGTTCGAGAATGGAAAATACAATGAAATATTGCGCGTAATACAAATGTCAAAATTCTTAAGATTATCGCGTAACTGTTAGAGAACTTTCGAAGTACAAGATTTGTATAAACTCGAGTTGCAAGACAACGTACGCTTTACAAGAAGGGAAATGAATATTCAACGCGATGGATATCGGTTAAGGAACTCTAGATATGAGCCCGCTGGATTTTGACTGGAGTCTCGGATTGAGACTCGATAAAAAGAAGTTTGTGTGATCGTGGTTGCCGGAAGACTGACTTGGTCATTTTCCTCTTTTAGGATGTAGGAAAAATTGGGATGCTGAGGTGGTGGGAGACTGGCCCCCTGGGAGGGTGCACATTTGGGGGTGCATTCTTTTGGATTGGTGGAAAATATGTATAAGTTGGAATGAGAGTGGGAGCGAGGAGTAGGTTGCGATAGCCACAACCGTCGCTCTATTTCCGGGAATTGGAGCTGCGCTTCTTTATCTGGAGCGCGGAAAAATATAGACGAAAAAAGGGGCCTCGTCGGCGCCAAGAACGCACGCTCGAGATAGGGCTTGTTGACCGAGGCCCGCGAGTCCGCATGGGAAATATCAACGCAGTTTTATGACCGCAGCAACCTCCTGGGTCGGAGGATTTTCTCCTAGCGAGTGTATATTTTTTAGGATTTGGACATTTTTCCGTTCTTGGATGGTCGTTAGCATTCGGTATCGTTGCGTCGTTATATATTTACGTCTTTATGAATATCATCACGCATTTCTTGCGTGTCGCTTCACGTGTTCGTCATCCTTGTAACCCGAAGGTTTCCTTTGTGTATTTTTGGTCTTAAGGACACTCGGACTCTGTTCGGGTTACAACGAGACTGTTCGAAATTTTCCCGCTTATATATTTGTTCTCGATATCGTTAAGATCGCTACGCTTTCGCGTGGGAAGGTACGAGAAACGCTTAGTTATATTATTATGGATAGGCTACGTTTCCGCCGTGGTAGGCCTAACTCTAAAGAAAATATTCAGATCCGTCGAAAAATGAGAATTCCGCTATCGTGCGTATTAGGCTTAAAAAGACATTGTACGCATTTGGTCGCGACGTGACACTTACTTTGTCGTTCGTAACTAGCGTTGGCTAGTTCATCACGTTCGAGTCAATAGGTGGCACGTTTATGGTAATACAGCGACCTCTGCAGTAACGAACGCTTAGGCAGTGGCTAGACCAGGGCTAGGTTACAAAATGTTCACAATATTACTAGTTCACAGTGAGGCAGCCACTAGGTAGTTCGTATGATATCAGTTGGGCGAACCAGTTACCAGCATGTAGCTCAGACAGGCTAACACAACTTCTGCTCAGGTTGCAGAGGACCAGAGGAGGTTTGGACGATCGCGCTAAATTCACTCGTCACGAATGGCCCGAGTAAATGGACCTGTAAAATTACTGGTCCCAGAAACATCATCTCAAAACCTTTAAGGCCTTATATACGCGATTTCGCCGATTTTCGAAGGTACTTTTCTAGACGCGGTTAAAAAAAAATGACGCACATATTGACAACATTTTTTTACAGATCATTTATGCACATGGTCAAGTATATGTAAAAAAAATCAGAAATATGAACAAATGGCGGAGATATAACATAATAAAGCAATGTATTTTTTTTTGCGCCCGCGTTGATGGTGAAAGTTCTCGGCATCGATGTGGGTGTCTGAAAAAAAATTAACATATTAATAATTGCATAATGAATGTATCTTCAGTGTGGACCAATAATATTATTTTTTAAAAATTATTATAATAAAAATTCGAAACTTAACATTTTTTAACTCATTTTTCTGTCGGTATTTTTTAAAATATTTTTCGTGTTATTGAAATTTTTGTTTCTGTGGTTCACACGATAGATTATGATACTAAGAATATGTTGTAAAAACTTCAAAGCGATCTGAACCTTCGTTCAAGAGTTAGAACTTTCACAAGGTTGAAAAAAGTGAATCGTGGAAAAACGACTTTAAAGTTGGCAATCGGGCGCGCCGCGCGGTATCTATTATGAATGCATTCTTACCTTATTTAAGGGGGTATTGTCTTTTTTTTCGCAAAATTTACCGCTTTTTGGGAATTTTTTTGTGAAGAAAGTATACAACGGAAAACTTGTGAAACTTGGCATATAGTTTTATTGATCTGTTTACTACATACAAAAAAATTTTTAAACAATTTCATCAAAAAATCCGCCTCCCACCCCGCTCGACGCGCGATGGTCCTTTTTTGATGGTGTGCACGATTACAGCCTTCACGTTCATCTTGCAACAAAAACCCAAAAAGCATTTTACTTTAGACACATATAGCTATCGTTCGATGAAGGGGAAAAAAAATTGACGATTTGGTGACGTTTTGAACTTGAAGTATCGATTTTTCGAAAAAAATTGATCGATATTTTGTTATAAATAAAAAACTATTAAACGTATTGCTTTTTTGCTTCATCAAACGATAAAAGGATGTCAGCTGAGCATTCTGTCCAAATTTGAAGGCAATCGGTTGAATAGTTTTTGAGAAATCGTGCACACCATCAAAAAAGGACCATCGCGCGTCGAGGGGGGTGGGAGGCGGATTTTTTGATGAAATTGTTTAAAAATTTTTTTGTATGTAGTAAACAGATCAATAAAACTATATGCCAAGTTTCACAAGTTTTCCGTCGTATACTTTCTTCACAAAAAAATTCCCAAAAAGCGGTAAATTTTGCGAAAAAAAAAGACAATCCCCCCTTAATAGCATCCTGCGCTATATGTGGGGCCTTCCTCGGCATCTAAAACGTCTCCGGCGTGTTTTTTGTCGTTTCTGGCTAATAAGTGAACAATGGAAAAGACTAGTTGCCGATCTAGCGCACCTGTCTCCGTATAGCGCGGCCGGTTACCGCCGCTACCTGCCTGCTTCCAAGAAAATAAAAGTTTTTACGCTCTAAAAGCTGTAACTTTAACAATTTTTGAAATTTTTTAATTCTGTAAAGCTTAAAATATTCCTAACCGTCCTAACCACAAAGAACGAGGTAGATTTCAACGGGCAAAGAAGTTGATAAAACTACAGGTGCATGCGCACGTTTATCCACTCGCGATCTTTATGCGAACGAACCGCGGTCTTCTCTCTTCTTACGCAGCTCTTCCGAAGGCGGATCAGTCGACGTGGGTTAGGATAGAATCCGTTTCACTTCCCGCTGGAATTAAATTCTTATCGAGCATTTTTTGAATTACCAGAAGGCAAGATATCATCAGAGCCTTCAGATATTTGGTTGAAAAGTCGTGCTCGATTATTTATCGCCTAGAACTCTGGTCCCCGGAAGATATTTATATTGTCATGTTGCAATTTCTTTTTTTTTTCGAGATAGAATCGACTGAGAATCCACGAAGAAACGGTAGAATCAATAGCTTAAAAAAATGTATTCTTAAATAGCGGAAAAAAACATATAGGGGACCTCGGGGCAATATGAACGCCCGGGGTAAAAATAAGCCTAGCTATTAAGCAGTGTGACCAAGACCAGTTTTCCCGTGGGTGTTTGAAGGGATGGCAGGGTGGCGAATGAGTGTGAAAGTATCAACTGTGGCAGAAGCACGCGTCTCGAGTAAACAAAAAACATCGATTTTTTAACAAAACGATCTGATTTTTCGTAAACTTTGCCATTGTTTCAGTTCATTTGAGTTGCTGATATTGATTAGAGAAAAGTAAGTAAGCACAACGAAAGTAATAATTATTAGTATAATAAGAACGGTTGGTCAGCAATTTTCAAGGTTATTGCATGATTTTTTATTCATTCGTGAACCGCTGCATTATTTTACGAAATCCCACTATTTACGTTAGAAAGGGTAAAATGATACTAGCCTTTGTACTTCTTCAACCGTTGTTTCTGCCAGAGGAAGAAGAACGACTAACAAATTATTCAAAAGATAAGGAAGCAGGATTATTAGGACTCAATACTACAGAACTTAGACGATAGGCTCATCGAATTGCTGGTATTGAGAAAGAAATCGTTTTTATATGCGTAAGATGCCAATAATTCGTGTCCTACAATGATCCTAGCGCTGTTTTATCTTGCCCCGCATATGGGGTAAGAGCATTTGATGGGACGAAGAGCAGAGCAGCCATTCGCAGTCCTCAAAGTCCTCAAAGCAGCCACTCACAGTCCACAAAGTGAAACCCAATTCGAAGGGCAGATTGCAAGTCACAAGAAACGATTTGGTGATGGTCCTGCTTTGTTCCACGGTAAACACGGAGAACGTGTTGGGGTACGGTACGAGTGACCAATTGAAGACCAGTTCGTCGAATGATTGCCAACGATTGTCAACGTGATGAAAAAAATCATGATCGTCGAGCAATCGGTTGATAGGTAAATGAAGACATCATGATGCACACTCTCCGCTATATTTGTATCTTTATTCGACCCGTTATTCCGCAACTTTACATTTCTGGATATTACGCAATTCAAGATCGCAAATTGGCAATGTGGACCGAGCAATTTTTCGCTTTATCAGCATCCGGCCAAGTGGTACAACACTCGTCTTTACATGCTTCGTTGCAACGAAGAAAGATTAGATAACAATTGTTAGGAAAAAATGTATTCTTGAATCCTGGAGAAAAACATATTTACACTTGAATCGGTCCTCAGCGTCGCTCGGGAAGTCTTATCAGAAATCCTTGAACGAGAAGAATTATTCGTTTGCTTTCGGAGCACAAGAACGACGTGGATTTCAACGAACAAAGCGGCTGATATAATTGCAAGTGCAGGCACGTGTATCGACACGCGATTTTTGTGTGCTCCATGCTCAACCTTCTTTTTTTTCATACGCGGCTCTTCGTAAGGCAGGCCGATCAACATGCGTTAGGGTAGGGTCCGTTTCACTTCGCGCTGGAGTCAATTTCTTATCTCTTCTCAATTCTACGCCATTTCACCTAGCCCGTTACCCCGACCATTTTTTTGTTTTCCCGATTTTATTTTGTAAAATCGTACCCCCATGAAAGGAATACCCGCACTAATTTTTCGATTTTTATCTCTTCTCTTTCAGGAGTTATAATTTTTCGAAAAATGTCGATTTTGGAAGTTTTGAAATGTTTGAACGCTGATATCTTCTGAAGTAATTGAGATATAGACTATGTCGCTATACAATTTTGTTTCATTTTTGAAGTATACTTTCGTCAAAAACATATGAAATGAATGTTCAATTGTCAATGTCAACGTTTTTACGCTTCTAAAGTAAAAACTCTTTCTTTTTTAAGATGATTGCGCCTTTTTATTTGTTTAAAAAAATTATCTAAAAAAGAGTAAGCCGTCCTATGATTTTTAAGACTAGTCTCATCGTGGACCCATTTTTCCTTCTATTTTTTTCGAATTAATCATATTTTTCTCATAAGATTTTTATCATTTTATGGTCGGACGGATCATTTTGTGATTTCCAATTCGGCTTCGACAGGCCTGAAACGGTTTATTGTTCATTTGTGTCGAATTTAACGATTTTTTTTCTAACTCATTACAATTTTTTTCGTTGAATTCAACAGGAATTAAAAATTAACTGTTTCAGGCTTCTTACAAGCTTGTAGACAAATTCATCTTCATTTTGCTTTTTTATAATTTTTTAAAACATTTTTTTGCACCCATGTGTTCAACAAAATTATATGTAAGTGGACGCGTTTAAAGTTTTTTCGGGTTACACAAATACATTTTTTTTAATTGTATCTATTTCAAAAGTGTATTTATTTGATGTAACAACTTTAATATCTATATCGATGATATAAACTTATCGAAAAAATTCATGAACATAGCCTTTCTAGGATCCAATGTGAGAAGACCCCTTCAAGAACGGTTATTTAAATCATCGTCAAGGAATATCATCGTAATTGCAAATAAAAATGTAATAACGATCAATAGATAGGTTGATCGAAGAACGAAGACGTAGAAATTGGCACTATCTGTGATATTTGAATTTTCATTCATCCCATTGCACCGCTCTTCCAATCTTCGTTCGTACAATATTTCCGCTTCATTGTTGAATAATGTGCAATTTATCGTTGTGTATCGCTGTTGCGAATGTTAAGTATTTACTGCTGTGAATCTTGGGGAATCAATTTATTCCTCAAAACTCGAAAAAAAAACGCAGTGGTTGTGGTAATGGTAGCGGCATCTCCATAACGAATGTGACGGGCGATCGATCGATCGTCGTGACATTATCGATCAGTAGAGTCAGCCCCGAACTTACGGAGGTAGGCCAAGCGAATGGCACACGATCCCAATTCATTCCATCAGGAGTCGGATTACTGCAATTGAAAATGTGATTACAGCGAATCGCTGTAGCTAAGCTGTAAATATTCTATGGCTGCTGATGAAATCCAACTCACCCGTATTTCGCGAAGTTTGTCCACAACGTGGAAACTATGTCGACCATAGAATCGTGCCAAGGGCTGGAGCCCGGACGGTCATTCTTGGATGGAACGTAAAAAATGTAATCGAGATCGTACGCATATGCAACACCTGTAGAAAAAAATGTGTTAACGTCTGACAGTTGCCTCGTGACCATTGCCGTATCTCTTATATGTTGATTCAGTAAGTATCATCTTAATCGAGTAGTTTTGTAGAAACGCTCATTTGATGTTAACCGTGAATTGAGACCCACTGTTAAAATTAATAGTCTCGTCGGAGGGATCGAGTTGTGAGTGCGAATTTGGAGGCAAAGCCATATAGTAATTGTAGACGGGATTGTTGACATTTTTTTCGACTACGAGTCTCCGAGTTTCCGCCATCGGACCAATAATCGCAACATCGTCCATCTATATGTAAAACGAATTAGCAATTCAAATGAAATACTAATCGAAGTGTACCGAAGCCAAAGAGATATATTTACGTCCGCATCAACTTCGGCAGCTCGGTTTTCCATTGCCTCTATTCTGAGATGCAGCAATTTCTCCCCCTTTTTAATAAATGGTAACATTGCTCCCTTTTCGAAGTATGCATTAATGAGGGTTTCGAATGAGCTGGTGGCCATCGCAAAAACTGTTTTTATACCTGCAACAATCGAACGAAATACAAACTTTGAAATGGTGTGAAAATAAAGTTGTTCTTTTTTTGACGTAACATTTCTTTCCATCTTCGTAGTCACGAGATAAAACAGTTGGAATAATATCCGAGAAACTGATTCACTGCGAAACCCCACTTGTTCAAGTTGCCAATACTCACGATTGGAATATAGAATCGTGTCCAATTGCGTGGAGCCTAGAATCTGCGGCACTCTGTTGAAATATCCAGATTCGTAGGTGTCTGTGAGGCTCTCGAAAAGAAAGGCACTGGCTTCTTTCGACGTCTCAAGGGTAGGCACGAATGGTGCGATCTGTTGGTAATAATTGATCGGACCTGGTCATACACTCGTGAAGTAGCACCGCAACAGTGACGGAATTTCGATTTTTCGGAAAAAAACGTTTATACGATAGATCGATTTTGGTATTTTTTTAATGCATATTTTTCGATAAATATCGCAAATAACGAACCTCGTCGATGTGCTGGGGTTTCGACAGAAGCCGCTCGAACGGCGCGTTGGAAAGTATTTCCAGACAAGACTTTTTCGTTGTACACGGAACCGAGATCGGCAGCCAACGTGACTTCGGTTTTACCAGATTAGCCAATTTTCTGCCTCGTTCAGCGGCCTTCGATGGTGATACGAAACTATGAGGAGCCAGAGGTGCTCCACTCATGGATATGGCGCGATGAAAGAGTCCTGCATAAATTCCATTTATAGATCACAGAAAAAATGTCTTCGCCGTGTCCGTTCTTTTTCCGTAAAAAAGCAAATACAGAAAATGTTGTCTCGCCGGACCTTTGGACGCTTCCGAAAGTACGTGAAAGCCAACCGACGCGGCGCCGGCACCTTTTCCGAATATTGTCACCTTCCCCGGATCTCCCCCGAATTTAGCAATATTCGCCTGCACCCATTTCAACGCGAGATTCTGATCCTTGAGTCCTTGATTGCCGCTCGCGTCACGGTGGTCAAGGCTTAAGAAACCTGGTATGAACAAACGATCCGAACAATTTTTATTCTGAAGGGATGTGAATTTTTGAAAAAACACAATTTTCACATTGGCCCGATACCGTTTATTTTTGGCTTTAATTTACGTAAACCCGAGTACAAATATTGTCAGGCTGGCCTGACATTTGATCCGGACTTGATCACGCTGTTGAATTGTTTTCTTCAATGTTCGGAAGGTTTGAAAAAAAAAGATTTTCGAAAGTTTATCAATTTTTTTTTTCGTCAATCCAAACCTTGCTCGCGATAAAAATGTGAGAAAACGTCAACAAATTTTTTTTCGTTGCATTTTGATCATCATTATGAAGTGTCTAAGCTCGAAAAACGTGACCCTTTAATTTTTTTCAAAAGTTTGACTGTTTTAAAGCAAGAAGCGGTTCACAAGATCGAGATGAAACTTCGCAGGGTTTTTCTGGGTATATCGAGCTTCAAAAGATACGGTTAACATGAATCATTTCATGGATATTTCCAATTTAGCCGTCAATTTTCTAAAAAAAACGATAAATTGCCCTTTTTCCTGTTTTTTAAATTCATGTAAGGGATAAAAAAATTCCCTTAAGGTCGCGGCAGAATCTTATAGGAAATTTATTCCAATTTCTGAAACTACTCTTCAATTCTCTGTACGATCATTTGTCGCTGAGATACCAATGATTGAAGACAAAAGGATCCTTTTCCATTAAAAGTCCGATGTATCGATGAAAAATGGTCGTATCGAGGTTTTAAAAACAAGAAATTGAAGCTGATCCGGCCCATGCAATGCCTTAGCTGAAAAAAAATTGACCAAATCCGTGGACTCGGGGAAAAAAAAAATTTGCAACATTTTTTTTCACGCTATTTCTTAGAATTGCATGATAACCGTAGCTCCTAAAAATGTTTAACTCAAAGATCTGAAAACTAGAATCTTAGAGCTTCAAAAAGATTTTTTTTTAATCCCGATATGACCATTTTTCACCTAAATACTGTCTGTCAAAAATCACAGAAAAATTACGGAAATTCTCTTGACTCATTAATTTTTTCCATTAGTGTAGTTCATATTTAAATTAAATATTTTTGGCAGTGCAATGAAGAATGTAATGAGATGGAGGTTTCCGAAGTAGCAGCGAACTTTTCTCTTCGAACTGCATGTCTGGCATTCACTTTACACCCTGATCAGGCCTTGATCGTTTATCCTGATCAGGCCTTGATCGTTTATCCTGATCAGACCGAAGTCAGGGATTGCGTTTCAAAAATGATCAGGGCTTGATAAAAAAATACTGATCAAGGCCGGAAATAGAAATCAGGAAGCCTGACCAGGTCTTTCTTGCAGCCGGAGCAAGATTTATACTCGGGAATCCGTTAGCATATCAACTGTATTTAATTTATTGTAAAACAACCTCAGATTTCTTAAATAAAAATCCTGAAGCTAAGTATAAACGTGTGATAATAATTTCTCCAATTACTATTGTGCCGAATTAAATACGGTTAATGAAACTGAATTGATCAAATTTATGAAACATTCGCAAAGTTGAGCAGCCGAAGCTTTTATTCATAGTCACGTATAGGCGGCTTGATAAAAAAAAATTCTTTTTCAGTACGTTGAATAAAAGCTTGAATTAAATTTAAAAAAAATGTTTTACGCTTTTCATTACCGAGAGCTCCGAGCCGATAATTCATCGAGACAAAAACGACGTCTTTTTCGAGCAGGAAATCTGGTTGTTTGGTGTAAGTACTGCCTGATCCATCAGCGAAGGTACCTTCGTGAATCCATACCATGACGGCCTTCAGTTCGTTCGTCGTCTCACTCAGCCTCGTCTGCACCATTAAAGAGACACGAAAAAGCGAATGTACATCCATTCTTGTAGATATTTATCGATCATTACGTAGTTTTGTGTCTTTTGTGTCTTTTTTTACCACGGGAGTGAAAACATTGAGAAACAAGCAATCCTCGGATCCAATAACGTCCCCATCCGAACCATACTGAGGACACCTGTGTCCCTCGACGGTTGCGTCCCAGGTCTCGGTCCATGGTTTGACCGGCACTGGGGGCTTCCGTACAACAGTTCGCATTATCGATAAATCGAAAGTAAACACAATATTATAATATACCTCAATTTCGTACAAATAAGAATCAAAATTTTATTAAATGATAAAATCTTAAGGGGTCTTCTTACTTCAGACGCTAAAAAAAGGCTTTTTTCGTGAATTTTTTAAATAGGTAGATATTGAATGAAAATTGTTACACTTAAGGGGCTATATTTTTTGGAAGGAAAGTACTCAATTAAATGTTTCGGAAAATCGAGAATATATTTGGCTATATTTGATCTATATTGCATAGTTTTTTCTTAGAAAAATATTGAGATCCAAGCGACTTATGCGCTACCGTCGGAGGCGCAAAAAAAAGTTCCTCCACTGCTGACATGTTTCCGGCCGATTGAGTAGCCGAAACCGTAAAGGGAAAAAATATCGTTAAACTGGAAGGTATTTGCTGTACAATGACGTAGGATTTTCGAAAAATATTGAAATCTAACAAAATAGCGTAGTTATGAAAAAAAAAGTCGGTTTTTTGCCTATAAAATGGTCCTTTTGTTCAATGCCAAATCGTCAATTTTCATCCAATCAAAAAGGTCCTACGTCATTGTAGAGTAAATATATTCACGAGTCCTCAATTCAAATTTCGAGTCAATCGGATAATTGCTCTCCAAGTTACAACGTCAGCAAATCTGAAAAATCTCATTTCGAGAAAAACGCGTTTAAAGATTTAACTGGGGCATTTTATACCTACGAGCGGTTGCTCTTTAAAAGGCTGCCATTCGGGGAGTATCGGAGATACGGCTTTGAAATTTTTACAGGATATTCTTGAAAGTATAAACTGTCGAAAAAGGCAACAAAAATCTATTTTTTGGAAGTGTCACTCTGGTATAGCCCCTCAATAAATACACTTTCGAAATATATACAAATTTTTTACATATATTTATGTAACCCAAACAAACTTTAAACGCTTTTTTCTCGAGAAAAAAAAACGTTATTCGACGGCTTGTTGATAAAATCTTCGAAACTACTGAACCGATCCTTATGAACCATTAACCACATATTCTTTACAACTATAGCTATCGCGCATATCAAGGCTTTTTTAAATTTTGATACTTACTATTCTTTTGCCAAAAACGGTGAAAAACACGTTTTTTGGTGTTTTTTTTTCGAAAAATGTCCGCCACATTGTATTTTTGGATATATCAAAAATCCTATGATATGCGCTATAGCTATTAACATACTGAATCTAAAACCGTTTGATTTTTTTTGTTTCCGATGATCCATCTCCGAAATTTCATAAATAACGCAGACCTACAATCATTAATGACATTTTTTTAACTACCATTTTTGTCTATAAATAGTGACTTAAATGAATTTTTTTTAAATGTATTTCAAAAGTGTATTTATTAAGTGTAACAACTTTTATATCAGTATCTATAATATACACCTATCAAAACAATTCATGAGGGGAAGGGGGCAGAACGTACCTTGAATCTCAGGTCTCCGATCGGAGGTTCGGCGTATTTGATGCCTTTGAACGCAGCGTATTCTTTCGAATTAACAGTGTGGAGAGTGATTCCTTGCACAGGACCACTGAAGGTTTGAACATCCGCGGTAAGGTCACTCGCGACGAATGGCTCCCGAGTAATTGCACCAGCAGAACTACCGATCCCAGAAACATCATACTTAGAGCTTTCTTGATTTTATTATTTTTATGGAATATTTTATTCCCAGCGGAATTTATGGAATTTTTATGGAATATTTTATTCCCAGTTTATTCAAACTAACTGGCAGCCCGAAAAATCGAACACACGCGACTCCCTCGTGAGTCCGAGTATTGCTACTGAAATTAGTCTATCCCCCGACGCGATTTCTCTACACATCGGTCGCACAAAGTTCATTATTTTTCGACACGTTCTCCGCATGAACGGAGGAACGAACAACTGAGAACGAAACAGTGTATACAAAAGCCCGCAAGAGCGTGCGAAGAAAGATTAGAAACTATTGTTTAAAAAATGTATTCTTAAATCGCGGAAAAAAACATATAGATTTGCATCAATCCTAAGCGTCGTTCGGAAACTTTTATCAGAAATCCTTGAACGAAGAAACCTTTTGTTTTCCGATCACAAAGAACGAGGTGGATTTCAACGAATAAAGCAGTTGATAAAATTCCAAGTGCGGGCACGTGTATCCACTCGCGACTTTTATGTACTCCATACCCAGCCTTCTCTCTTCAGACCAGTCAACGTGCGATAGAATAGAATTCGTTTGCCTTCCGGCTGGAATCAATTTCGTATCGGGCTTTTTCTATGTAACCACGAGAAAAGTCATCGTCAGCGGCCTCAATTATTTTCTTCAAAAATTCATGTTCGATAATTCATTGACTACGGTGTAGGCGCTGCGAAATATTTGCATTGTCATATTCAGGTAGAACCTTTTTTGTTTTATTCGCACGCATACAGATTCGTTATTCCAACGTCGACTCAACGACACCGACCATTCATTTCAACTTTGTTTATTGCAAATACCAGAAGAATAAAAAAAACATTTATCCTCCTCGCGAATCTTGGACGGTCGATTACCTGGGGCTGGGAATAATTTTCGTAAACGGAAGTTACTCTTTTGTTTTTATTTTTGATTTTTATGTTAGTTCCTTTCGTTTCGGGCTATTTCACGCCTCTCTCTCTCTCACTCGCATCCATCGTCTGTTATGCGCTTCACCGTTGCGAAGGCTCTCCCAAGTTTCAAGCCTGCGAAAGTCTATTTATCTCGTTGCCCGAGAGAATCCAGAGTTGATGGCAGACATGGAGCTGGTACCGCATAGAGAGTCGAAGAGAAAGAGAGAGAGAGAGAGAGAGAGAGAGAGAGAGAGAGAGAGAGAGAGAGAGAGAGAGAGAGAGAGAGAGAGAGAGAGAGAGAGAGAGAGAGAGAGAGAGAGTGAACGAGGTACTTCCGTAACTCAAGTTGGCGCTATAATTAACGAGGCACCGTTACACGTCTGCACACTTATCAATTCATTAAAAGTTTGCTCAGGAACGAACATCCCACCGCCCTTTTTCCCTCTTCGCCCTATAGCCCTAGTCTTCTTTTTTTCTCACCCTTAACCCTATCTCGTCGGATCATTCGGCGAAAAATGAAGTCGCACGACTCGCGACATGAACTCTCGCCCTTGGCGAATCATCGACCATCAAATCGTCCGTTATCCTGCACTCGTATACAGGCACCGAATTTGAAAATGCGTATAGTCGTCTTCTCTTCTCCAATATTTTCCGTGTTCGTTCGTTTACTCTCGTAGAGTTTTACGTTCTCGTAAAACTCGATATTTATCCAAATTTCAACACGGTTTCTAACTATTTTTTTCTTATTCAAGGCAGTATCAATCGGCCAATTGTTTATCGAGATATCGTGGCTGCTGATTTGAAAAGTTTCGAAAAAAACGCGCTTAAAAGATGCTACGTCTCGACTACGCCCCCTGAGCGTACCCTTTATGATTTATTATATATAACTAGGCTAATTTTATGGCACAGACGCATGCAGAAAGGTCTGTAGTATAATAATAGACAAATGTTTTGAACACCATTTTTTCAAATGCCTACACAACAATGATGCCTTAAGAACGTGAAAACCCATGACTTTGAAAGAGAAATACTTACAGAAAGCCCGAAAAATCGCTAGTCATATTTTTTTAAATTGACTTATCGGACGACACCACTATGACGAACCGAAAATAGGTCATTTTTCGATATTTTTCTGTCTACTAGATTGTTTGTTTGGGATTTGGAAAAAAAATTATGTTATTGAGCATACGTTGAACTTTTTTCGAGTAAATATTTATTCAAAAACATACAAAATTCACAATGTTATTGAGGTATAATAGAGCATCTGTATAAAAATGTAGTCCACCGGCCAGATCGATAACTTGACAATGGTTGGCCTGAGAAATAAAAATAGTTAAGATTTATAATATTTTAAAATGTAGTTCTCGTCGTACATAGAGGTTTTTCGAAGAAAAAAGTTAACAAAACGGCGGGTGTTCAATAAAAGGGTAATTTCGGCGAAATTTTGACTTATATTCGGGAAATAAAAAAATGCTAAATTTAAAGAAAGCCATTCTACAAACATGCCAAATTTCGTCGAAATCGGAGATTCGACCTCGCGACCTTTCCTTGTAAGACAACTATTTCTCGATCAACAATAGTGGGTCGTAACTACAGATTTCCACAGTAGAAAACCTCGTTGCTGGTGTAAAAAACCCTATTTTTTCGAATTTTCTTCCCCACCTCTTGCCTTGTGGCTGTACAAATTGAAACTTCTATGCGGGCCGTTTTTTAAATGCCAAAAAAAATTAGATATGTTTTAGACCTGTTTTGTGCATTATCGACCAAAGCTCAACCTGTGCTTCCGATATTTTATACGTATTCTTTTTTGTGAAATTCCAATTTTGGAAACAATTATTCGACAGTTTGGAAGTCAGAAAAGTACTTTTTCGGTCTTGCAAATTAAAAAAAAAACTTCAAAAATATGTATTCCAATAAAATTCAATTCTGGTGGGATGTATATGTACACCAAAAGAGTACTCTTTTGACTTCCCAACTGTCAAATAATTGGCTTTTCTCTGATGAATTCCCCAAAAGTGGTCACCGATTATTGGGCATTCACTGTACGCCCCCGTGCTCCTCAAATGTTACCAAATTCAGCCCACAAGTATTCGAACCTGAAAAAACCTTTCAAAAGTTAAACATTTCACTATACATATCGGAAATCTGATGTTTTGCTCACGATTTCGACGATAATTTCAGCGCCGGAGGGGAGCAGCCAACGTCTGCTGCTTGAGGAATAAACGCGAATATATATATATATATAATATTCGAGAGTCGACGCAACGGCGGAGCGCGAGTTCGAGGCGAATAAATCTCCGCGGGGAATGCGAATGCCGGAAGAGCAGCAGGATGTCGCCGGGAGTCGGGACTTGGGGATCGAGGCTGTTCCTCGTGCTCGCGACGACGACCTTCGTCATCGCCAATTATCAGCGCTCGCGCGATAACTCGAGCGCCAAGGATTATGAGCAAATTGGCGGCGGTGATCATCGAACAAACGTGAACAACGGGTCCCGAACTCAGGGTAAGTTAATACGACTCTATGGTGTACCGATGAATGTACAGAACGCACAGCCGGCAGGATTTACTTGGCCGCTCGAGTGACCTCATTCGACGGCACCTGACGTTCAACCGGTGGCCGCAGTTGCGAACTTATATATATATATATATATATAAGTTCGCAACTATATATATATATATATATTGGGGTGGCTGCAATTTGGATCAAATTTGAATTTTCAAAGTCCCATTGTAAAAAACATAATCAAGATATATAAAAAAAAAATATGCGCAAAGTTTTAAGGCGCTTGGAATTTTTTTAATGATGCCTGTGAGGTTTTGTATTTTTAATTTTTTTAAAATACATGTGTTTTGCCAAACGATTACTTAATTTTTTTTCATGCTTAGGATATTGGTGGAAAAAATCTGAAACTTGGCACGCATATTGTGCACATTGGTATATGACCCAATTTTTAGAGATTCTTTCAGTAATAATTGTCATTATTACTAGCTTTGCAATGGCAACCTCGATTACATTTTGTTGAGTTTCATTCATCAGACTATTTATTAATGTTTCAATGTAACTTTTGACCTGACAAAAACTTAAACATAATAGAAAAGTTTTATTTCCATCGGAAATATAAAAACTCCTTAAAATTAAATTGGAACTTTGAATCAAACCTGCGCCACGGATTCGTTGCACTGAAATAAATTATCGCAATGAATACTATAATTATCGAATAAACATAATTTGCTAATTAAAACTCATACAAGAAAATACCAAAGTAGAATTTGATTAGTGGAGCGGTCGGCTTAAAGTCCTTTTGTTTACATTTGGATACATTTTCTGGTATTCACGGACAACTTGAACAATTCATTATTTATGTTGCTGGTCGCATGCCAATGTATTATTATATTCAGTATTGAGCTTGACTTCTCTTTCCGCGACGTCATCAACGACCCTTAATTTTCTAACAATTTGCGAACCCTGATCATTTTTTTCCAAATGCCCCTCGGACACGTCGTTATTTAGGAAGCTACGATCGACCTGAATAATTCTGAAAAACGTTATCGATTGGGGGGCCTATGAAAAAATCAATGTTTTCACCCATCATATTACGACCGTCTGATCGAAAAATGTCATATCGTTTAGGAGTTTCGGTTTGATTTTCATGTTCAGGCAGCTAGTTCGCAATTTTTTGCCGTTTTTCGTTTACTATCAGCGGTCATAAAAAAAATAACACCGCTGCACTCTCAGCGTTCAAATACCAAAGATGAGGGTGCGCGAAGTTGGCCCAAAAATGATTCGAAATTTTTTTTAGAGCAACTTTTCTCACCCGGGTATTTATTTACCGATAAGAATATATTTGTTTAAAAAAATTCAAATCATGACCGGGAGCAGCATTTGCGAATGGAGCTGTGAACCATGCCTTAACGTAAATAAGAACGATTCTACAAAATCTTATTATATAAATTGAACTTTTTTCGTTATGCATGACGTCTATAGTGAATTCGACCATTGCATTAGAACATCAATAATTCGTCTTTGATGTTAAAAACTCAGAAAATGATGACGAGGTTGTCATCGCAAAGCTAGTAACAATGCCAATTATTGCTGTAAAAATCTGAACATTTTTGGTCATATACCTCATAATGTGCCCAATATGTGTGGCAAATTTCAGATTCTTCACACCAATATCTTAAACATGAGAAAAAATTAAGTAATAACTTGCAAAATACACGTATTTTTGCATTGAAACTAATTGAGAAATCGACAAATGTCACTGTTCAGGAATTACGTTCTTTTCGTAATTCTTGACTTGGCGCGTTATCTTGTTCCACCTACACCAGATTCTTTGACAAACAGTCACTATTTTTTTCACTTAAATGCATACTTTCGTTAAAAATATTAAAAAAATTATTTTCGCTTCTAAAGTGAAAACTATTTTTTTGTAAGATGATTGCCTTTCGAACTTTAGAGACTGTTCCTCTCGAATCTATTATTTTAAATTTCGATAAAAATCTAAGGCATCAACGTTGGTACTCAGATGGTTCTTTATTCGTTACCCACCAGTTCCCTTCGTAACGATAACACAAGTATAAAAAATCGCGAGGAAAGTATGCACACAAAAGGGGAAAAAACAAAATTATATTATAAAAATATAATATATAATATATAATATAAATATAATATTATATATATATATAAATATAATATTATATATATATATATATATATATATATATATATATATATATATATATATATATATATATATATATATATATATATATATATATATATATATATATATATATGTTTGTTTGCATATGTGTATTGACGCAGTGAGAAGAGAACAAATGCTTTACGAGATCGTTCGGCTCGCAGAATGCGCACGCAAGCCCGACAGAAAAATCTAAATTGACAGTTCGATGAAAGCAATTTTGTAACTGTCAGCAAGCGCTGCGGCGCGCCTTCCAATTTGTACTCGGGGCTTCCACGTCGCCGCTACAATCGTATAGGTATTGCTGGTCCAAACTTCCACCATACCTTACACGATCATTTTATCCGTATCTGTGACAACCGAATACAATAACGAACATGAAGATTTTCATATATATGAATGTATTGTTACCTCCCGTGAATCAACTTTCCCATACACGATGTTAAGGGTTTGATTAAAAAGAGCGTTCCTCCATTTTTAGGTCCGTTGTCACGGACCGGGGAAAGAGGCTGTGTCTCTCATTGGATGCATGACAAGTGACAACACACAATTGGTTCACAATATTTATTAAGAAGTTTAGTTTGGATAGTTCCGAGCTTCCTGTAATACTTGGCCCTCTCTGATCACAACTTCGTAGGTGAGCCGAAGATGATGAGACTGAAAAGGGCTTTGGTAGTTCTTGTATATGTTATGAAGCATTGACAACTAATCGATGAAATATCCACTGGAGAGTTATCGCAAAAAAAATTATTTAGGGGTGAATCACCCCTAGTCGAGGGAATCTACCTATAAACGCTCATAACTCCTTCGATTTTGAACGGTTCGAGTTGAAATCGTCAGAGAATATTCTTTAAATCTTGTACGTCAAGAAGCCGTCGTGAACCTAAAATTGATTTTTTCAAAAATGTCAATATTTCCCTTCGGCAATATTGAGTGCAAAAGATGTCAAAATTCAAAGTGACGTACCAACATTTTTCCAATCTGGTCGAGACGTTAAATTTGGGAATGGCTGATGCACTGGTGTCGTCATAAAGGATGAGGCACGTAAAGTGTTACAGAGCAATAGCACTAAAACCATTGATCATACCCACAAACGGTCAGACAAAAGTTTCAGTGTTCGAGAAGGCCCTCATACTGGACCACCCTATTTTTTTATCGGTGGAGGCGCTGAAGCTACGTCAAGGTCAACGCCACTTTTTTAAATGGAACCATGTATTTTTTTTCCATGACATTATTACCGATTTTAAGGCCCTGTGATGTAAGTCGCGGAATTCGTGTTAAAATCGGTAATAATGACATCGAAAAAAAAAATTTCCATTTTAAAAAGTGGAGTTGACATTGACGTAGCTTCAGCGCCACCGCCGATAAAAAATAGGGTCGTCCAGTATGGTAACGGCTATAGGGAATATCATACGATTTTTCGTATATGCAAAAATAACAAAAAGGCAGACATTTTTCTTGGCAAAAAAAATAGTGAATATCAAAATATAAAAACCTTGATATGCGCTATAGCTATAGTTGTAAAGAATATGTGGTTCAAATCTTATAAGAATCGGTTCAGTAGTTTCGAAGATTTTATCAACAAGCCGTCGATAAACGTTTTTTCGAGAAAAAGGCGCTAAAAGATTGTTTGGGTTTGATTGCAAACCCAAGCAAACGGTGTGCAATTATAGTTTAGCGTGAACGGAGCTTTCAACAAACCTAGGCAACGGAACTTCATTACATGCGGATTCCATATGCATTTCGCTGTATACGCGCCCCCTTCCCGTAATTACTTTTGTCCTCGGCAAGTCTTTGTTTCTCCTGATCACTCTGCGCAGGGCAACGGAAGTTTACGTTTAAATTTTTTAAGAAATCCGACGTTCGACTGAGTATGTAAAAATGAAATAATAATTGTATTAATATATCAATACGATCGAATCGATCCACCGGGGTAAGTAAATGTTCCCTAGTGGAAACTAAGGTAGTGCGTTGCCCGAAGTAATGAAATCAGACGTAATGATAATAGCAATAATCATAATAAGAATACTGATATAATGAATAATGATTATAAAATAAAATAAAGTGAATAAATATAATCAATAACTATAATTGTTAATTATATCTATTTATATTAATTTAATTTATAAATATTTATCGAATTCATAGTAATTATCATTATAACCATTATAAATAGAATCGGTAATAACAATAATATTGTATTTGTATAGCGTAATAACGATACTGTATTATTAGCAATGTAAGATAATAATGATAATAATAATAACATAATATAACGCATTAATGACACGTATCATATATTATTATGTAATTATTACATTGATTATTATAGCGCTATATAAATATACTAATGCATGATGCAAAAAATTAATAACTATAATAACATATTTTATTGAACGCGAAGTCGTGCACGTGATGCTGATGAGATAATTTATCACGAAATCGAGACTTGCTTCCGGGCAACCATAATGTATGCGTGCGAAATACACGTATACAATTCACAACGTTAGACGTAACTAGAAACGTGACTGGAGAGCGACAGAAAGAGTGAAAGCGAGAGCGAGAGAGAGAGAGAGGGAGAGAGAGAAAGAGAGAGAGAGAGAGAGAGAGAGAGAGAGAGAGAGAGAGAGAGAGAGAGAGAGAGAGAGAGAGAGAGAGAGAAGACACGGAAAAGATAGGAAGGGTAGTGGAGTTACCGATTTCCATAGAAATGCGTTTCCAGCGGTAGTGTTACCGAAGTAAAAGCGGAAACTTTCGCTACAGTGGGATATATTCCCTATCCAAAGTGGAATAGGACACGGTGAGGCAGAGCGAGGAAAATGGGGCACGAAGAGAGGGTACGGACGTGAAACAAAAGTGAATGAAGCACGTTCGGATAGGTATGTGAGAATCAAAGGTGGGAAAATCGGTAGAACGGAATAGAAGGAATGTAACGTGGAGTGAGAACGCTATTGGAAAAGAGTGCCATTCGTAAATACCCTATGTACAGGCTGATCCACAGCTATGAGAGTTGCTTTGATGAGCATATAATATGCATCATTGCGAGCTAAATGCATTTATAAAAAAAAAGTCGTGCAAGAAAAATTGACCGAGATATTGGCGTTCGAAGTCCAAGCAGTAACGTATGGCACAATAGTCACTCTCGCGCGAAACGCGCATGCCGGATCGACCGCGGCTTCGAATCCACTTTTTGACAAGTGAATTTTGTTTTCTCAACTTTTTTTTTGCGTTGACAGACTAGCTTTGCATATCGATAATATGATTCGATAATTTTCTTTTATTATTTAAGGGCTTACACCTAGCAGAAATTTTCGACAATATTGTTTTTTGATTCTCGACGGATTTTCAAAATATAACATTTCAAAAATATTGTCTGAAAATGCCAAGCTTATCCGTTCCAACTAGAGGCATTTATGTGCGTTTATGGGTAGGATCTGCAAATTGACAAACTTTAACCGAGTTTATCTCCAAATTACTTTTTCAAAATTGGTGACGATGATATCTAAAAAATCACCGCCCCGTCAACTTAAATTTTTACTAGATTCTTTTACACACCGAAAAGCAGTGCTTGAACGCAAGCATATTTTCCATGCACATCTTGTTGTCAATGAAAATCAAGCGATTTTTCGCCGCACATCGATTCAAGCACTAGATCATTTCATGCTAAAACTAAATGCGTTTGATTTTTTTATTTCTGACCATTTGTGTTTCGAGAAGAAGTGATCACCTCGAAGACCGTTTTTAAAACAGCCAGCGGCATTAGCCAGGGTATCTACCACATTTATAAATTCTTTGCAATACAAAAATTCTAAAAGATACATAAAACCATACTTTTTAATGGAAAAAAAAGTTTTTTAAACCTGCACACGTTTTCCCACATGAAATTTACGGAAATTCCACGTTTTTTCCGGCTACAAACTAGGTGTAACCCATTCATACTTGAAGAGAAAAAAATCGTCCGTGAACTGTGTCATTGTTTATTCAGCACCGGACTTTGAGCACGAATGTCACGGTCATTTTTTGTCGCATTTTTAAAAAAGCGTTTTGATCACCATGAGTGCACGCGCTGTATGATCGCTAAGCAAACGCTAGTAGATGTGAATCACCCTGTACGTGGATATATACATGTGCGTGTGCGCGTGTGTGTGGGTGGGCGTGTGCGCAAATCCTGCATTACCAAAACTATGTACCCATGGACTGAGCCATCAGGTCGATATCTTTTTCCTCTTTTTCCCGTTTTATTCTCACGTTCGTCCCACCATCTTCGGCCCCTCATTCCGTCCAGGTTTCGTTGGAGCTTAATTACCGTCGAGCTCACGTATAACATTGCAATGCCCGTCTATACACACGCCCGGACGTAGGTGAAGTAGGTACACGTGCACACGGTGCATGTTCACCCTCGATCCATCCGCTGAACGACAAAGCAAGAAGTATCAACATTTTTCCATCCTCCATTCATATTCCTCACCCCCGTATACGCAACGTGCGCCACTCTTGAAACCCAAAGAGTAGTAACTCTTTGTGGCCGATCCTCCCTTGCCAGTCTCGCGTCCTCGTTCCATAAAAGTCCATCGCTGATGTGCCGGCCCTCTCTCTCTCTCTCTCCCCCCCCCCCCTCTCTCTTTCTCTCTCCCTCACCGCTCACTCGTTTGGCGGTTCCAATTAAGCATCGTTCGAACACGTCACGAATTCTCTTAATACCCGTATGGTATTCATTTGGGAGGTATTCATTTGGTGCGATGCATATGCAGCCTCCAAAAAGCTGCTGGGTAACCGAATGAATTGCTGATATATATATTACTAAATATGTATTTGCAGCGAACAAGAAGATTTACATTTTTGCAACAGCAGCGGTATTCTGCCGGGCAGATATGCTTCCTTTATTTATTTTATTGTTTTCAAATATAATTAGCGTGCAAATTTTTATTCTATTGACGATTGCAGTCGTTCGAGCGTTTTTTGGTTGTATCATTGCAATTGTAACGATACAGTGGATTTACTTGGGCTACTGCAAATAGTAAATTCGAGAGCAGCAGTAATGTTACTTTAAATAAGGTAAACGCTGAATTTTACTTTTGTTAATTTCCTAATTATACAAGGATTACGAATCCTTGAGTGTCATTTTTTCTGTCATACTAGACATTCGTCGTTTAAGCGCCGCACCACGCGGATACTCGCGTTGAGTACGCGAGGAAAGAAGAGCAGCTTTTTTGCCAACCAGTCAAATAGTCCGGTCTCGCGATATCGCAATTGCTTGTGGGAGCGCGGAACTGGATCATTATTGCGGTGTATGCAATTCTGACGTTTACCGAACGGCTTTTTAATGCACCCTGCGGAAAATAAGCGATTCAGCTTTTCAACGGGGAGTCGTATCTCCCCCTTGGTATGCTAGAAACACTTATCTGCCATCATATACCGGGTGGTGTAAACTTGGCGTCGGGGGTTCGAAGGACGGTTAGATCGTGGAACTTTGAGATGAAAAGTCCTTGGCCGTTCTTGTCTCCGATGGATGGTTAAGTAGATATTCCTCAATCATTGCAAACCAATCTGGCGCGCTATTGAGTCGCCACGCCCCGCCTACTTACGTCGCGTTGGCTCCGAGCGTAGAGGCAAGCACCCTGAGCTGCCGCATTGGTTCTCCTTATCTACGTGATAACTAAAGAATGGTGCGTCGGGGAGAAAAATGGAAGAGGACTTTTCGTATCAGAATCTCTAAACCTATCCATCCACTGGGATTTTTATGTTACGCTTAGGACATCCTCTATATATGTGTGTGTGCGGGGGAGGGGATCGGAGAGGAAGATAGCGAATGCAAGACCGAAGCCTCCATTAGGAAGAGCCCGAGAGAACTGCAAGATTCTCTTGTCGAGCTTAATGCTCATGGAGGTAACGTCCGCCATTCCACCGCGAAACATTTTTAACCGCGTCCTCTGCATACCCACTTCCGTACTCGCTTCTACCGACGCAACTCTCATCTTATGGTCGACCATCCAACACGCCATACCATCGCCTTGTTTATTTAATTACTAATTACCACGAGCTTCGTGTTAATTGGCTTATATCTCAGCTGCCGCACGAAGCTCCCTGCTGCTTCGCTCGCAATGACACTCCTCAGCTATTCTCTATGTATTTCCTTGCTCTGCATATGGCCGTTTGTGGTGACGATGGCACAAACGTGCGGCTTTTCCGCCAACTGTTTTTAAGGGGGATCGTCACGTTCGCAATCCTTCTCCCTCTCTTTTGCAATCGCTCTCTCCTTCTTCATTAGGTTTAATATAATTATATTTTCAGAGCCAAAGGAATTGAATTTTTCGTTATTTGCACCTTAGAAAATATCTTCGAGCAACCTAAGATATAAAACAACAATAACAGAAGAAAGAAACTTGAAAAAAGTAGCACGAATTACGAAATGAATTGGGCAATAATAAAGATAAGAGAATAATGTTCGAAATAATCAACGTAAATTCAACATTATATTTATATAAATATATACAGGGTGCTAATAATTAAGTGTCAAGGGTTTTTAAGAGCCTCGTGCGTAAATTTGCGACCGAGAAAAATATGATGTTCAATAGTTTTTCAAGAACTCTCCGGACATAAATATAGCGTATTTTTCTGACGAGTAGTATTTGCCAGAACATGTTGAGTATTTGAGAAAAGTATCCAAATTTTCATCTCCATTCAACAGAATGAAGATAATTAAATACTGAATATGAAACACCGCTGAAAAACAGTTTTAAATGCAATTAAATTGAATTCATCCACTCTAGAATGCATCTTCGATCATTTCTTCCTCGATGATGGGATGCACGAGGAAAATTTCTGATACTTTTTTTTCTCCACAGAGGAAGTGAAGAACCATTGAAAATC
>OX632363.1:40104478-40185486 GCA_951751655.1 Ophion costatus
TAAAATGAAATTTTTTCGATTAATCAGAAATTCCGTACGTGCTTCTCTGCGAAATGCAATTAGGAACATAACTTCTAAATTTGAAGTAAATCGAGTGAACATTTGTGAAGTTATTTGTCACGCCAATTGGAAAAAAGCTGTTTCGAGAAGTTTCGAGTAGTCGGCCATTTTGCACATCGAAAAAAAATATATATTTTCTAACAGCTTGATATTCATACTAAATAGATGTGCAATTAATTTTACGAGTGTATAACTTTTTCATACGAAAAAAGATTGTTAAATGCGCACATGATTTTATACTCGTTAATTGTGGCCTAAGGCCTTAATACTAAGCTCTCTTTCTCAGTCTCTTTCCCTTTCTCTCTCTCTCTCTCTCTCTCTCTCTCTCTCTCTCTCTCTCTCTCTCTCTCTCTCTCTCTCGCTCTCTCGCTCTCTCTCTCTCTCGCTCTCTCTCTCTCTCTCTCTAGCCTAAACTTTTTGCCTAAAGGTTACACCAAGGCATAAAATAGACTATCGATCAATAAATCAATCAATCTTCAGGATCGAGGAATAAATAATAAGAATCGCCATCGAATTATACGAAAAGCTCATCACGTTACTGTGCTGCGTCTATGAACTGCGGCGTGCCGTTTCTTCGACATTTCCCCATATACATATATGCTAAATATATATATATATATACATATATACATACACACACACATATATATATATATATATATATATATATATGCTAAATATATATATATATACACATATATTTAGCATCATCGGATTTACCAAGATAGCTGAAAGAGTCGTTGGCCGCTCAAGAAGCTCATATTTTTCGCGCTTTTACGACATAACGCGCAGCCGAATGGCCCACGATGAATCTAGATGATCACGCAAGGGAATCTCTTAAGACGAGATGACGCAACGATCCCACAAGCGCTGGCTTATCGTGCCCTCGCTGGCACGATTCTAGAGGTCGGAGAGCTTTCGCTCGACGCGCATATATCGCGCTGCCTCTCGAAATCTTTCAACGCAATCTTTTTTCTGGGTCTCTGTACAGTCTATATGGGACTGTACGGGAAACTGACTGAATATACGGGGAAAAAAATTGTTTATGTATTAAACAAATTTGTAACCTTGGCAGCCTTAGAAGATGCATTCCCGACGCGCAAAAAAAATCGAATTTCCAATGTGATGCGGTTAAAGGTGCGTTTAAAAGGGGGTATATATCCAGGGTGATCCAGTATATATTCAGGGTGATACACAACTATCAGGGTTCCCTTGGTGACCATACAGAGTTTGTCGTTGCGATGAAAATGTTTCCTTTTTTTTAATATACCGCGACAAAAATTGGGTGACATATTCGCATGGGAGTCCGTTGCTGACAAGGACACTTAAGTGCCCGCCTTCGATTTAGTTGAAACGCATATATTGTGATAAAGCATTGAAACCCATTGGACACGTATTTTTTTATCAGCAGGAAAACGGGTTCGAGGGAGGAATCCACCTCTCAAAGAATCGCGTGTCACCTCTTAATTTAATTTTTCCAATACTTCTATAGTGGATTTTTCATTGCTTTTCATTAGGAGAATTTTGGTTTTTGTGGTATTCGGATCGGTGAATTGCTTGTGGGTAAAGCTCCAACATTACTCGTCGTTTCTGAACGGTTCCTAAACATCGTGTAGTCATCAACATGAAAAGACCAATTTTCTTCGAATTTTTTCACATCTTTGCGCTAGTGTCTTGTTGAATTGTGGCTCACAAACATTGTTTGTCAAAAGATCTCTAAATTAGGGGCTTGAAGCTTCAAAATGCTTTTTTTCGATACGATCATTTTTCCCATAGATACAGCGCTTCGAAAAACCAGTTTGAAAAATTGAATCAGTGTTCCGTTCCTTTAATTATTTGGAGTAGTGTACTTCAACATTGATCACGAATATCTCGGCTAATTTCTGCCGCACGATATTTACAAAAAAAAGCCTTCCGTTCCCATTGACTCGCCCTACAGTTTGTCAAAGAGAAGTCAGATATCTGTAAATCACCCTGGATATACGTACATATATATCTATCAGCTACAACGGCAGAATTATTTACGAGACTGTCAACAAACGAAGTACTATGACTGCGCGTGGCGCTGAAGTTCACCAGGTAGGACGGATACGCGCGATGGACTTGCCACGTCTGTGAGACTAGGATCCCTTTTCGAGAATTCGGAAAATCGGGACAGATAGAGGGATATATTTGTCACTCGGAGGTAGAGAGCATCGTGCACTAAGAACACCGTGTAAGGAGATACAGAGGGAGATAGAGCCTGAAGCTCAAATCAGATGTTTATAAGATCAAGACGAAAGTGTCAAAACCCTTTGCAGTAAAATTGATTCTGATAGAAGGCTGTGTCTGCCTATGTACATACGTACAAGATCCTACCAGGCTTTCACTGGCGTCCCCTCTTGCACTCTCGCATGAGTATACTCGTAAATTTAATTTGGGGATTATGTTGACTTTCGAATGTAGATGTTCCCCCCCCCCCTCTCTCTCTATGTATATGGGATATTCCACGCCATTTCAGCTAGCCCATGGCGCCAACCATTTTTGGTTTTACTGATTTTTTTTGTAAAATTGTATCCCATAAAAATTGTATCCACACGAATTTTTAGATTTTTCTCTCTTCTCTTTTAGGAGTTAAAATTTTCCAGAAAATGTCGATTTCAGTAGTTTTGAAAACGCTTAAACGCTGATAACTCCTAAATTAATTGAGATATCGACAAATGGCGCTCTATATTTATGTTTTCATTTTGAAACATACTTTCATTAAGCAATATGAAAAAGAGATCAATTATAAAGGTCAAGGTTTTTTTCTTCTAAAGTGAAAACTACTTTTTTTAAAGATGATTGCCTTTTTTCAAAAAATTCTGTAAAATAGAGTGACCCATTTTATGATTTTTGTGACTAGTCTCGTGGTGGGCCCATTTTTCCTTTTATTATTTTTATTTTCTATATTTTATATATATGTATATATAAAGAGAAAGAGAAAAAACGAAATCCAGTGCACTCCGATAGTCGGATGTGTACCATCGACAAACACAAAAGCCTCTCTTACGTTTCACACACAATATTGCACATTCGACTTCTGCTTTTAGAGCACTGCTCTCATGAGCAAATGTATGTATACAAAGATGGCACCATGAATTTATATTACAGGAAGTATGCATTCGCATGCACAGGAAAATCTACAGTCGTCTCAGGTTAATACAGAATATTGAGAGAGGGAGAGAGAGACGAAGAACGAAAAAATCCACTTTTCCCCGATCGAAATAATGGATATTTTTTTCTTCTTTTTTTCGGACCCTGTACAAATTTCGAGGCCCCGGCGATGGTTCTTTGATGCATCTACGCGCGTACTCGTGGAGCACAAAGGCGCGCTGAGAGATTGTTCTCGATTGCGAATGCTCGATCGACCGGTGCTCTATATAAATATACGCTCTATCGGGGTTGCATTTTACACTCCATTGTGTACGGTATAATATTTTTCGGATCAGTATCTTTCGACATTTTGTTCGTTGTTCTTTCCGTGGCAATTCAGTTGTCAGAGTTATTTGTAATCAATAAGAATCGAGAATTAACAAATTGTGATAATTGATCAAACTTGCACATTAATTCCGATGTATTTATATATGTTTTTGTGTTATTTATTTATCATTAATACAGCATTATTATTGTTGTACAGGCTCGATTTTAAGCATTGAGCTTAGGCCAATATGATAATGATGAAATGTTAAAAATCAATTGTCATCTATTTGTTATTATAATGATGAGATGCCCTATTAAATTTGATATAATTGTGCCAAATCTCAAGATGATTAAGTTATCAGTATACCATTTTTATTGTTATTGTTATTATTATAAAATAAAACAGAAATCTTTTTTTTGGGTCTTCAGCAATTCGTTCGTCGTTTTCCCCGGCAATTTAAATGTAGCAGTCATGTCTAATAAATTTGTATCGAAAATTTAAAAATTGTGCTTGCAAGGACCCTCAGGTGACACCCTTCGATTTTGTTGAAATTTGGATATGTTATAAAGCACCGAAAAGTAAGCGATACGTATTTTTTTTATCGGCGGAATAACGGTTTTAAGGGGTGCAACCACCCCTCGAAAAAGGCATCTCTAGGGTGGTTCACCCCTTAATTTTTTTTGCAATGGCACTATAGTGGGTTTTCCATTTCTTCGGATTAGAAGAATTTTCGTTTTTGTTTCATTAAAATCGGTGGACACCTTGTGTATATACCATACGGTGGGTAAATCCCTATATACCATACGGTGAGTAAAAAAAGTATTTTTGCACATCGTCTTTGTCAAATTATCCTACGAAAAAAATGAAATGCTTTATTAAGTTTCTGTGTTTCTGTGTTCGATAGCTTATCCTAAATATACATGGTGTTTGTGTACAAAAGTCCTGGGACAACAGGAACAAAAAAATAAAACCAAATTGACAACAGTTTCGTATAAGATGTACAAATATTTTTTTTACCCACTGTATTTTATATATTGTTAATATAGAATTATACTTGTTGTATACGGGCTCCACTTTAATGTTTAAATTTGAACCCATATAAATTTTTTTTTTTTAATTAAATATCAATTTTTTTTTTAATTTAATATTAAAAATCAATTATCATTTATTTATTATTACAATGATGAGATTAATGATTAAATTTAATATAATGATATCAAATCTCAATAATATTAAATTATCATTACACCATTGTTGTTGTTATTCTTATTATGAGATAAAAGAAATGTGTCGTTTTTTTAAATGTGACAATGTTTTTGATTGGTTTAGTATTGTTATTGTTGTTTCTATTATTATCAGAACTGATTTTTCCGGGCAAGACATTTTCTTAATTTGTTTCGGTTTGCTTTGGTTATTATTATTATTAATTATATTATGAAATTTAAAAAAATGGTTACATGTATCATAATTACTTCATATATTTCAAACGGGATTAAAATTAAGCTTGTGTAAAAAGCAATATTGAGAACATTATGCATAATATATAGGTCCAATCTATACCCAGATTAAAATTATAATAGACGAGCACAGTGCGGCTAAGAGGAGTTTTGTGGAAGGAGCTTTGGCCGTGTAACAGCGAGATGATGACCTCTCAGAGAAAAGGGTCAAAAGGGGGTTGCGGCCTAAGCATAGGAAGTGGCGTCCCTCTTCTCACGTTGCACAATGGTCATTGTTGCACTTCCGCGGCTCAAGCGGTCTCATACGGAAACCCTCGTATATACATATATACCTACATCCCGTGGCTTTATGGCGCGTTGAAAAGTGCCGCTTGACGAAATACGAGGTCTCCACTTGTGAACGCGTGTCTCGGCCTTAAGGGTGTCAAATCTCTATAGAACGTACGGCACGTGAGACAAGAGTCGCTGAACTTTCGTTTCTCTACAGATTTGCCCCACACGTGGTCGGCTGTGAATAACCAGCGGCCTCATCGAGTTATCGAAACGCGATCGACTTTATCGTGCATAGAAGTCGAAAATGCTAGCCGTCGACTGGGCAGATATTCAAACGCGAATGGTTTATAAAATCATAGCTTATCCACCGATCGTATCTTCGCTCCTGTAGAGATGGAAAATAAGGGCAAAATTTACATTTCGGAATGCGATTGATACATGAACTTTAATATATATATATATATAATACCGCTCAAAAGTTTGGATACACCAGTCGATATTTCTTGCCGCACTAAAAGTTAGCCTCGTTAAAAAAAATAACTAAATTTAACGAACGGCGTTTTGAAGGAACCAATTCAGCTTTGTTTTGGTCTTTTGAAAAATTTTTAATGGTTTTTTTCTACCCGGTACGCACTTTTATACGTGACTGTTTTTCGGCTGTTTTCCGACCATCGAGAATTCGGCGCATAACTTATGGACATAACGCATAGGAAGTGGCGTCATTTTTATCTACGATAAACTTGAAAAGGGTAGCAGTAGCTCCATTTTCGTTTTTTTTTCAAGTTTCGTACGATTTTTTTTCGCAAAGTTCTTTCATTTTTGGCTAAAAAGACGAATTTTGGAAAATGCAACGTAACTCAAGGACGAAGGGTTTAAGAGGAAATGTCTAGGATCAAAAGAGTTGCGTAAGCTTATATTGGATCGCCTGGAATTTTTTCAGAATTTTACTTTGCGATTTTTTTTAACTTTCTCCGCTCGAAACTCTGATGAGTAGGATGACTTCCTGATATTTAGGACAAAATATCGGGAAAAAATACTTTATAATTTTCGGTTTTAAATTCGCTTGAATTTCTTCAGAATTTTTTTTGCAATTTTTTTCGAGTATTTTTTGGCCGTATCTCGGAGAATCGTCCGAACTGATTGGCGTATGTCGAAAACTATTGAGTTAGAGAAAAGATATCGTGAGGGGTTGCAGTATTCCGTTTTGAATGCGTTAAAATTTTTTAAGATTTTTTCAAATTTATTTTACAATCTTTCAAAAGCACCTACAAGACCTGAAGAATAAAACGTTGTAAGAAGTTTTTTTATGTGAAAAAATGCCTTCGTATTTATAACAAAACACTGCAACATTTTCCCCTCTCGAAATTTTTCCTCCACCTCAATGGTTTCGAGTTTGGAAATTATGCGAACGATCGACGTTCTCGATCGTTCGAGAAATGAATGTGCATACGCAATTATATCGGGTTTTTTTTCAAATTTTCAAACAAACAAATAACAAATTGGAATTATTTCAACTACTGCGTGGTTCGTGAAGATTTCCGATCGTAAAACATAGCACTTCCGCTTCCGCTTACTACGTCACGTCCTCGTCGACTTTGCCGTTTCCGGTCCTGCAATTGACGGACAACTCGACCTGATCGTGCGGCATTGTTCCCCGCCGTAAATTCTATCGGAAAAGTCCCGAGGGCTTGTTGTACGTCTCGGCCGAAGTCCACCTCGTGAACGATACGTCAGTTGAATTTCAGAATTGTTTATACAGGCCGGCAGTAGAGTCGTACTGACACGCTCCGATTATAAATAAGCCACAAGTGGCCCACATCCACCCCCACGGAGCTGCCGTTTCCGGCTTCTGGCCACGTTCGCCTTCCGGTCATCGATTCTTACACGTCTACGAGACACCCGACTCAGGAGGATCCCGAGCACACTCGACGCAATTTTTTTCATCCCTGCACACCGACAAAATCCGCGTCGACAATGAACTGTTGACATGATTGATCGAATATTCGTCACGCATTTTTCGCGCTTCAAAAATGTCATATTTACGGAGTGAGCGAGCATGAATGAAATCTCGGATGATCCGCGGGTGGTTCGAGTTCAACCCTTATTGTACTGTTCATTCATCGAGGTCCTTTTTCATGTCCAAAAAGTTGTAGGCATCAACGAGCGCGTCATTGGCCGCCGTGCGTAACCTTATTTTTTATTCAATAAAAAAAAGAAAAAAACACGCAATCTTCGTAAAAAAAACCTTGTAAGATTTTGTTAAGAAGAAGAGAAAACTTCCTCGATCGATCGAGGCGGACGGGAGTATCGTCACAATTGGAATTATACTGGGAAATTATTTTAGTAGTATAAATCCGACGCTTTTCAGGCAAGTTGTCTATTTCAGTAGTACAACTGCGACACTGTTCAGCCAAGTCATCCATTTCAGTAGTACAACTGCGACACTGTTCAGCCAAGTCATCCATTTCAGTAGTAGAACTCCGCGGCTGTTCGGGCGAGGCGTGTACGAACGATACGGTGGGCTCTTAATGAAACGAGCTCCGTTTTGATGCATGAAAAGTTATGGGTATCTACAAGCGAGTCTCCCAATGCCTCATTTTTTATTCAATCAAAATGACGAAGAAAAAAATGCAATTCGAGTAAAAAATCTTTCTCAAATTTCGTAAAAAGAGAAGAAAACTCCCTCGATTGGTCGTGACGGATGCGAAAAAAACTTGCGGAAGAAACTTTCATTGGTACGTGTTCCTCGCGGTCGGTTCAGGTACATGCGTGCAAGAGAACTTACACGATGAGCCGGGAAGTTGGAAATTCAAGGGCCATTCGGGACTTTAGTCGTTACGCCCGGTAGTGTGTGTGCGTTGATTCTTGTACGGTGCCACTCACACGTTTTTATCGGCCTCGTGTGGTAATTAGCAGCGCGTGTGATCATCTCGACCTCATCCGCGATATCTCATATATTCCCCTTTCCCACTAACGCGCTCACGCCCTCTCTCTCTCTCTCTCTCTCTCTCTCTCTCTCTCTTTCTCTCTCTCTCTCTCAATCTCTCTCCTTCTCATCGTCGTTTCATTAACAGGTTATGACGACGCGCAGGCACCTGAAAGCTCCACAGCTTATCAACACGATATGACACTATATACTGACAGTATAATCCACCGCTAGTATGGGAGGCTGGGGACAAATAGAACGCTCTGGAGTGTTGATGAAATTTCCACGAGGAGGGGAAGGGAGAATAATCAAAGTGGATACACATGGTAGAAATATTCGGTAGGCATATCCGTTTATATGTAGAATGAATAGCGTAATTTTTTATCTATTTAATTCTATAGTCATATGTCGATTTCATAGATTTTTCGAAAATGCTATCTCTCGATAAATGGAGTCGAAAATTTTTCAAAATGTACCATTCTCCGATATCTCGATTAGTTGTTCTTTTAATTGACTTCTTCCCGACATCTCTTTCCTTAGAATTCATTAGAATTCCTATAATTTACTATGTTTCAATTTTAAGAATTTTCAAAAAGTCTCTATATACCGAAAACTGAACTTTTAGAATTTATAAAATTTGCTCCTTCTCAATATCTTAATTTTTTTTAGAACTTCTTAAAATTTACCATTGCTTGATATATCAATTTTTTAAATAATCTTCTTCCCGATATCTCATTCTTTCTAACTTTTTGAAATTACCTCCTTCCTGATATGGCATTTTTCAGAATTTTTCGAAAGTTATATCTCCATTTCTCAATTTTAAGGAACTTTAAACATTTACTTTTTTGCGATAAGTGAACTTTGGGAATATTAGAAATTTACTTCTTCTCAGTGTCTCATTTTTTTATAATTTATCCAAATTCACTATTTCCTGTCGTCTTGATTTTTAGAATTGAAAAAATATTACTTCCTCTCAGTATCGTATTTTTTAACAATTTTCGAAAATGTACTTCTTCCCGGGTTCTTATGTTTTTTTAGTTTTCAAAAATTTACTATATGTAGACATTTTAATTTTTAGAATTTCTCAAGATTTGCTATTTCTCGATATATCAGTCTTTATATTTGTTTAATTTACCGCTCCCCGTTTATTTTATAGTTGATGATTTTTTCTTGTCATTTTATTGCAAATTTGAGATACTCTACGCCAGGCGCAAGTAAAATTGGCTTAAATCAACATGGTCCCAAAAGACCTTGAATGGAGCTTTTTGGTAAGCTCCATTCTTTTTTTTCTTTCTGTCCACATCGGAGCACCGGATCGTTGAATGTAGAGCGGCCGCTCTCTCGTTCACCAGCGATTGTACGAATGAAATAACCACGAAAATATGCGTTTTTTCATCAGCGCAGAGGCCACGGCTGAAAAAGCTCATCCCGCTCGGAATTTCGCCTCGCCTTCGATAATGAGGTGCGGATTGGATTTCGCCACGTAATGAGCGCATAGGTTTTCGCTATTAATCAAAGAGCAATTGTATTCAAAATTTTACCGATTTCTCTCACATATCGGCTCGGCCTCATTGGCTTTTACATTTGAAAAAACTCGGGCAATATTCCGGAATTACGTATGTTCTCCTTTTTTCTATTTTTTAATTTTTTTATGAGAGTGCTACTTATGCATAAAAGGTCGGATTAAAAAAATTGACCGCACTTCCTGCAACTCTAAATAATTAGACTTTTAATCGCTATCATCGAACAATGAATTATTCAATAAATATGTTATTTATTGAATAATTATATAATATATAATATATATAATATATAAATTGTTATTTTTATCTTAATCGTGGAGTTCGATACTTATTTAGATCTTGATTGGGATAGGGAAGGAAATATCTTGAACAAAGTATGCCGGGCCCTCAAGGGACCGTCGGTTTTTTGAGTTCTCTCGCCGAAATTACTTTTCTAACCGGAGCTTTATCTCCGGGGTTTTTATAGCCGGAATTTTGTATTTTATTTCTGACACGGAAATAACGTTGCACCGAGGAAATTGAAACGGTTGTAACGTTGAGCAATGTTGCGGTGTACCTGACCCGACCCGACGCCGACGTTAACGTCGGTCTGGGCTCGATCGACGATCCATCTCGGATTCCCATATTTCGAGGCAGCGGTAAAACTTTATTCGTCTCCACGGGCACGTGGACGGAAATATCCGTATTTCGGTGCTGTAACGAGATCGACATACATGAGGAATTTTTCATCAAAGGTTTTTTGCCCAAAAGCAACCTCCTTCCTTTTCTTTTTGTAAACCCTGTTTTTAATCTTTCAAAAGTCTGTGATTGTGAAAAAGGCGGTTCAGAAAACTCACATCACAAAAGCGAAAGAATCCGCTATATCGAAGACCTTACGAACGTTTATTTACAACCTCAAGTGTACTAGCTTTTTGAAAATCGGACACTAGGCATTTGGAAAAACCGGAAAATCGTAAAAAAAACGTACATGTATTGAAGAAAACAACGGGATCATTTTACATGAAAAATTAAAAAAATTTCCCACAGTACGAACATCCTATGAAGTGCCAAATCCTGCTACAGTAGTAAAAGTCCGCGTGTAGTCAACCCCGTGGATACGTATACACATCCATATATATGAATTAATTATGATAATCGACATCGTCCTTATCCCAATTGCTATTATTACGATAGATTGCTATATGTATGATAGTTACCGCACTTATTAATTCTGTCATTCTCGATATCGTTAATATCGTCGGTATTACCAACGATATGGTTATTAATATTTTTATTGTTATTATTAAGTTCTTACTTTGTCTCCCCTGCGCCCGTTTTGCCTACGCCTCCACGCGTTCTGCCTCATAGAGTGATAAATATACATCCGCGAGCGGCAAAAACCATTTGTTTTGCGGTATTGTATGGCGCTAGGTGCGGAACGACGGAACAAGACCATCCGTCTTCGCGATGGTTTTTCTTAACACAACTGCTCGACTCGGGGAGGCAAATGTACATACAGGGTGAGGCACGTAAAGTGTTATAGAGAAATAGCGCTCAAACTATTGACCATATGCAAAAATGTTTCAGACAAAAGTTTCAGTTTTCGAGACGGCCGGCATACTGGACCGCCCTATTTTTTTTATCGGTGGAGGCGCTGAAGCTACGTCAAGGTCAACTCCACTTTTTAAAATGGAAACATGTATTTTTTTTTGATGACATTATTACCGATTTGTTGTCGGTCGCTGAATTCGTCTTAAAATGTATATATATATATATATATATATATATATATATATCATTGGATGAAGATGATACTCAAAGTCAACAAGAACTCACGGATCAATTGAATGTGACGTAGAAAGCCGTGTCTATTCGTTTTTATCATTTTAAAACAACAGACGTGTAATTTTTACCAAAAAAATCCGGTTTCAAACTTCTACACCTACATATATATATATATATATATATATATATTCTACATCTACATATATATATATGTAGATGTATATATATATATATATATATTCTACTTCTACATATATATATATATATATATATATATATATATATATATATATATGCTGATGCTACCGTAAAGTGAGAGGAAGTAAGAGAGGGAGAGAATCTCGTCGCGGTGGTGAATAAAAAGCTTTATGGGCTCTTTTACGAGCGAAGCAAGCGACATACCCGCTCGAGTTTTGAAACTTTTCTTCGAGCACACCGCACCATGTAAGGGAGCACGATGTTGCCGAAAATTCACTGACATCTCGAGGACCGCGACGTGTCTTTTCACATGTATTCAACTCGTAGACGATTTTTCGTATACTTTCATCCATATCTCTCTCGCTCTCTCGCTCTCTCTCTCTCTCTCTCTCTCTCTCTCTCTCTCTCTCTCTCTCTCTCTCTCTCTCTCTCTCTCTCTCTCTCTCTCTCTCTCTCTCTCTCTCTCTCTCTTTCTCTCTCTATAACGCTTTTACCGAGACAGATACGCCGGAATATTTCATTTTCCCGAAATAAAGAACGACGCGCAGTGTGACAACGTAAGTTAACGTTGAACGACGTGAACTAAATCCTATAGTCGCGAGCCGCACAGAATTTCGTTTTGAAAAATTCAGAAGAATAATACATACAGGCATGTACAAATATATGTATACATACAGTCAGCGAAAAAATATAAGGGAAAAAATTTCAATTTTTTTTCAGTGATTTTTGAAAGGCCGTAACTTCGTGAAAAATGATCGTGTCGGTGAAAAATAAGCATTTTGAAGCTTAAAATCTCTAGTTTAAGAGTCTCGCAGAGTAATATTTTTTTGAGCATCACGTTCGGCGCTGTCATAAGAAATAGCGCGAGTCAAAAATTTTAGATTTTTTTCTAAAACGTCCATAGGCTTGGAAATGAATTTCCTGGTCGAAACGATGCTGGGATCTTTTAGCCTGACTCTTTAGCTTCAATTCGATATTTTTTGCTCTCTGTATGACCATTTGTCGCTTAGATATCGCCGATTGAATGACAAGTCACCTTTTTTTCTTTGATCATCGATATCTCATGAGCTAATGATCGTACAGCGAAAGGAAGATGGGTTTCGGAAACTTGAATAAATCCTTTATAATCACCTTTTAGTATCTTAGAGTAACTTTTTTTAAGCTCAATATTGATTTGAAAAAGAACAAAAACTGACTCCTTCTGCCGTTTTGAAAAAACCACCACAACCGTGCAAACGTCGCAAAAAAAGTCCAATGTTTCCAGATTTTTTTGAGATCAATACATGCCCAAAGGTCCTGTAAATTTTTTAATCGAGCGGTTAGACCGTTTTTTTACCCGCATCGTCAAAGCTTTATTAAAAACTAAAGGAGCCCCTATATTGCTCCTTAAACGTCCTTTTTTGAGACTATAGATGATTTGAAAAAAAAATTTGGAAATTTTTGCCTCGCGCAATTTCATGACAGCGCCGAGAGTGACTCTCAAAAAAAATGTTCTCGAGATTCGTAAACTAGAGATCTGAAGCTTCAAAATGCATTTTTCCCGACGCGACCGTTTTTCACAAAGTTACGGCCTGTCAAAAATCCCTGAAATATTTTAAAAAATTTCTGCTCCTTCAATTTTGTTGCTGAGCATATATATATACTCAGCGACAAAATTAAACGAGCAGAATTTTTTTTTTAATTTTCAGGGATTTTATATATATATACACGCGCACACACGAACACACACACATATATATATATATATATATATATATATATATATATATATATATATATATATATATATATATATATTTATATACATATATATATAGAGAGAGAGAGAGAGAGAGAGAGAGAGAGAGAGAGAGAGAGAGAGAGAGAGAGAGAGAGAGAGAGAGAGAGAGAGAGAGAGTGCAAGTATTGACGTTCCGAAACATGCCCTCAATAAATCGATACACAAATAATTGGAAGAGAATGTGGTATAGTTGCGGTGCGGAGGCAACCGCATCAGTAAACCGAATACTCACGAGCGCATTCTCAAGATAGCAAAGCCATCGTGAATATACATATACGTGTATGTGCATGCATGTATTTCATCTTGCTACTTTATCTTGCTCACTACTTCATCTTGCTCGCATCACGGCACACGTACGTTTCGCTATTTTCCATGCGAACGAGAGAAGAGACGCTGACAATGATGAGTGACGCGTATAGAACGTGAAAGACATGCGGAGCGTTGTTTGAAACTCGTCTCTTGCGCCCAGGCTTGACAAGAAAAGCCAAGGGCTCAATACTTAAGGGCTCATTTACCAGCGGCTGAGCGGAGAACTCGAGTTCTCTCCTCTTGACCCTGTCTCTCGTGGCGCACACACCCACGTACGGAGCACACTTTGCAGGGCGTACACGGATATTCCCCCGAGTGAAGCTCGAAGGAATAGTGAAGTTCAGCGTTTTTCGGCTGAAAGTTCCGATTCAACGTAACCCAATTTTGCGCCAATTTGTGCTCAAGACCTCTCCCTCGAGTAGAAGGGCCTCGCATGTGACTCGCCGGAGGGGACGCAGCGAAGTTTTTCATCTCGTCCATTTTATCGACGCGACACAGACAGAACGTGGGACACCCCAATTATTATGTGACAAAACCGCGTGCACGGCGCTTGAATAACGACAATGACAAAGAAAACAAAAAAATAACGAAACGAACAAGTGCTCGTAAAAATCGGGGACCACCATTTCGATCTTGTCGTTTTTTTTTGTGTTACGCGATCGTTATTGCATTTTTGTCCGCGGTGAAAGGGATTTATGTTTCAATGGAGAGAGCGAGAGAGAGAGAGAGAGAGAGAGAGAGAGAGAGAGAGAGTTGTAGTTCTTTTGAGGAAAAAAAAATGTAACTGCGCTGCTATATTCTCTTGCACATAAGCATCGCGAATCAACAATTTATTTTATGGGACCTATATATATATAGGTAAACATTTACAGTTGGGGCTCCAGCCCTAATCGGCTCCAAATTTTTTTTCACGTGGCCGGGGTTATTCCGTAGTATGAAGATATGCCTTTTTTATGATGTGGAGGGGTATTTTATTAAGAAAAAAAATGTGTTCGGAAAATATTCGATTTTTGAAATACGTTTTCTGTATGTTTACTCGAATTTGTTTGGGTTTGTTTGTCACCATTTGGTGACACTTGATGTCACCAAACCCGTTTCCTCCATACCTTTAAAAAAGGTTAAAAAAGCGTCTGGGGGGTAAAAATCAGGGTTGAATTGTCTTCTCCCCACTTAAATATCATAAACAAAGTGCCCTGAAATACATCGACTCGGTACAAAATTTCTAAACCCCCTTTCTGGATGGAGCCCCACTTGTAAATATTGACCTATATATATATATAACGCGAATTTTATGGCTAGCCGTAACCTCACGAGAGCAACCACTAAAACAGTCGCGGATAAATTCGCCTCAATGCGGAACCTCACAAAGAGAATTGGAACAGGCACGGCCACAAAAGTTGGTCTATCTTTTCCTGTAAAATCCAATCATCCTCTGGCACAAATACTGCGTCACGTAGACCCGTGAAAGCAACACAGGAAGCGATATCCGGTGCTTCGCCCATATCCGGTGCGCGTACATGCGTTAGCGAACAGCGAAAACAACGATTTTTTTTACGAAGCCCCCATTCGGCAACGTATGGCTCACGTCGACGTAACAACGGGTTGGTTTTTTTGTTGTAAGAAACGATACGTTTACATCCATTCGAACAGGGGCCACAAACACGTTGGTCTGGCTCTTGTGCCTCGAGCTATGAACGCGAATTTTTCATCCGCTTTTCATCCTCGATCCTGCGATCGCGGATGAAAACGTGGTATCAATAAAATAGCCAGTGGTTGTTGAGCAAACCAATGGCCATTTTTTTACATCAAATCGCGTAAACTTTTCGCAGCACTTCTTTATCGCGGTGGAGCGTCGCCTCGTCTCAATGGCATTTTGTCGTTACGATAACTGCGTTCGATATGGACTCGAGGAGACTTATTGCGCTAGAATTCAATTAACCCACTTCATCCGGTGGACTGTATGCGCTCGCAAACCAACGCTACTGCTAGGTACGGGTCGATGAATATATATATATATAAGATGGCCATTTGTTTTTGAAGAGTCTGGCGCGGAGATTTTACGAGCGCAAAAAATATGATATTGAATGGTTCTTCAAGTAGTTTTTGAAAAAAAATATAAGGTATTTTTGTGATGAGTTGTATTCGCCAGACAATTCAGCCGTCTGGAAAAAAATGAAAATTCCGTTCTCAGTTCAGCAGCGTGAAAATAATAAAACACCGAATACGAAACACTCCTGGAAAACTTTTTTGTGTATCCTGCAAACGAGTAAAACATGATCAAAGATTCAATTTATATATGTATGAGGTATTCCACGTGAATCCGGTCGACTTTTTCCCTGACCACCGCCAATTCGATTTATTTATTTTTATCTGATTCCATTGACTCTCAGACACCCTGATTTTTTTTACATTTTTCGAAAAAATCCTCAGGGGAAAAAAAAATCTCCGACAAAAAATGACGCGATTTAAAAATCTAAAAAAATGTCCAAAAATGCGTGATTATATGTAAACAATTTCAAGCTATCACCCGCAGTGGAAGTATGGTTTTTTCGTTAGCAGTTAAAAAGTTCTGGTATTAATTTCAATTGAAGCCGTATTCAGCACAGAAAAAATCATACTTCGACTGCGGGTGATAGCTTGAAAATTTTTACATATAGTCATGCATTTTTGGGAATTTTTTCAGATTTTTAAATCGGGGCGTTTTTTGTCGGAAATTTTTTTTTTGACTAAGGATTGTTTCGAAAAATGTAAAAAAAATCAGGGTGTCTTTGAGAGACAATGGAATCGCATTTAAAAACGTAATCGAATTGGCGGGGGTCAGGGAAAAAGTCCACCGTACTCACGTGGAATACCTCATATATATAAATTAAGTATTTATTCCTTAAATATTAGTTATCTTAATTGGGATTTCAATTTCACTATTCCATTTTAAACTGAATCTTTGATCATTTTTTCCTCGCTTACAGGATACACAAAAAAGTTTTCCAGGAGTGTTTCGTATTCGGTATTTCATTATTTTCACGCTGCTGAACTGAGAACGGAATTTTCATTTTTTTTTCCACACGGCTGAATTGTCTCTGGCGAATACAACTCATCACAAAAATACGCTATATTCTTTTTCGAAAAGTACTTGAAAAACCACTACTTAAAAACCTCTATATATATATATATATACATACATACTTTAAAAACTTCTATATACATATATATATATATATACACTCGTATATATTATTATTATGTATTCCTCAGAGGTACGGGGGCCTTCCCCTTTTTACCATCCCCTCCTTTTATTCCTTCCATTCATTCCGACATTCACAATCCTTCCAGAGCTCCCTACATTCCTTCCAGAGTTCCCCCGAAGAGTGTTGACCGCAGCCACTCTTTCCTAATGCACTACTGTATCGCATTTGCACGAGGGCCCAGGGAAACTGCGGAAAACCTGGGCCGATACAGGCGGCTATATTTGGCTGAGTTTCAGTTGTATTAAACATCAGAAACTCAGACAAACTGCCTCCCGCTCAAAGGTTGACGCGCAAACCAGTGCACGGGCAAGCGGTCACCGCTCCAAGTATTGGCAGCCTCCAATGCTGCTTAACTTCAGTGACCGCCGAGCTCGCACACCGACCGCGCGCCTACCTCTGTCGGTACACTCGTATATATATAGAGTGACTTTTATAAGGTGGCCATGTGTTTTTTAAGGGTCTTGCGCAGTGATTTTGCTACTGAAAAAAATATGATTTTAAATGGTTTTTCAAGTGTTCTTTGAAAAAAATATATCGTATTTTTGTCATGAATAGTATTTGCCACAGAAAATAGCGTATTCTGGAAAAAATAAAGAATCCATTTTGCGTGCAGGAAAATGAAGTTCATAAAATTCCGAATACGGAACACTCCCGAAAAACTTTAATTGTGCCCCCCGTCATGGAGAAAAGAATGATCAAACATACGATTTAAAGTTGATAGATCGGAATTTAATCAGTGGAACAATCGAGCTAAATCGGGCGCGACCGCGCCATAGGAAGTGGTAATCTGCTGACGTCACAGCTGCAACGTCCGAATGATCGGCTGTCAGAGGAAGTTGGTTCAGACTCCTTTGGTACGCGGTCAAACCAAGGGATCTGAATGTGTCCCTATCTGAGAACTTGATTCAAAATAATGTCAGCTTCAAAAATGTTCAAGGATTCCATGCTCCGCAAATACGATTTTCAATCATTTGCGATTCGATAACAACTTTTGGAATAAATCATTCTGGCAATACATTTTAAAGTAATATGGCGTGAAATTATAAATTTTTACCAAATACGAGTTTTTTTTTTAATGTTGCATAAATTATCTTCACATTCTGTAGTTACAGAATTTTTAAATCTTAAATTTTAAGTATAAAAATATTCGAATTATAAAAATATTATAATTCGAAATATAAAAAAGAATATGTTTAAATGCTGTAGTTACAGAATTTAAAAATATTTTATGAAACAGTCGAAAACAAAAATGCACATGGCCACCTTATAAAAGTTACCGTGTCAATTTTATTCTGCGTTTTCATACCGATGAATGTTAGTGTCTAAAAAATAGAACGTTACTGAAATCAAATAAATCAACTATTCTTTCTCTGGCGAAAACATTTTGTAATGGATTTGAATTTCATTTTTTCAATTTGAAGGACATCTTCGATCATTTTTGCTCTTGAATACGAGGTGCACAAAAAAGGTCTCTCACGTGTATTGCATATGCGGACTTTAATTATCTGGATTCCGCTGTACTTAAAATGAAATTTTGGTTTTCTTTCCAGACGGCTACATTTTTTCTGGCATATGCTAGCCATCTCAAAAATGCACTGTATTATTTTTGAACGGCACTTGAAAGACTATTAAAAACCATATTTTTACTTGTCGCACAATCTCCGGCCAAGGTCATTTTTTTAAAACACGGCTACCTTGTAGTGGTGCCTGAAGAGGCGGTGCTCCCACGAAAAACCATTGTACAGAGCTCTTCAACCGCTCAAATAAAAGGGAAAGAATTAAGCTGAAAAGTTTTTTTAATGAAATTACCGAAAAAAAAAATCATTGACGCCCGTGCACCTTTCAAAAGATGAGCAAAAATTTGGAAAAAAATTTCCGCTGTTTTTTATGATTACTCTATAATGCTGAACGATACAAATATTTGATCTTAGGATCTCATATCTAGAGACTTGAAGCTTCAATTTGCTTTTTTTGTTTTTGCTCCCCGACCATTTCTCACACCGTGACAGCCTTTTAAACATCAGCAAAAATTTTGCATTTTTGTCATATCCGTTGATTTTTGCGCCTAGTGTCCAAGGGTGTCCCAGAACTGAATTCGTTTCCTAAAATAACGGGGTTGCTCCGTGCTCCCGCACAATTGGCTTTGGTCACCCATTACTAGGGAAGTAGTGGTCATGCAGAAAATAAAGGGAAGGTCCTGAAAAATTCAGAGTATTCACTATAATTTGCTTTCAGTCTTTTCATGAATTTTTCTTTTGAATCGTAAATTTTGATTTTAAAACTGGTCAAAAAATTCCTTTTTACGATTTTGCGTTTAACTTGGGATAATTGTACAAATAATGAAAAGACATAAGATAATTTTCATTCTTCTTTTACCTCGAGGTATCCCAAAGAAACCCACAAAAGTTCAAACCACTACGATTTTTCTTTCATAGCGTTCCGAATGATTGAAGTTGGAAATTTTGTTGAAAAGTCGATTAACGGATAAACTTTTCTTTTTTTATGAATTTTTCAAGAAAATATTTTTTCGTCTATATATATATACGTAAAGAAAGCCGAAAAAAAATTGAAGGATATGGACGAAAGAAGGTCGAAAGGGATGTGAAACTCGCTGAATCTCTCTGAAAACTGTCTGACAGTTTTTGCTGATGTCACGCTACGTTTCCACGGATAAAGCGGAGCCTTCACTAATAAGCGAAGCAGCTACGATATGTGATATGTATATATGATATAGGTATAGCTGGACGAATACTTGATCAAAGCTCGTTCGCCGGTATACTCGAGTACCTAATTGCCGGATTAAGGCCTTGCTTTGCCCTCAGCGCCATTAACGTTCCTCAAGCCCCTTTTGTCACCGATTGATCTTGTCTCGAATATATCTACCAAGTGTACCAAGTACCAAGTGTACATATTCTACATATACGTATTGTGTGTTAGCGGGCGCGCTACATGTGCGTGCGTGTGCGTGCGTGCGCGCGTGTGTGTGTGTGTGTGTGTGTGTGTGTGTGTGTGTGTGTGTGTGTGTGTGTGTGTGTGTGTGTGTGTGTGTGTCATAGAGAAGAAGAAGCTGGAAGGCATGGAAGGGATCGCGCCCCAGAAGTCCATGGAATAAAGAGGCCGCAAACTTGACAATGAGAACGTGACTTTCGTCTCGGTCCTGTAACGGTTTACGACCTCATCGAGCTATTCTCACGTACCGTCGTGATTATACGAAGGCGTATTTGGCCCGTCACGATCTCCATTCTCTTCCTCTGCATCTGCTTTGCCCCAAAGCACGACACTCGACTCCGGGTGCATTATTAGTTTATTATCGTTCTTCACACGGGGTCGTGCAATGGTGTCGAACATTGCAAGTCTGTGTATATAATGCTGAAATAATGTTTCAATTTCATAAATACAATACGTAAAATACATTTCAGTATATGTGGGATCTCCGTCAATTCAACCACTTGTTTCGACCATCTCAGATCTGTCCCATAATTGGTTATATCAAAGTACTACTAAAGGCATTATATGTAATTTTTTCAGATTTTTTAATTCAACATTTTAGTAAATGCCATTTTTTTCCAAATGAATATATCTCGGAAAGTAGAGGTAACTGAAAAAAAATACCTGTACATAAAAGTTGTAGTTTTGTGTCAGCTTTCGAGCGGACACCTTGCAATAATTTTTACGTTCCGGTAACGCGAATTTTTTATTAAAAAAAGGGGGAAATTATTTTTTTATTCAAACTTTATTCCACAGAAAAAGCCGTTTTTTCCACATTAACATATCTCAGAAACTTGAAGTTACTGAAGAAAAATATCTGCACATAAAAGTTGTAGCTTTGTGTGAGCTTTCGAGCGGAATATTTGACATTTTTACGTTCCGGTAACGCTGATTTTTTACCAAAAAAGGGGGAAATTATTTTTTTATTCAAAAAGAGCCGTTTTTTGGCTGAAAAAATTACAATCTTCCAGTATGTTTGACGATATCGCAGAAAATCGCCCGAGTGGCACGGAGCGAGGTTCCGGTATAAAAAAATTAATGTGTGTCGTATCATTTTTTTTACCCTAGAACCTCGATCCGTGCCTCTAGCGATTTTTTTGCGATATCATCAGACATACTGGAAGGCTCTGTAATTTTGTCAGCCAAAAAATGGCCATTTTTAAATAAAAAAATAATTTCCCCCTTTTCTGGTAAAAAGGGGGAAATTATGTGATATGATAATATAGTTAAAAGAAGTAGAGAGTTATTCACAATTAATATATTTAGATTAGGTACCGTTAACGTATAGTTGCCGCGACTATTCTGGGTTCAATGCAAATGAACATGTCACAACAATTAACTGGTCTTCATTCAAAACGACTATTTCGGCCGCATTTGAGCCATGAGTCACACAGTTGACGCGACAACTTCTCTATTTAAGACAAATAAGAATTTATTAACTATTAATGAATCGATATTTACGATGTTGGCCCAGTAGTTCTTTGAGATAACAATCGTACACTTATTACAAAATGAATATTTGGTAATAATTAAAAAATCTTCGGTTAAATCAAATATAGCCCTGCTAATAGTTAGCAAATAACTGTTAAAAAATCGACGACTCGTCTCAAATAATGATTTATTGATAGTTAACAAATCTGTACTTGAGATAAGTATCGTACGTTTGGCAAAACCATTTATTTTTTACAATACCATGGCCCTTCGTCGCACAAGCTCTTCCGTACGCAATTGCTACGTAGATACGATTGAGGTACACCAGAGACTGTGTGACCACATGTCCACTTAGAGGATATTAGTTTGTGACCGTGAAAACGTTATATAAATTATATTAAGTTTAATTTTGGAGAAAAGTAAAGAATTTGAGTTAAACATATAGTTTTATTTGTTTTTTCTGTACAACCAAATATTTTAAGACACATTATTCATCGCAAAACTTTATCACTACATATAAAACAATGAAAAGAAATCATTTTAACCGCCTACATTGGCAAAATGCCCCTATGTGCGTCGGGAGATTAACATCGTTCGCCACCTCCACGAATGGAATACTTCCTCTTTCGGTCGAGCTGGGTTTATAAAAAAAGCCGATTCCATACACGGGTGGAGCGTTTTGAAACTTCAATGCGTTCCTTTTGAAAGAGCGCGTCCAGATTTTCAACAGAGATACGCTTTACACGCGGAAACGTAATGAAGCAACTTTCGCGTATCCGGTGAACGGTAATGAACCTCGAGCCTGGAACACACCGAATATCCAGAAAGAGGAAGTGTCAATCCGGCTCCACGTTACAGTAACGAACCGGCGTTCGAGCGGATGATATAGATGATTCGGATATAAAAGTACCTTTTTGCCTGATTAAGTTACTTACCGTTATTAGTAGTCGTTATTAGTAGTAGCACAAAAATGTCGGCATGAATATTTTTTTTTCCAAAATTAACCAGCTTTGATGAAAAAATAATAATTATTCGTCTATGGCGATTCGGTGGAAATTATCATCATTTCCACCGAATCGCCATAGACGAATAATTATTATTGTTTCATTTTTTTAGTAAACAACATCGATGTCTCTATGCTGAGAAAAACTTTTCACTTTTTGCGATGCATTTCGTATGCCAGAAAAATATATAGAATAAAAAATCGATACACATAAAGATATATAAATAAATAAATAAAAGTATACGTAAAAAAGGTATATGCTTAATATAATATTTTCTGAATTCCGACGTAAGTATACCTATATGGGTTTTTGCGTATTGTCCTTCCTAAGTCACCCCTATCACTCCTTAGCCGCAAATCGCTAATCTAACATAGGATTCCATTGAGTCCACAGCCGTCGGTACGGGGAAACTGTGGAAAACTCGTACCGGTAGGCGGACCCATATCCTTCTCACTCTTCGGTGAACAGATGTTTTACTCAAGTATCTTCAGCAAGGTCTCAAAAGTATTGGTCTTTCAGTAACTCATTAATGCGCCGGCCGGTGCACGACTACGCGGGCACCGCTCCGAGTATCGTCCAGGCACAACACTGCTTAAGGAGTGAGATGCAGTCGGAGGCGTAAAAAAACGAAAATTTTCAATACATTTTTTTATAGTAATTAAGTATGTTTTACAAAAGTGGTTACACAGAATTTTTATGTTCTATTTCACTTTGACTTGTACAAATTTCAAAGAAAAATATTGATTATTTATAAAAATATCGCCATCTTTGTCGGACCCCCTTCGATATGTAGTGCTTTGCAGTGACCATCATAAAATTTTACTGGATCATCTGAAATCAAAAAACCAAAAAAAATCATTAGTTTAATAATAAATCTAGTCCTTAATTGAAGTTTTCTTTCAAAAATTAACTAAATGGCGGCTTCCGAAAGTTAACTTTCGATTTTCGACCAAAAAATCGCTCGTTTATTGTTGAAAAAAATCGAAATTTTCAACAAGAATTAAAATCCTTCGATTAAGGACTCGTTTTTAATACTATCAATAAGCACACCAAATTTCATCAAAATCCATCGAGTGGTTTTTTAATTATAATGGTCACCGACGTGAAAAACATAGTTGCGAGAAAAAGGCGTTTAAAGTTTTTCGATGTGGATACGGTATTATATGTTCATAAAATGTTGAGCTCGATGGATGAAGAAGCTAAACTTTTTTCATGTATTTTTATCCGCTGAATCCGAATATCACAATTTTTTGGCGAAAAGTCTAGCATTCAATTGTTTATAGCCAATCGTTGAAACAATTTTTTTTTTAATTAAAGTTTTTCGGGATGAATCATTTTTTAAAAATATTTTGGGCAATTTTAAAACGAAAGTATTCTTTATAAAATTTTGCTAAAGGTCATAGTTTTGGAGTAATACATTTTTTTAAATCTCTGAAGACGTTTCCCAAGTTTACATTTCATTTATGTACAGAAATACTAATTTAAAAATTCCTTACATCGAATCGTCAATTCCTGGCCCATAAAATAAGGCTTCTGCCGATGTGGATGCTTCCAAAAATATCAATTTGTTGTTGTCTTCGAAGCATTCTGCCTTCCCGGGTATTATGGTTAATAATAGAGGGGGTCGAAACCGGTTGCTTGCAGCTGCCGTCAGCTACCTGCCATGCGGACCCGACGCCCCTTCACTAATTGTGAGATATCCCGGAAAATATTCATCGGATTGATTTGAAATTTTCAGGAAATATTTTAGAAATATCATGCTTCAAGAGAATGTTAAAAAAAATCACCCCTCAACTGGAAGTACCGAAGTAACCGACCCCTGACCGCCCATCCACCAGTGTTGGTTTATATATATATATTTTTTCAATCATACTACCACCCTGTAAGTGAATATCGATAAATTGATACGCATTGCCCACAGGGACAAAGGACCCTAGATATCTATAGAACAATCTATACTTTTAACAATGGCGGCGAATTTTGAATTGCACCATGAGTCAATGTCTCTCCCATATATATGCATCATCGAGCTTCACATACAACGAAATTCTATTAACGCTTTCCGCAGTTCGCGAGAGACTAATGGTTGGCGTTACATCGCAACGGAAGGAATTCTTTTTTCCACAGACAAAAGTCAAAAAACCTCCCAGAAAAATGATATTTAATTCACGCCAATTTTTTATTTGATTTTATTGAATTCTTCCCATCAATTTTGATACAGTAACGTCGTACAGTTGAATCTCGATTTGGTGCACCCCGTGAAAGAATTCAGCCAGGGCTTTAACTAGGCCCCGATTATTTTTCTCTTACTCTGCACGGCACCCGATCAGGTCCCTTGGAGGCCGGGCACACTTTGTCGACGAGGGCCTAAAGAGGCTTATGAATCAGGGCCCGACTGGTTGCCTCAACAGAACCCGATCGAAGCCATGAAGCAACTCTATTACTGCCCTATAATTATCAGCTTTATTAGTGGATACATATCAAGTGAGGTGTTTTGCAATAATGAAAATATTTTCTTCAAATAAAGGATTATTTATTATTCACCTCGAAATTAGAAAATAAAGAACAAGTTCAGTTTTATAGTTTATATTGTATGCCCTGTCACAACCACTGCCCTGATGAATCCCGTCTGGGCTCTTTATCATTTTCCTCGCTACGACCTTTTTTGAATAAATTACCCAACGCTGTTATTTTCCTGTCGGGGCCTAGTCCGATTGTGTTGTAGAAAGCCCTAGTAGAGAATCCATATTCAAACCCTCATGGGCCCCGAATTTTTTTTATGGCTGCCCTCCTAATTTCTTTCACGGGCCTTTCCTGTTTTATGAAATTCTACTTGTCATTCTGACGGAGTGCATTTATGGCGTATTTGAAAGGGGGGTTGCGCTATGAACGATTTATGGTTCCTTTATCCGGAGTTCTCTCTCTCTCTCTCCCTCTCTCTTCTTTCTCTCTCTCGCAGTTACATCGATTTCCCATTTGGATCTCGAGCTTTGGGGACTCTCTCTCTCTCTCTCTCTCTCTCTCTCTCGCTATCCCTCCGTAAATCCCAAGCTCGATGATTTATTAGAAATTTTCGTGAAGGCCGAGAGACCCGAGGCTTTTTATCGCTGGCAAGTTTAGCGCTACGTTATAACTATAAATCTCCGAACGAGGAGGCAGATCCAAGTCCACCAATGTGAAAGATGGAGAGTGTGCGGGAGAAAGAGAGAATGATAATAATAAAAAGGGAACACAAAAAAACGTGACTGCATACCGCACTGTAGTACGGAGAGCACACGATGTGAGTCCTCAAGCGCTTGCTTGAGTTCCGCCAAAGCCCTTATCCTTTTTTCGACAGGCGTCAAGCAAGTATTTTATAGCCGATCGTTTCTACTCCCGACGGGAAGTAACACCAGATTGTTCACGCACTGTTGAAATTTTTTATTTGATTCTATACTGGCATCTGTTCAAGTCAAATAATGTTTTTCGTTGCTCGCAGCCTCGGGCGATTTTTCAAAATCATTTTTCAAAATCTTTTTCAGGCATTCCTCGATGTGGACCATTCAATAAATATTTATTTGATCAAAATATATTCTTGATTCGAACGTATAAGAGAGAAATGTTTATACGTACGTATAAGAACGTAAATGAGAAATATTTCTATTTGTATGCGGTAAACATATCTTAAGGGGGGACATCACTTTAACGGGTTAGAGAAATCGATTTTTTCGCAAAGTATACATATTTGGGAATATGTGAACAAAATGCCAGGTTAAAAAATTGAAAATTGACCGAGTTATAGACGTTTTAGTGAGAGTGGGTAGCCCAACCATTTACGTATACTCAAACGTACAATCGCGTTTGTCTCGAAACGACTTTTCTCGTCCTGGCCGGAATCATAACTCTAGCTATAATTGTCCGATTTTCAATTACGAAATACCGAAATTTCCGTAATTGTTTTCACCAAACTTACACTGTTTTCCAATATCCGCCAAGTTGTGATTTTTTTCGAAAAAAAAAAAAAAACGGCTACGCAGACCGAGAACTACATTTATCTAGATGATCAAACTTAAGCAAACTTTTTAAAATAAAACGTTACACAAAATAAGTTCAATGTAGGCTTAGTACCATACCTTTTTTTTTAACCCCATATAAATAATCTAGCAAACAAAGAAAAATGGTAAAACACGACCTTTTTTGACCAGTCGCAGTGGTGTCCTCCCTTAGCTTATAATGTATGGTTATTTCGAACGAATAAAAATTGTATTTGAATTACTAGTATTTTGTTTTCGATCGAAAAATTCACCATATTTGCTCATATACAACACACATTTACCAATGTTGTTAATGATTTCAATGGTAAGATTTTTTCAAAATATTTTCTATTTCCACGTTTTTGGTATATTCAAGAAGATGTTCCTCTTGCTTAGCTATAACAAGAAATTTAATTCTCACGTTTTTCGAAATGCAAATGATAAGTTTCGCGGACTCGGTTGTAAGCTCGCTCGGAGTACAAATCGCCTAGGGCTCAACGCCACACTCCGGCCACAGAGCATACGACTAACAAGGAACATCTCTTAAGTGTCCGCCGTCGACTTTGTTGAAACTCATATATGTGGTAAAGCATTGAAAACTATTGTATATGTATTTTTTATCTGCGGAAAAACGGCTTTAAGGGGGGAAACCACCCCTCAAAGAAAGGTGTGTTCCGGGGTGGTTTTGCAGTTTCACCCACAAGCAGTCCACTTATCTCAATGAAACAAAAAGCAAAATTCTTCTAATGTGAAGTGATGAAAAATCCACTATAGAATAATTTTGAAACAAGTGTAATTAAGCGGTAAAATGTCTTCCTTTAAGGGGTTATTGTTCCCCTTAAAACAGGTTTACTGCAACAAAAAAAACGACGTGTCTGATAGTTATCAATGCTTTATCACATGCATATTTGAGTTTCAACCAAATGAAAGGCGGACGTTTAAGTTCCTTGTAACGTATGGGATTGCGGGTTAATTCAAATTAAAAAATCCATATAGCCCCATTTAATCGATACGGCTGAATACTTTTTTCAGTCAATAATACCACATACCAAAATTATTAGAAGCATATAAATTTGTTATTACTCAACGGTGTTAATTGAACCTTGATTTCAATGAATAAATATATTTGAAATGAATCTCTGGAATACCTGAAGCGATGATATATAGAAATAAAAAATGACGGGTACCTGTTTAGCTACTCGCGTGACTACTCCCGTCGAAACAAAAGCCGAGAACTTGCCTCCCCTCGCGACCAACTTTTTCAAGTAGAGTTCGAAAAATGAACGACTCGAAGCGGTCGGAAAGTGCTCGCGTGCCAAGAGTTTTCCGCGACACCCTGGAAAGTCTGCACTTACGGCTAATTGCGAGTGACAATCGCAGCGATAAGCCTCAGCGTACCAATTGAAACAACATGTACCAAGTATGTTCGTCGGGACGAAACAAAAATCAAAGACCCGCCGACAAGGCCGAGGTAGGCGAAAATAAAGGACCGATATTGTGGCGATTTCCTCAAGACCCGTTGAACATTTATCCTCCAGGTTCTTAGGGGTCTCTGTAGAATCTTTTCCCTTTTCTACCCCTCCCCCTCCCTCCTTCTGCTTTCCGCGCGGCTTCCAATTGCGCTAATTTCTCATGTACATTCACGCCGCGAGAACCGGAAGTTGGCCGTTTCAGCAAAGGTAAACCACTGCGAGAAAAGCCAAAATTAAAGGACCACGGAATCAGAGAGGGAGAGAGAAGGGGGGAGTGGGGGGAGCAAACCCTGGAGCCTCGTTCCTGAAGACATTCGGTTCTCTGCTCCGTTAAACCTTCCGCGGAGCTCGGACGAAATCGAATCAGTTACGGTTGGATAATTTCTTCCGGGGACAAAGAGTCCCGAGTGAGAGGACGAGGACTGAGTCCTAAGTCGCCACGGTCCTCTTTTTCTTTCTTCGTCTCTCTACCTTCTAGAAACCGTAATGGGCTTTCCCTTCCGCCCCTCACTCGTTCCCCTTTATTCCGTATATGCTCCGCTGAAATTTAAATCCGCAAGGGACGTGCGAGCGTCCTTCGAGTGGTTGGACGCCCCGAGACAACCGCGCTTTCTTTTTTCATCCCGTGAAACAGTCATTGCGAGCGAAATGATATTTTTTAAATGTCGAACTATAAAAATTGATCGAGTTATGCACGCTCAAAGTCCGACGATCAGTAGGCGGTACAGTAGTTGTTCTCGCGCCAATCTTTTTTTTTTCTTAAAGTATTAAGTGATAAACGAAAATTATTGAATCGTTTTATGAATCTGCAAAGCGAGTCTCCCAGGTCATTATTTTTTAGCGGAAAAACATAAATTTGAAGCAAAAATATTAAAATTCTTATTCGAAATTCTCAACCGGAATTTGTTGAATCGCCCAAAAGCGTATCCCTTCGTGATTCCGTGCACCAGCTTGTGTCGCACGACGTTGGAAGGAAAAAGCGTCCCGAGCGCAATGGCACGCCCTATAGCTTACAAAGGGAACCCCCATAGTTGTGAATCGTCCTGGATATATATTTCAAAGCAAGAATCCCTCACCAATATCTTACTTGTAGTACTCGGCCGCAGGAGACCAAGCGTCCTTCCGGTTTTTATTCGGAACACCGATAGTGTACACATTCAGTATTGGCAATTTTTCCGGATCGTCCGCAGTGGAAAAAGCCGCTGTGCCAGTTGTACCTATTTATCCGCGAGATCGTTCTGTATCGTCTCGTGCAACCGAGTGTACCGCACGATCTCGCAGTTTCTCCTGTGCACACATCCGCTCCCGGGGAAGAACAGGGTGAAAGTTTCCAACTCCCGAGGCTCGTTTTCCGCACCAATGTCACGACAAGAATCAATTCCTTGAGAGTCGCGAGGCAGCTAGCCGAGTGGAAGGACCATTGTCGTTTCGAGTTGCCCGCCCTCAACCTCATGTACAAACGTACACGAGGTAAAGTGAATTTGAAGACATTCAATCGCTTCAAAATCACCATTGGATAAGTGTGACTGTATTTGTGGAAAAGTCGTTTTTAGGACTGTCACATCCCCAAAGTCAACGTCTCGTTTGTAAAAACAAATATGGGGCCATATTCCTTAATCAACCGGCAATGGTATTAGCAGGCATTACATCGATATAGCGGATTTAAAAGATCCGTCCTCCATATATGTATTAGGTGGCTGCATATAACATTGCCGGCAATAGGTGGCGTTAGGTACACCATTTTCTCAAATTAAAAGCTGGCAATACACACGATGATAGGTCTACAGAATCCCGCTGAACCACCACAGGTGACATTTGTACGACGCGTTAACATCATCTATTGCAATTGTATTTACGATGGCAAATTTTCTTCCAAATGACTTACATTTGCGGAAAGTTATGCTCCGTTATTTCCTGGCAAGAAAATCGGCCGCGGAAACGCATCGTTTGCTAGAGGAAGTGTATGCCGAACATGCTCCATCGAATACAACGTCTAAAACATCCTTTTGCCGCTTCGAAAGTGGTGATTTCTTTACGGACAACAAAGACCACGGAAAACCAGCCAAAAGAGAAGTGTCGTGTGTTACGGGCTGCTGAGATCGTCGAAAAGCCTCACTGGAGATCGTTTTTGACTGCGAATGATGCGTTTGAAGCGAGCTTTGCAGAAGAAGACGCCGGGATGAGAGAATTGCCATGACAAGTTGATTTTGCAGTGCAACAACGCCCCGCCGCATGTTGCTTAATCGGTTAAGAAGTACTTAAAAGGAGTCAACTGGGAAGTCCTACTCCATTCACCATTTTCCTAGAGATCGCTCCCTGCGATTACCATTTGTTCCGGTCAATGCAGTCAGCGCTTGCGGCTTGATACTTCACCTCTCACGAAACAGTCAAACATGCCCAGATGACTGAATTCCCGCCACAAAACCCAATTGATTCGTGGGCAGATTTCAATTGTGGCCCGGAAGATGCGCCAAGTGATATGGCTTACGTACACACACATCTGACTACATATCTATATGTAAGGTTGGTAATTATTCTACATGCCTAGGTAATCAGGCACCACGAGGGAATACTGATTTCGCACGTTTACCGCCCCGTACGTGTGTCAACGTTAAGTAATGAAATCATGCGGCTAGAGGGTCTAGAAACAGGTTGGTGTCACGTGCCCAGGCCATCAAGCTCTGCCAAGGCTTGGATCGTCCTCCCGAGTTCTGTCTCGCTCCGGCAGATCCCGGGAGTAATGGACATATCGGCGAACGAGCATGTACCCGCGTCTATTTCCCCTTTACCCAAACCAGAATCGGTTTATACCAAAACGTTCACCGATTTGATGTAATTAGGGCTATCAAGAGTGGTTTCCCCCGATGACGACACGAACCCCCCACCCCTCTCACACACTGGCTGCTCGTTATACGGATCGTCGTTTAGGGGGAAAAAACGCAAATCATTTGTTAACGCTGTGACGTATTTTGTTCCGGGACTCATTGAGCTTCCGGGGATTCGGAGACTCGAAAGAAAAAATAACAAAAAATGCTCATAAATAGTACAGTCGTGCTGTATATTGGATACGGAAAACATTAGAAGAGGACTAATTTTTTGACAAGTGATTTTGTAGGTGCCGCGGGTGCTAATGCCAAGTTTGCTAACAGTCGGGGTGTGGGGTTCTTTTAGGGGTTGAAGGGAAATGGGGTGGATTGCTGTGAATCTAAAATCCCTAAGAGGTCGGTGCCATGAGACAAAATGTTCAGAAGAATCCGGACTTTATTTTTGCCCACAGCGCCGAAGTCGGGGTAGTTCACTTTGGAGGTGAAAAAGTGGGGTGAAACTTTGAAACATCAGTTTTAATTCAATAACTCTTTAGGAAAAAATAATAAATTTTTTGTTGAGCGTCGATCGAGTATGTGATCATCCCTTTCCGATAATATCTTCAACCCCAAAAAAATGATTGATGTATAAAAAAAAATTTGTTCATCGAATAACTCAAAAACAATCGCTTTTTCGGGTATGGTTTCAATGTACGAAATATAGAGAATAACTTTCTCTATATTTTCGTTTTGATAGACCACTCTTGAAGTTCGCTTTTTCCAACTTTGTCCGTTTTTGAGTAATTACGAAAACAAAATTTTCAGCGTATTTCGTAATTTTATATGGGGGGGGGGGGGGGGGAGGTTATTTTTGTAGTTGAGGGATGAATTTATACCGATTCAACGCGTATTTTTGAGAGCTACAACTTTTTCATTTGAATGGAGTTCTAAAAAAAATTTCGCCAAGAGTAATTCTCAAAAAACTGATTTTCGGTACGATCCCCCCACTTTTGAAAAGCGAATATAAAGAGAGATACGAGTTTAGCGCTATGGACAAGAATGTAATCGAGAGTTTAAGCTACAAATCTTTCCACGGCGGCGAGTTCGTACGCTCAATCGTTATCCCAGAATTTCATTTTGATTTTTCTTCCCCCGAGAGGAGTTGGAAAAAGCAAAATTCAAGGGTGGTCGATAGAAACGAAAATATAAAGAAAATTATCCTCTACATTTCATACCCGAGAAATACATACCATATCCGAAAAATCCATTGTTTTTGAGATATTCGATAAACAATTTTTTTTGTTATATTTCAACACTTTTTTTGGGCGTGAAGATATTATTGGAGAGAGATGATCAAATACTCGATCGACGCGTCTTTTCAAGGACTACAACGTTCTCATTTGAACACTAATTTTATTGATTTTTCCTAATGATTTATTGAATTAAAACTGATTTTTCGAAATTTCACCCCACTTTTTCACTCCAAAAATGACCTTCCTCGACTTCGGCGCCGTGGACAAAAATAAAGCCCGGATTTTTCTGAACATTTTATCTCATGGCGCCGCCCCTGTAGGCGTTTCAGATTCGCAGCAATCCACCCCCATCCCCCTTCATCCTTTAAAAAACTCTACACCCCGATTTGTAGGCAAACTTGACTTTAGCATCCGCGGCACCTACAGAATAAGCTGTCAAAAAGCTGGTTTTTTCTATTTTTTTTTTTGATCACGGAGTTTTTGGACGACAGCACGACTGTGCTAAAAAGTTTCATCGTTCGGACTCTCTCGTAATCTCTCGATCTTGGATCTTGATGGACCTTCGCGGCCATTTTGGTCCCCCATATGTACAATTCATGTTGAATGTGACCGATTCGCGCTGCCATAGCTAATGAGATGGTGCATCATTGTAACGAATGTGCTCTGCTTTCTTATGTTTCTATCTTAGAACAGATTAACGTTCAGTTGCCTCCTCTGCGGGTGCCACATCTAAGGCATCATCACGTGACCCACTGGGGTCCCTACTTCGAAAATGCTGAAGGCCAATGGATCAATGGATCGCAGCACGTTGGTCTCCATCTGGGGGCCACCGCGATGCTCGATTGCCGGGTAGCGATGCTGGACAAAAGAACGGTAACTCGTCCTGATGGTCTGGTCGCCATCGATGATCGCGGCTAACCGACAGGCGTACACCACACACGCACACATATACACGTTTCAGGTTATGTGGGTGAGAAAAACCATCGACAGGCCATCCCTCCTGACACTTGGCAAAGACGTCCATATCACGGATCCCCGCTACAGCGTGAACTTCCAGTACCCTAATAATTGGAGGCTGACGATCGCTTCCGTACGTAAAGAGGACCGGGGCCAATACGTCTGCGAAGTCAACACTCATCCGCCCACCATGCTCGTCACCAATGTCAGCGTACTCGGTAATACTCGGCATTCTTTTCTTACACTCGTTTCGTCTATCGTCTGATGACGTTAAAATTGCATCGTTAGAATACAACGATTTTTTGGTAAATTTTTCTTTTCTTCATTGTTTGCTTATCTAAAGCCTCCTTTTTGCAAACCGAGGTCTTAAATCTCGTATAAGAATACGCTAAATACGATTCGAACAGTTAAAAACAATTGAATATTCGTTGCATTCCGACAATGCAAACTTCAACGTCATATTGTCTGATCACATTACCCAACTTCGTTTGTCGCCATTGCGAACGATCCCTAAGTGTTTTAGTCCCCGACATCGACTCAAACGGTCGAGAGCCTGACGATGGAAAAATCGTTTAGGACCCATATGTGCTTAACTTGAAAACCGATCGTAATGGTTTTTACTCCGGTAGATCAAACGCCCATTTTTTAAATTGCTGGCCAGACTAACCAAATCCCTTTCGTATACCGCAGATATATGAAGATATATACGAACCTTGCCTACGGCCGAGGGTGCGAGCAAGGTAGACGGTAAGTTACTTGCGGCGTCCCAAAAGCTTTTGATCAGCCGTTGAAAAAGCTCGGGTATGGTCTCCTCCACCCTCTCTCCTCTATGGCTTCTTGAGCTCTCATTCCGGAAGACTCACAGAGCACGAGGACGGGATCGATGGCGAAACTCATGAAGTATCCAAGACTCTATGTATAGATCACACGATGCAAAGTATATGTGATGGAACGCCGTTTAGTTTATTTCCGGAACGTATCCCTGCAACGGAAGTTGGACGATCTTGAGAAGTATTGAACCGTCACTTTTGTGCGGTCATGCCGAGTGTAAGACCGATGCAAAGAAGTGTTCGCTTTTAGGAAGTCTGGTGATTACTTTTGTCCTAAATTTGTCAGCTGAATCCTTAATCCGGAAATGGTCGATAGTAGTTCAAACATAGTGGAATTAGAAATTTGGGATGCCGTAAGTTGGGTTTCGTTAGGTTTGGGGCTAATTGAGTTGAATCTAAAATCTGGCGATTGAAAGTTGGGTCCGTTCGTTTGTTTCTCTCAAACCTCCACACCGTCCGTCTAATGTTCCCTTCCATTTTTGGCGCTCTCTCTCTCTCTCTCTCTCTCTCTCTCTCGTTCGCTCGCTCTCTTTCTGTTCTTCTTTCATCAAGCTGGTATTCGGGAAAAGCAATCACAAACTCGTTTTTTCGGCGAAGAACCCCAAGCCTCCTGTTCCCTTGCCTAAGAATAATAATCATAAAATCGTTAGTTTCAATTATTCGCTACACCCAACCAGGTTGTTTTTTCTCTTATTCTCAGGCTTCGTGCCAGTTTTCCCCTTGTCGGAGTTTGATGAACTCCTGAAAAATCCAGCTCGGTATAAGCTTTCATCGTCATACCGGTAGGGTGCTGTGGACTTTCTTCCATTGCCTTCCATTAACGCGGCGCACAAGGATGTGTTTTCTTTTTGTCGAAGGCACTTTAAGGATTCCAGAACTTTTCCGCGAAGCAACCAGTCGATTTCAATCTCAAGGCTTTGCCATCCCCTTTCTCTGGAGTAAGAAAAAACCCGCCCCATATTTACCCCCAGTCTTGGAAGAAAAGCTTTCGTGCCAACTATCCAGGCGGCCCTTGCTCTCCATGACGTGAACGCCCTCCCACATTCCGTTGAGTCGAGGACACGCGTATATAGATATACCTATATGTTAGGGCAACGATGATTTTTTAAACCTTTGGCCTGGAGGACTATCTCGGAACTGCCAGATGTTCTGATAGCCAACATAATACAGAAATAACGTATTCAAGCTGTCCTCTCTCTCGACATATAAATGCAGGTAGAAGATAAGAGTAGGAAGACATAGCAGCCGATTGAAATTCCATCCTCGTGAAGATTCAATTACAATGAGAAGGTTGCTCTCAGATTTTTCCATGAGCACTACGATTACGTATACTCCAACTGGTCGTTACTCGTCGTCATGCACAGCCGCAAACGCCTCCACGCCGGGCTTCAGCCTGTACAAAGTTGTCCCGCACGTAACGCTTTCCTACATCTTCCTGGGCTTATTTGTAAGCAGAGCACCCATCTCGCTTGAATTACATAACCAGCATGGAAGAGCGGAGGCTAACTCGCAGGCGTCCTCATGCCCGAGGTCTTCGCTTGCTCTCGTGGGGCCGCGTTGCGCCGAGCATTTTGGGCTCCTTTGTTTCGTACCAGCAACAACAAAAAGGGACAACAAAGAAATGCAAAGGGTTCCAGGAGCGTCAAGTGGCCAACGACAAAACCCCGCTAACGCAGCTTTTCGCCTTCACAACGTCTCCATAGCGACGCGTAATTAGGAATTCACGCTGCGAGCGCACTTGAGGAAAACAAAAAAAAAGACGGCGCCAAACTTCACTATGCCATTTTGCTGTGGGCAGGCAATTGCGAACCTGCCGAGCATTTTTACCAGGGCATCCACTAATCTCGCGTAATATGCATAATGGAAAAATCTCAAGATTGTCCACGAGCCTCCATCAACGAACGCCCTCAGTAAAGCCAGCAATTTATTGGAGAATCCCCGCATCCTACCCCGCATATAGGGATTTTTGAAGGCGCTGAACGTAGAAACTCCACAATGGAATCCAAGTGGATTCCGCACTATGTCCTGATTCACGTCGTTTGAATTTTTTTTATTTGAAATTCTCAACCAGAATTTTTTTATTTCCAAAAAGACAATATCCTTTAGGACAACCCGTTAGATCCCGTTAGATCCCGTGTACAACTTTATTAGGGACTCCCAAGACGCACCCACGTCTCTTTGGGGATTTGTTAAGGAAGCTTTCCAGTGTGACAGCCCGAAAAATCGCTATGTTTCGCGATTTTTTTTTTTAAAGAAAAAATCATCTAATCGGTCTGGTTTTTTTTTGTATATTAATTGGGTATTGAAGAATACAAAACAATTTTTTAAAGATCGATTTATTTATTAATTAATATCTATAAAAATGATGAAACAATTGTTGCAGAAAATGCACTTTGATGTGGTGTCCACGTTGGGGGTCACAATTTTGATCTGAAACAAAAAACACAAAAAGATTATTGATCGGTATATAATTGGCTTTCGTGCTATGGAGGCTTTTTTTTTTTTTTTTGCAAAAATGGCGCCGGTTTGAACAAAAAGTATCGATTTTAGCATTTTTTTGGCAGTTTTTTTTACAAAAAAATAGGAAGATGTCAAAAAAAAAAAAGCTTCCATAGCACGATAAACAATGACGTTAAGAATATTGTGTAAAAAATTCAACTCGATAGCTTTAAAACTCTGCCCTCCAAGTTGGACACCGTTTTGAAAAATGCTGTTTCGAGAAAAACGCGTTCAAAGTTTCGCTGTAGCTGTAGCGCTCCGTTGCCTTCTTCCAAGAATGCTGTACAGTAACCGAAATAATCTGAATTTCGGCATGAAAATTTCAGGGAATATTCGGAAGAGTGTATACTATTCGATAAAGCAAAAAAAAATCGATTTTTTGAAAATTTCACACTGGAAAGCTCCCTTCAGGATACCACACATAGAGAGTCGTCATAGGGATCCAATTGGATTTACACTATACATTATAATCCAATGTAGGAGCGTGACGTTTTAGAATGAGGATTTAACGCGACGATCCATCGGATCCCTACGACAATTTCCCCGCGGGCACGGATTTTCCTTGGGCAATCGCAAAAATGGCATTCGGAATGAACATCCGGCTGTATTGGTAACGCTTGTGATACCCCTAAAACATACTTGACATTTTCAGCGCTTGCCAAGCGTAGGAACATCATCACTCTGTACCGCTACAAACCGCTGTTAATTCAACGACCATTGATAAATTAGCCGGCCTACTTATGCTCAGCAAATTTCAGAATAACCCGGAAGAGAGCTACTCTCGTAAGCGTGTTCCCGATATGTGTTCGCATTTGGGAATAAAGCCTGCGTCCTGGAGTGAGACCGGCCGGGCTTCGAATCGAACCTCGAAAACAATCAGGCCGGAGTAGTGCGAGGATAATCTATAATGACAAAGCGTTCGAGTGAACATTGGTCACAGCCGGAGAGACGCACCGTCCTCGCCACCGATGGATTACAGGCATTCCATGCTAACCTATGATAATCTCCGATGATGTTTTACAACCGTTTTTCTCTTTCGCATTTTGCACATTTACGAAATTCCCAAAGATTGCCGATGCTCGAGAGGTCGTTTTGGACAAGGCATTTCCGCAGCCATCACTTATAAAACCGTTTATCACGAAATTGCATCGAGTTGGCGTGGAGTGTCGCGTACACGTGGAGGTCTACGTCCATATACATATATTGTTATACGTTTATTGCTCGAGTGCAGCATACGTGTAAGCCCGATGATTAACGTCCTCGTACAAAGCTCTCCTGTCGTCTACGCGTGATAAATTCAGATCAACGTGCTGCCTCCTGCGTTCACCTGCAGAGGTGAAGCCCGGACTGGATCAGTTGTTATGTTGCAGGTAGACTCCGCGTCTGGCGCGATACCTTATACGAGAATGTATATATGTACATAGACCGGATGGGTCACTCGAAATTATACCATTTAGGCAAGTTTCCAACGGACCCTTGCAAAGGTTCCATTCATCGTGCACCTATGGTAACGTAAAATGTTATGCGGTTACAAGGAAGCAATTTAAATGAGCCTTAAGTAAAGGTGTCATTCGCTTCCGGATATACCTCGTGCATTACATGTTTTTCATGGAGTCACACAAAGTTCACGATAGGTTATTGGTTTTCGTTTGAAAAGGAAGTCGAAGTGTGATTTCGGAAAAAGATATTTCCACTTGAAGGTGGAGCTGAGCTGTGGAACATTTTTTTGGTTCGGCTTAAAAAAAATTGGCATGTCCAAACTGTAGACCTCGATGTATGATTTAAATTGTGTCCTTGACGTTTTTGTCGACAAGCAATTTTTGGGGAAGTTCTCGATTGTCTAAGTTCTTGTGAGCGACCCAATACGCACATGTGCAGGCAGGAATAAAGTGACTGGAGTTGGAGGGAGACACAGCTTCGCGCATATATATTTATAGTACACCTAGATCCGAGGCTATCCATCGCGTCATCAATGTGCGAAGTCGTAACGCGTCATAGGAACCTGACTTGGCGACCGGTAGCAGAGCGGCATCGCGCTTAAAAGGATCGAAATTTACTGAAGATTTATCGTCGTCTATTACGCCTACGGCGATTTATCACAGTTATACAACGACCCACAGAAACGGAGAGGGAGAGAGGGAGAGAAGCCCCTCTCGTAACCCACACCGCCTCTGTGTCCGGCTCGACGAAAATCAATTGACGTTAGCTTTTGAGGTTATCGATAGTATCATTGAATGCGTTTCGAGGGTGTACACACATACTCATCTAGCCAAATACCAACCTTTCGACTACGTTTCTCCCCTCGTCGCAGTTATTAATCTTCACTAGGAGACGTGGGAGGAGGGTAAAAAACAGAGCTGGTGCAAGAGGTAAACGAAAGCAAAGAACGACTCTCGATTGCACCGGTCGTATTTCATCATCAACGATTCGTATAGCTACATGGCGTACGCACTATTTGTCATTTTACGATCGTTCAACTGGCTGTGCATGTATTATTGTTGTTGTTGTCATTGGTGGCGGGGTTGTGTATGTAGGGAACATTCTGTTTCAGCACCGGACATCAGGGTCGTGGACGAGGCGAGCCACGAGTTGCCGGATCGTTACTACAAGACCGGAAGTGGTATCGAGCTGGCATGCATCGTCAAGCCAGCTCGGCCGGACTCGCAAGTTCCTCATCCAGTATGGAAGAAGGCCGGCGTTCACTTGCCCGATCATGTTAACGTGTACCACATCAACGGGTGAGCACCCAATGAAAGACACACCGAAAAAACACGATACGTGCCTAAAGAAAATCCGGCTATTGTTAATTTCTACTTGCTTTCCATTATACGTCGATGCAAACAAACAAATGTTGATACGATCTTGATGAAAAGCTGGGACACAATGAACTCGCTGAATCTTTAAAGGCCCATTGCAAACACGAACCAAGGCTCATTACACCCACCCAAAGAGCCATGCTAATCGCGGAATAACCCAAAATCGTATCGGTCGTGGCTCAATAAATCCCAACACGCCAAAACAGTTTGGCGACCATTCAATTTGCCTAATGTCTTGGAGAAGCCCCTCTTTGTGGGCGTCCAGCCACACGTTGATCCCCGGCTGAATTAGGCACGGACTTGGCGAATCCTCGGGAAGTTTGCCCTCCCTCGACACGCTCACTGATCATAGGAGACTGGACTCGTGGAGTTATCTGACCGAGAGAACGGAAACGAGCGACCTCCTGTCGACCCGATACAGTAATCGTGTTTACCTGGCATGTAAACAGTCGTTGTTGCCACACCCAGCAAGCGGGTTGCGGTCTTCTGTGATGGCATTTGGTGAAACAGCTGAGGCAGGAAGCATCCCGGAGAGTGCAGAAACTCAAATAGCGTGAAACCACCGAACCATTGACTCTCTGGGGTACCATCCAAAGGCCTTGATACACTGCCGAATGGCAAGGTGTCCATTTCCTTGGGACAGCAATCGAGCAGTCGTTTTCAACGTAGTTTTAGATTGCCACAATTTCCGTAATTGCACTGATCTGAGGAACAAGTGAAACTCATTCGAGGGTTAACCTTTCTGATTTCAGCTCAAACGACGAGTTAATCACCGGTTTACACATCGCAAGTGCCAAAAAGACTGATAGCGGCGAGTACACCTGCTCCCTCGGACAGTTCACCAGCACCGTAGTTCATATCCACGTTCTCAATGGTAAGAACGGATGATTGGCATGGACATTCTATCCGTTACAACTTGGAACTCATTTTTCCTGTTCTTTCCCTGTCACTTCTTCATACCACTTATGTCCCAATCTCAAACGTCCATCAACATCGGACCCTTCTCCATCTCCATTGTCCTATATCTAATCAAGTTTTCATGCAACGTCAAACTCTCTAGACTACCCTTCCTACATGCACATCTCGTCAAGGCTTGGCATGGTCGCACAATTCGACAGCTACTCTCTCTCCACGCTGAGTATACATAAGCCTGTGACCTAAGGGTACGTCTTAACCAGCTTTCGGAGTGGCTGCTGATGCATCAGTAGATCTGGCTCTCGCATTAGTCAGACACACAACATCCGCGCATAACCACAGTAAATGTGGGCGACACGTGAGCCTGTCCGGTGTACACAACCGGCCTAATCAACATGCTAATGGATGCAAGCTACCGGAATGATTACTTCTCTCCTCTGCAATGTTGGATTACAGCCGTTTTATCGACTCAGCTATCCACTATACGTACATACATGAACGTATGCATCCTCAATGGGCACTTGGACATCTTTCCAGCAACAAATCTGATTCCCGGAGTATATTTTGATTTGAACGGAAGTTCATTTTGATGGAACCAAAAGATTTATCGATCCTTTACAAAGAGGGAGAGAATGTTATTTATTTCGTACTCTGGAGCAACTAATCCCTCAGACTGCCGTGCACATCAGGATACAAAGCCACTGTAGTGTTGTACAAATGTAATCACAGTAAACCTAATTCTCACTACAACCTATTAACTAGATAATATTAACAATATTAATAATAGTTATACTAGTAATGATAAAAGGATAATAATAATAATAATAACAATAACAATAAAAGTAAAACAATTGAATGAACCTAGCTTAGAATTTGCTTGGATTTGGTCATGTAGTTTATTCAGGATTTATGGATTTAAGCGTTAAATCTATGCAGCTCACCCAAGGATGAGAGTTTTTTGGCAATTTTTTTGAGAATACTAAAAATGGAATCGAATCGAGGCTTAGAGGGTATTGACGTATACAAAAAAAAACTACATGAGTTGACGTATGCAAAAAAAATTTTTTTGTGAAAAAGTATGGAAAATGCCCTCTTGTCATAGCTAAACTGAGCGCGTTTTTTTAGTCGCTCTGCGGAAGGACGGTGAACTTTTATGGATCAGCACCTAGAACAAAAAAACATTCGTCATTTACATTCGTTTTGCTAGCGAAATACATACGATTATTCGAAAATATGGTTTTTCCACCAAATGGTATCATCTGAATAATATTTTTCTTTTCGTTAAAAAATCAACCTAAACAGTTTATAAAAATGAAAATTGTTGAGGAAACCTAAAAAAAACATGTGTACTTCTGTAAAAAATCTATCTAAAATACTACAATTGATATATCAAGTCAATCGAATGAGATCTGCCCGAATGATGCCTTCGCCCAACTTGAAAATCGTAGGTTCGAGAACGCGTTTAAAGTTTCAGAACTGATTTAGGAGCGTCCGTCTACACGACAGAATTAAAGCTCTCCTTTGAATGCAGCCTCTACCCACCAGGGCATTTTGATAGTAGGTCATGAGTTGTTAAGCCGTTGGATATTTTTTGTACATCGACTCTGAATTGTTATTTTCACCGTCTAGGCTGTTTCGTGGGTGTCCGGACGCGCGGAGTTGCTTCGGAAAATGAGCTCTTAAAATGTTTTTTTCTTTTTCGCATGTAATTCTTCTTGTACATCATTCTTGTGATGTTCTTGTGATTATTTAAGCCAATAGAAAAAAAAACGGCCAATATTTTTTATCTGCTCTCATGTAACGCCTGAAGGCACTTCGAAAGGAGAGTGATTTTTGCAAGCCTCTACATGAGGGTCCAGCACGTTCCATAGATAGCGCAAGGTGGTGCTGAAAGACTTTAACCGATGGTTGCTCTCTTTCTAGTGTGTGTTAGTGTGAGTGTGGGTGTGGGTGTGTGTGTGTGTGTGTGTGTGTGTGTGTGTGTGTGTGTGTGTGTGTGTGTGTGTGTGTGTGTGTGTGTGTGTGTGTGTGTGTGTGAGAGAGAGAGAGAGAGAGAGAGAGAGAGAGAGAGAGAGAGAGAGAGAGAGAGAGCGTGGCCCTACTCTCAGCCAAAGGAAATTGCGAGATCCCAGCAGAGAGCAAGAGCATGAGAGAATGGCGAACGGCGTGGGGGAGGAGTAAGGTTTACAGCCACGAGTGGTGGAGTGAGCTGGTCGGATTCTCTGAAGGAGATTGGGCTTCAATTTGCCACTCCGTTTTGCGCGCAACTCAAGTTAAAGACGAAGAACGCGGAATACGAAACGGGAAGAGGGAGAATGAAAATTAAAAAAGAAAAAGGAAGAAAAAGAGCGCGGAAAGCTTAGTTCCCAAAGCTCTTCATACTCTCGACGCACGACAATGACCGTCTGGCGTGCATTTTACGTTTCAGCAATAAAAGAGTTTAAAAAAGATGCCGAAGGGGGTCGAAAAAAAAAAACGGAAATTGCACTTCACTCAACGGCTCCACTTTTTCTCTTGATTCTTCCATTCTTTCACATTCTTATGCTTCTTCACGTTCGTTCTTCTTTGACTGATTACAGGCGAGAAACAAGCGGCCGTGCATCACGACCAGTGGAACGGCGCAAAAACGAATTACGAGGACCCCCGTGGCTGCTTTTTCACCATATTCACTGCGATTCAGCTCTTTCTCCATGTCATAAACTCGTCGTATTCGAGCATTTCCTCGTTTTGAGCAGATATACATATATTTGTATCCTACCTCGTCGACCGTATTGTCGACCTGGGATCGCGGAGAGGGGGGGGGTGTTTCGTCGTCGCATTAAAATTCATTGACGTCGCAGCAGCGCACCCCTTGCGTTATGCAAATCTCGATGGATTCTGCGCAGTCCACCGCGTTTTTCAGCGATGAAGAGGAACATTGAGAGTTAGAAGGAAGAGGCATTTTTTAAACATCCGGTCTTGCACCTAAATCTGAAGGACATGCTTCGCATCTATATATTTCCAAAAAAACGTTGATCAAAAAAGTACCTCGGATCACAGCGAAAAGTTTGAATTTTCGCAATGTTCGGGCTTGCGCATTTCAGAAAAAAAGAATTAAAAATTGTACGCGAGATGTTACTTGCATTTATTTAAAACAATTACCACCCTGAAAAGTTGCTAAAGAACAGTTTAAATTATTGATTATTTAACAAATGTTCGGTATAAAAAAATCATTAGGCTATTTAACGATTTGTGACATTTTCATTACTTGGGTCAGGACTTTGAACATCGCGAGGTCCTGAAATTCTGATCAGATCAAACTTTTTGCTGAGAACGTGAGCGTGGTACACCCTTAACACGGTCGTTTCGCGTTCACGTGCGTACTAAAGATATTTATTGTTGAATGACACTGTTGACGTGTAAGATGCCCAGATTTAACGCGTAACTGTAAAAATATCGTTTCATCACACGTGTGATACGGAAAAAAAAGGAAGCGATGCGAGGTCTAAAAAAAATTCGAACGTTATGTTATATCTGTATAGTAATCTGTAAATACTGAATATCGTAATTATTGATACAATTATTATCGACGGATTATCATGTGAATATTGCTCGATGCCTGCGTGAGAATTGTTGCACAATGTTTCGTCAAGAGGTGAAAGTTTTCGTTGATTTTTCTGCCCGAAAGCCCAATGTAGGAAAGTCTTGAGTACGAACAGTTAACTACTAAAGGCATGACGTTGCAATAAATATTGATTAACGAGAAATCTGCTGTACTTTTGTTTACCCATGTCCCTTGACAAGCAAAAACAAGTTACTTTTTCGCGACCGTAAATTTAGATTCCGTATCGTTCGCCTTACCGAGACAGCAGCCTGCTATTTCAGCATCAACAGAAGATAATAAAATGCAAAAGAGTACCTCTGCTTGGTCCGGAGCTTACGCTGATAATACAGGGAACTCCACAGCTGATCCACGTAATAATACCGTATCAGAACTGGCCGTTGGTAAGGCTAAAACAGTCGCCGGGAATATCTTTATCACCAGTAGGTAAACAGATCCAACAACCTGAAACTGCGGCATCAACGAAAGGTTAGGAAGGAAAAAAAGTTCCTGCTGGATCCGAATATCGACCGTCCGTAAGGAAACCGAACACCAACAATCGGTAAGGAAACCGAACACCAACAATCGGTAAGGAAACCGAAAACCAACAGTCGGTGAGAAAACCGAACACCATCCGTCGGTAAAGAAACCGAAGACCAACAGTCGTTTAAAAAAATAAAAGCTCTGCTTGATTCTGGACACTCTTCGGTCATACAGAAAATCTCTCAGCTCATTGCAGACGATAATACTGTATGAACCGAGTTCGTAAAGGTTCTCGCAGACGGTACCATCGATCGGTACATAGCATGTCCTTCCCCCCAACGACCAGTAACAAAAGGCCAAAATGACTTGCCCCGTCAGTTGACAACCCATCGGCGCGAGTCTGCAATACCGTATGACACTTCCTTACATCGCTTGAATGCTCACATGCCTTTCGGAAGGTGGCCAAACTCCGGGTAGGCGTACCACGCCCGTTGTGGGGTTTTTGCACACCCCCAGTCTCCCCTCGACGGGAAGGTAGGAAGGAATTAAAGAAAGGTGAAACTCTGATTTCACAGTCATTTATTGAAACGCTCTTGATGGGGTATACATTAAACTAATCTATGTAAGCATTACGTAAGATATTACAGACAAGAAAAAAAACAAACAAAAAAGAAGGGACAGAAATAAACGACTGTTCGTGCAATCACAAAAAATAGTAGACTGCCCTTCTTGCGATCACTTATTAATGTCGATCATCATGATGCTGAAGGCAGCGCGATCCTCGACCCTTACGAAGCGAAGCGCTTTGCCACGATAACCAATTTCGTTGTTCAATTATGTTGGGGAAAGAGGAACAAGGTGACGGTGGGTCAGGGATAAAATCCGTGGCCCTTTTTGCATAAGTTAGGCCGAATTAGACGGATCGAGGTAGCAGGTAGAGTATTCCTTTGTCATCGTGGCAACATCTTCCTGAGAACATCGAGGTGCGAATATTGGCCCACATTACCGAATCAAAAAAAAAAAGAATAGCAATATATCGCACAGAGTTCAATCGTAAAGGGGACCGAGTGCCTTCGTTCAAAAACTCACTAAACAACGATAATACAACTATGACCAAATGCTCGCGAATCTAAACTTCGAGACCTATCATACAGACTTTAAATCGCTAATTTATTCGTCGCGTTCCTACCAGTTGCTGGCACTCCAGCTGGCATACGGAACATTGGAAAAAATGACAAAACAAGTAAAAACGCACATTATTTATTATCAGCATGTTAAATAGCATTCCTTTCCTGGGCTCTTCATAGCCGTGGAAGAACTTGATCTCCAAAGGCCACTTGACTGTCACTGTTCTTCCTTTTCTCTTTGCGGAAGATTGCCTACTCACTATTTTTCATCAGCCTTCAGCGATGATTCGTTATGTCGCGCGTTTCAGTATTTCACCGATGTCGTAATGTTATCAAAGATGCGGTGAACTTTTTATTCTTTCTCTCAAACAAACACAAACACACACGCTCTCCCTATCTCTCTCTCTCTCTCTCTCACTCTCTCTCATTTGCGCAATTGGAAAAAAAGCCTAGCCTATTCTACTCTTAAACTCTTATCGTGGTTTATCTACGTCTGTAATCACAACAATAACAAAAAAAAACATATGAGACTTAGGTCCAGATACCACAGTTGATATGGTTTGGAAACGCTAGTTACCGAAGGGTGGTCCCAAGAGCTCAGCTCGTGTTTCCTCCGAAGTTTTACGTTCATGGCCGTAACAACGCCGTCAGTATCGAGAATTCCGATTGTCAACGTCACAGATGTTTCCCTTCTTCCGGCATGCAAACGTCTTTGCACTTGCCTGTTCAACTTTACAGCTGAATACAACCGCTGATCGACCAAAGTTCCAATAGGGATAATCCGGCCGGTACTCGTGTCAAGATTGACGCCTTCCTCGTCTTTTCTGTCTTTTTTCCTTCCGTCGCTTAATGAGAAGAAACTTAAGTAAGAGGGGTGTACGCTGTACTTTATAACATCGTTTTTGTTGTATCACACTGGTTCTCTTACACTTCGAAGGGGCTGTAATGTCGGACACTGTGTAGCTGCGAAAACCCAAACATCCGAAGAGAAGCTTCAGAGATGAGGGATGCACACACGGGCAGTCAACAAGTAGCAGCATCTCGGTAACTGACCAGTTGTTACTAGGGTTCGACAAATAGCGTGTCGAACGACCAAACCAATGCTGGTGAGTGACTGAAATGCCGCTGCTTTTTTCGCACACGAAATGCTAGTCTAGGAATGAACATCATACGGGCAGTAAGAAGCGTCAGCATGTTAATGATCCTGATGACAAAGGGGTTTCGAGTTACACAGTAATAACTAATGATTGGTGCCCAGTTACTATTCAATAAAAGACTCTGATACTGGAATGCGGGAAACTTTCATAGAGCTAAATCTCACGAAGCTAAACGTATAAGTATATGACTTAAGTAGAACCACAAAATCTGGTCATTATTATGGCATTCTTGTCACTCTCAGCTAAGTCTCATTGTAAGATCGAGTAACGACGCTCTCTTTCCTCCTCTTCCTTCTCTACGTTCTTCTCATCTCTACTATCTCTAGCCTTCTAGTCGTAAAGTAACTCGACGGATGGGCGAGGAGCTCGCTCGTGTGGGTTTTGCCTTCAGGAAACACATTGTTCCCCGTTTGTCCAAGCGTTCTCGCTTTGGTCGTCGATTGACGGCGACAATCATTGGTTGACGGTGCGCCCGATAAACGTGAGGAATTTCATGAATCGCATTCGCAAAACCGTTTGAGAGTATGCATCCATGTGATTCAGCTCTGATGCTGGCTACGAATTTTGATTAGTCAAAGACTCGTTGTCGGAGATCGATCCTTCTTACATTTCGACCCACGGACTTTGTGTACACCTTTCTCTCTCTCTTTCTTTCTCCCCCCCCCCCTCTCTCTCTCTCCCTCACTCTCTCTCTTTCTGTCTGCCTCTTTTCCTGTTTGAGACTTTCGGTCCATTGAATCTGCAACACAAGAAATGACAGGAACATTACCAAAGTAAGCTACAGCCCAAAACAGGAAACGCTGCTTTCCGAATGTACGAAAAACGATATCATCTGGATTACGTCCGGACATAGAAATCTGAGTTGTGGGTTTCTATAAGTACAAAGAATGCTGCTCAGACATAGAAGCATTGAAAGTCGCTGCAGCGGTTGTTGTGAATTGCCTCTGTATAGGCCGGCCCCTAGGCTACGTGCAATTTTCATTCCCGATACCTTGGTTATCATCACGGCAGTTATTAGTGATCGCGCAGTAACTAATAAGCCAAAGATAAAGCTTTGTTAATGATACAGCCTAAGGTTTATGACGCTGGAGCATAGTCGAGCAAATTGAGAAAAACCTAGAGCTCTCTCGCTCTCCCGTCCTCAGCAGCAGGAGGAGATGAGCGCGGAAAAGCCTCGCAGATGGAATGATCGCGATGATATCCTTCTGTGGGCAGGAAGAGTGGCGTTCCGCATAATGAGCCAATTGGATGTATCGCGGAATAAACGAATAAATGGAGGACGATTATGGGTAACGCTCTTTTTCGTCCCGTCCCTCAAATTATGCTGAGACGATTGCGGCGAACGTTGTACTGAACCAATAATTACGCGTAATTTAATAAACGTGTAGAGCCCTTGCGTAGATACAGCGTGTGAAGGGAGAACGAAACAGGGTATTTCAAAGCTCTCGGATATCGTGTATAACGTGTTTATGGTGAAGCAACCTCGACCCTCAGAGCCCCGACATCAACGATGGTGACGACGACGACAACGATGGTGACGACGAGTACACTCGACAGCGGAGATCTCCACGTTTGCTGTCTGTTATTACAGCCAGTTTGATCGTATCTTCGACTGGGGTGAGGGAGGGAGGTAATGATGATAGTGGTCACTGCCAGAGTTGCTCGATTACTGCCAATGGAAATGTACGGCTGCTGCATACTTATAATACCGCTAACTGCCATTGGAGAGCAATGGCAAAGAGCTCGACTGCTGTGTGACATCGTAAGGTGGAATTGCCGATCGTAGACGAACGGTGCGAATTGCTCCGGAAGCTCCGCAAATGACCTTGGAAAGTAGATATAATATACAGACGATATTGAGAGCCACAATCGCCAGTCATGACTGCCTCTGTTTGTATCTGCGTAGGATCTGCACACAAGCAGTTAAAATTGTTTAGCTAGACCATGAAGTCCTGCCAACAGCGCGACTTTGGCTCGGGAAGTGGAGTGACTGGCAGCACGATTCGAAATTTGGCAATTCTTTTGATCGGTCCGAAGGAATACGAATCATTGCTGCATAAGAAATGTCAATTGCATTTTGGGGGGAGGGGGGTAATCCGAATCCGGAACAAAGGTATGCCTATTGGGTGTCTGCCTATAGGAGCCCGCGTGACTCGATAGGTAATAGATTATTTTCGTTCGCCCATTTCCGCCTAGACTCAACTGCTAATCTTGGTATTCAACAAATCGACACTTTATTGCTACTGAAAATTTGCCAGCCTTCATTCTTCTTTGCGTCCTACACGAGATAGCGTATTGAATCTCGTTCATCGGCAATCGCACATATTCTTGAAATAACGTAATGCCTACGTGTACACCACGTCCAACTTTTGGATTTACCGTGACCAGTTGCAAAGCTACAAGTGGAACGAAGTCATTGTTCCTCGAGGGCATATGCGATACAAACGGTTTCGCATGAATGTGTTTATACCTTTCCCTCTTATTTTGCCAACTATCTACGTTCTCCCTCATCAATTCGAACGTATCGACATTGCTGGGCACCAATGTAGCGTGCTGAATTGTCCACCAGGCGTCAATTGCGGAAGGAATCGTGCAGATTCCCGCAATTCTGGTGAACTATCTCCCGGCAGTGAACAGAAACTGCGATTCATTCCAGCCCTAATGATACACGCATCATCATCGCCCCAGCAGTTGTTCGATGTAATTTCAATGGCGCGCAGATTGATGGCCAGTAGCAGATTCTCGTTTCTGTTACTGGACTTGAACAAGAAGGTTCCGGCCACTTATCGGCCTCCTCAGATAGGAGGGTCAAGTCATACATTTTTTTTTAAATGGTGACAAATTGCCTGCAATAAATTATCTATACCAGTAGCTCTTTGATCAGCCTCAATTATCTGCTCCGGCAGCTGGTTGGACCAATGAAGTATCAACTGACCTCGATCTAGCCTGAAATCGCACCCAAGTTATGTAATTTGGATAGGGCTATCTCGACACGGTCCCCAACTTGAATTGGTTTACCTGACCTAAATACCTTACCTAGACTCTTGGAGGAACTAGCCTTCATCCAATTCCAGGCTAGATCGGACTTACATATCCTGATGGAATATCCATCATTCTCTGGTGGAACGACGATCCAGGTTCATCAATCATCAATTCAACGGGCGATTCTTTATCGAAATACGAACGGTGTTTGAACCATGTCATGTCGTTCATACCGAGTTCAAATGACGAAGGGAGGCAGTCCCTCGCATAGACACCAGAAGTCATTTTTCTACATGACAGAGAAAGTTGATGTCGCGTATGAACATGAGCGGAGAGCACATCAACGATTGTAAATGGCGACAGGGAGGCAGACGATGGAAGCAGAAGATCATACCGGCAACAGCAGGGCGAACAGCAGGAGCACGTACCTTTCTCCGAAACGATAAACCTTCGCCTTCTCCCTGCGGTCGGCGTCGTCTCCGTCACAATTTTTTTCACTTTTTCTTCTCCCTTTCTGCATCTTCTCCCCGTGCGTTATCCACAAGCGTTCACAATGGCGATGCGCTTGCATACATATTATCATACACACGGGCTCTCCCATTGACGCGGAGCTCAACGAAAGCCCCAAGAGACTCGGAAGAATGACATTTTTCCGCTGCCTCCAGTGAACGTGCCTATAATTTTATTGTTCGAACCGGAGACCCTACTCGCAGACACTTGTGGGCCACACAATCATTGTGGACTACTCATTGTAGAGTACAGAATTATTTTGGACAGCAGGATCATAACTGGGCGACTAGATGAAATAAGCTTCCTGGAATACTTTAAAGTCCGTTGACGGGCGACTAGAGGAAATAAGCTTCCTGGAATACTTTAAAGTCCGTTGACGTATCGCAAAGACTAGCGCCGTAGCTAAATTGACAATAGGTCAACATTTCGTCAACATTCGTCTTATCATCCACATCGCCCACCATGCTCTTCACGATAAAACTTCACCCAAACGAAGATTAAGGTCTTATAAAGTAAAACTAAGCCTTATTAACGAACTATCTTGATCCACAATCATTTAATGCACTATAGAAAATGAAGACAATGTAATAGGGATAAAATCGCTCGAAGTTTTCACCAATCGATAACCATGTCGTCTGTGACGATAGTTATTTATACCATAATTAAGGATAACGCGAAAATTGCATTGCTGAAGAAAAACCTCAAGACCACCGAGAAGCGCGATTTTGTTGGGTTCGATAGTTTAGGCTGGTCGGGCCACCCAGGGAGTCAGTGTTTATCGTGACGAAGTGAACACGAGATATGCACGGGGACCGAGGGGAGATCGCGGGTTGACGTTTCGAGACGCGAAGCACTCACGGAGGAAGTAACGTAGGTGTGTCGCGAGCTTAAACTCTCCATAATCGTCTAGCTACGCCATTGCATATTTCAAGGCAAAAAAGGAAGAGTGCGTGTCAGTGCGTGCCTGTGTGTGTGTACCTTAGGCAAAGAGAGAACCTACCAGTACCATAATCGCCAATACCACATGGGCTGCGAGTATGTGAGCGGTTGGGTAGGCTAGAGAGGGAGAGAGAGAGAGAGAGAGAGAGAGAGGGAAGATAGGAACAAAGAATGCACGAGCTCGTCCCACGCATTCTTTCTCTCATCGTATCCACAGATACCTCTCATCATATTTATATCCGTATATGCGAAGATAAAAGCACCGGATAGATCGGTGAATTAAATGCGCGAGCTGTGCTCGGTTAATTTGCTTTGCTCACCGAGGAGATGCACTACTGTTCAAAACTTGATAAAATGACAATAACTACGGATACATATCATTAAGTATTGTTCCTTAAAACATCCATCTTTCGTTTTCAACTGTTCAGTATTTTGTTTGTACCGATACAGCCAAACGCAGCGGATTTCACAAAATGCTGGACCTTCCTTTGGCATCCTTCATATTGATACTAAAACAAACTAAAATAAAAAATATGATGTTCCCGCACAGACTATACATCCGTATGCGCTGTTGAACTTTCGATGGAACATCTATACACGCTGTAGGCTGTTGCGCATTATTTTTTTATAGCTTTGTTTGGTTCGCAAGGGAATGGATCATCAGCGAAACGTATGAAAGGTCAACGCGTTTAGAGAGTAACTGCTATTACTCAGGCTAAATCGTGTTCGTTCACGATTTGAGGGGGGCTCGCAACCTTTTCTATCGCTCTTTCTATGTTCGTGGAGGAGCTTTCATCCATCATGAATGAATAAATTTTCATGATAGAGGCGAGAGCAATCAGTGGCAGCCGCGTCTTTAGGCATGTACATAAATACGGTATGAGTTGCTGCTCGCTGAGCGTGCGCATCAGCGATCACTTCACGTTCACACTCGGTTCTTTGTGCTCTGTTCCTTTCGTCTTCGTGTAATTTCTCCTGTCCTACTGTGTCATCCGAACCGGACTCACATATGAAGCTACCCATGGGAGCTCAATCAGAAGCTCAGCTTTACCATCGACGCATCAGGGATATCCTTTCGATCCAAAGTAGCTGTAATCTCACCAACAGGGTGCCATTCAATTATCATGGGTCTATGGGTGCTGTCTAGACGGTTGTGTCATCCCGACAGCGCGCATAAATAAGTTCCTCGTGGACGCCTGACCCGGAAGGTTAGCGTTACTATCGAAAGCACTACTTTCGCGATCCGACCTATGTGTATGCCACGAGCAGGTTGTCACTCAATGATTTACCTTTGAAGTCCGTAAGTGAATGTAGCAAGAACAGGCCAAAGCCTGGACATGGCGTGGTTATATATAAAGGAATATATGTGCGAACACACTCAAGGCGACACGATGTACCGTGATTGCGGGTGTGTGTACACATAGTTGAAGCTACCGTTGCGTCGGTTATGCCATCGACCGCGCGAGTCCTCTCTGTCTCTGTCTGTCTGTCTCTCTCTCTCTCTCTCTCTCTCTCTCTCTCTCTCTCTCTCTCTCTCTCCCTCCCTCTCTCTCTCTCAACGTTAAATATCTCCAAATATCATAGTCAATGTATAGCGAATAGTACGAGTTTCAATTTCTCCGAGACTATTATTATGCCTAATTATTGCCATCTTGAGTACCGGAATACTCGATCACACAGGTACACAATCTTGAAGGAAATTCGTAAAGGCAAAAGGCTTTTCTGCACAGTTTTGCAGATGAATTTTTTACACATCGTTCATCCAACGCTTCTTACGGCTGCACTGTTCCCCGAGATGGATACGAAGCATCGGGTGCAACAACAATGGGGTCGTTACCAAAACTCGGAAGGAAAAAAGCGAAGGCCGAGGAGGCAGAGAATAAGAAGAGTGGGAAGACGAGGACACGAGTGTCTCGTTTAGAGAGGAGAATGGGGGTCCTGTACCCCCATGGTGGAGGAGGCGTTCGTCGGCCCGGAACTACAGAAGAGCTACAGAGCAGACCGTACGACCAAGTGCATTGACCTTCTCGGTCTCTCTGATGGTCTCGGGCCACTTATGCGGGCTTGCGTCTGGCTCCGGCTTGGAACTTTATTCGCTTCAGTTAGCTGCTGGGGCCCACGGTGTGTTCGGGGCCAGAGCGAGAACTTTACCTCCGTAGCCTGTAATCGAAGGTAGAGGACCGCGATCGTGCGAACGAAGGTGCGCACGCACCCATCGGTCCCAGGGGCCCATAAACCTCGCCTTTATGCACTGTTACTTTCTTCGGAGAACAAGAATAGGCGAACGCAATCGAGCGAAATGGATTATTTACTATATATACGAATATATTTATGTATACGGAGTATGCAAATAGTCACGGTAGGTTTATGCAGAGTCGGTAGATCGCGAAATTCTGAAGAAGAAAGTCCTTGTCCATTTTTCTCTCCGCTGTACGATTTTTTAGATATTAATCAATTATTTATAGCCAATCGGATGCCCGATGTGCTCCCCACTACGCTCCAACCTATTCGATGCGAGTGGGGGGCGGGGGAAGAGGCACGACGCTCCCTTATTGGGCACCCGCCACCGCTGAATTAGTACGTTTTGCTTCACCGACGCACCGGATTGGCTATTACTGATTAATCGATACCTACGAAACGGTGGGTCAGGGAAAAAAATATGTAGGGGCTTTCTCTCCGGAATATAGTGTCCATTCACCCTATGTGTGCCCAACGTAAATTTTGGGACACCCTGTATGTGCATGGTGTGCGAGTACCTATTTTATACGGAGGTATTGCGAGGCTGGAGCCTTGAATACATTTCAATGCTCGTTCAAAATACCGAAAGAGACGTTCGTAGGGTCTAGACTTTTTCACTCCTATCTTCTTCCTCCTCACCTCGACTTTCTCACTCGTACTTTTCTCACTTCGAGTACGCTGAACGAGGGGGATGCGTGCATTTCACGCTAGTCGAAGCATGGAAAACTTCCCGTGGAGATTCTCTCGATTTCTCTGGCACTCGCACTTTGTTGGCAACGTTTCCATCTTCATTCTTGCTTCGTCTCACTCGACGAAGGGCTCTCCAGACCTTGTCTTGCGTCGGCACAAGGAAGTAAAGAAAAGTGGCTCTGCGTGCTGTATAACGTAGACCGAAGATCTCCGCAGAGTGGATGCACATTAGACAGGTTAGAATATGAACCGAACGAGAACAAAGAGGTGATACGCAATATGGCGGGGATCGATAAAAAGATGTGGCAGAGCACGTGCGAATTAAAGGTATGTTGGGTCGTAAAGACTAATTGTATTTTTGAGTAATTGTTTTCATGTAAAATACACATGATCAATATATATATATATATATATATATATCAGTAATTCAATAGATATCTCATACACGGCTAGGCAGAATACACCCAGTTCTAAAAAAAAGTCTTCAGACGGATACCAGCGTTTGATCCGTCTCATCAGACCCAAAGAGATATTAAACACCGTGAACGGAGCACATTGCCATCCCACATTTTTGTCCAGTCAGAACAAGGTGAGGAAAGCATGACTTTCTTCAGAAATTAGACGCGCACGGGTCCACATCGTGATTCGAAAGAATGCGTATTGTCGGGATCCCTTTCCAGAGTGCAGGCATCTAAACAGGAACATCTAACGGCCTGCGGTCGATTGATGAATGTCCATAGGAAATAGTGGACACAATGCCGACGTAAAAGAAAAATTACCTGCTTTCAACTGTACGCGACTTGGATGATGAGATCAAATGAAAAATGGAATACACGAAGGTTGTTTGAGTTGGAAAATATTCGAAAAAATCCAATGGATATTCCTCCCTTCCCCTGGCAACTTGTGTTCATTGTCGATGGGGGATAAAAAAAACGGCAGCCCGCCTAACAACGCGACATCTGATTTAAGCTTCAAAGTTCTTGCTGTTTGGAGACATTAAGACACACCATTGAGCCATCTGAATATAACGGTCGAACGTTGAATCTTCAGAGAGGTTGGTGATGAAAGGACCATTCTCTTCTCTTAGATCCTGGTATCTCTAAGACCACAAGATCCCAACAAACTTTCGGTTGCCTAGCATCTTTGAGACACCAGAGGAAACAGCTTTAGAATTAGACGACCATCTTCTACCAAGGCGAATCCTCAATGGGCCGAGTTTTTCATAGAGCTAGCAGAACCGATGGACGATGAGAGGGAGTGGTCGAGGGAGGGAGGGAGGGAGGGGGAGGGAAAGGGAGAGAGAGACCGACGGGGAAGACCTCATGCGTTCGGGACGCTTCCGGTGACATGATCTCTGCTTACAGCTAAATACATATATATATAAGTTACGGTGCATTTTCGCCGGAAATGCGTCGTGACGACCGGAGTCTATGTGGAAGCCGTTGTCCAAGGGTCGTTGGACGCTAGTGGGCCTTGCGATGTTCTTTTCTCAGTCACCTATCGTTGTCCTTGGTATGCGTACCGCTACATACATGTAGATCTATGTGTATTACAGTTGCGCGATAGCAAACGAGTATATGTAGCGGTATAGCCGATCGATCCTTCCGCTAGGAGGATCGCACGGAATCGTTTAACCCGGCGCGCTCTCTCCCTCTCCCTATCTTTCTTTCAAGATAAACACTGCCTAATGAGTACAAGAAGACTAAACTATCGCCTGTTGGGTGCATGTAGTCGGCTCGTCATACTCCATTATCAACGTCGAAGTCCCTCGCTAAGACAAGCATAACTCTCAAACGTACTTTAAGGCAACTCCTCAGCTTCGCCGATTAATTGGTACACACTATTGCTGGAGAACTACACCAACCACCGGAGTTGCCTTATTACCAATTGGCACCCTTATAGATATTCTTGATAATGGGTTTAGAGACACGGAGATTGAATAATTAATATATATATTGCTTGGTAAGCCATTAGACGAAGAGGGGTGGAGAGAAGCTGCGAGCTAAGGCCAGTGTGGCAAAGTAGGGTTTGCGGTATCACACAATCGATGACCTCTTGAATTGGGATGAATATGTAGCCGAGAGTGAAGACAGTGAAACCGAAGATACGGCGAAAGAGCAGAAAAGAAGCGCTGATTCACGCGCCACAAAGTGCATTGTCGCACTGACTCGATCCACATCACATGCCTCCAAAGAGACCTCATTCCCATGTTCGCTCTACTACTCCAGCCAGGACCAGGACCAGGATCTGCGAAAGGGTTCGCCACATCGCCCTGAATCAGCCATTCCACTACATGGGTTTTATTTGGTTGTTTTTCCCAAAAAGGCGATAGACATCTTTGAGACGAATGATAGAAATCTCTGAGGCGAGGTACATTCTTCAATTGTACGGCAGTTCAAACCGTGGCTTACCGGAACGAGATAAACCAATCCTCCAGAACGGAATAGAAGATTGGACAACCGAGTCGAGCACTGGTAGTCTGATGGAATGGAGGCAATAAAAGCTCTTCTTTATGCACGAACTAGGTGTATAATTATTCGGTGTGTTCACGTGATGCGCCGTGTCATGGAAGAAAAAGAGAGCGACGGAAAGTATTCTTTCGTAAGCAAGATGATGCAAGCCCGTTGCTCCGAAGATGATGATGATGATGATGATGATGATGATGATGATGATGATGATGATGATGATAATAATGATGATGATGATAATGATGAGGGCTATAGTAGCAACGGTGATGATGATGATGATGATGATGCAGCGTCGAAGTCTATAGCAAACTTTCTCAGCGGAAGCCTCGATCTCCGGCATCGAGGAACATAATACTCCTAGATAGCTTTCCTCGTCAGGGTTAACAGAAAATAAAAAAGAAACCGTACGCCGGATAATCAATAATAAAGAACCGGGAAATGTCGGTACGTATCGAGCAGTTGCTGTGGGTGTGCCCTCGGAACAGTATCGGCCTATCTTACCTCTTTTTTCCGACTTGTACTGTATAGGCTGCGGGTAAACCGCACTAGAAGCTCTAATCTAACGTTTCCCGCATCCTGTGAACCCTCTCTCTCTCTCTCTCTCTCTCTCTCTCTCTCTCTCTCTCTCTCTCTCTCTCTGGCTCCCTCGCTCTCTGTCTCCCCCCCTTGTTGATGGGTTAAGAACTGGCTGTATAGAGGCATTGTGCACGGTGCGTTGCTAAGAAGACAATGTAGACAAACACGCGTACACCCACATACATGGTACATACTGCACTTCACCTTACTTCTTGCTCTCTCCCTCCTTACGCGAAGGTCGCCGTTAATCGACCTGTAATTAAAATGGATAGACCACCATAGCACCGTATCACTAAGCACTTCGTAGAAGTGCAAAACGCACTGAAGCTAGAAATGCATGATGCATATAAGTATGCAAACCGAAACAACCTCACATAACAATTATAGGATTCAGAGGGTCCGGTGTGTCATCGGCAGGAGCTATGTAGTAAAGTCGCCAGATCCAAAAGAAGAAACACCAATTCGTGGGGAAGGCAGAACAAAGGCTAGAATAGTCAGGAACATTACAACAGTTGGAGTGAACATAAAATCGGACATGCTGTCATTCATACAGCGTCTAATGTCCCTATGAAGAGAATGTCATACAGGTGACTGGAATGAGAACCCTTAGCCGATAGGTGGTCGCAGATAGACTTAGAAGTTCGTATCGTTGAATTTGTTTAGGTTTGCGACTGTCACTTTCAATTGGCAGCAGTAAGAACCGTCGATAGCACCGTTCGAGAGCGGCTGGAAAACGCATTGATTCTTGACAACTGGAAGGATCTGCTTTATTTACGATACCTAGTTCATCCCTTGTCCATAAATATTGAAAGAAGTCTGGATTATACTATGAAAACACCTTATCAAAGAAATGAGAAAGCTCCGTATGAGACTTCCGCAGGATTGAGTTTTAACCCGTGAAAAGGGATAATATAGCGCCCAATGGCAAGTGCACATCCAAGATGTCTCAGTTTCACGAGATGATAATCCATTGTGGATAATCTCTCGTAAATTATGGCTTTTTATCGTTGCTCGTTTGCTGTGGAAGCGCGATAATGCTTATAAATCGGAATTAGAGTAGGATAACGAAGAAGCTGATCACATAAGCTGTTGCTGATAATCTGACCTTCGGATCATACACCATATCGGCTAATTTACGTGCGTGAATATTTTTTCCACCTGGCTGCTTCTAATCTCTTTCTCGCTCGAACCAGCTCCCCCCGGCCCTGCCGCTTCACGATACAAACGGCATGATTACCTACGTGTTTATTAGCCACGCTAGGTACACGGCGCATCCACGACGAAGTGGTTCAACCGAAGCACTTTTTTATCCTCTTGGAGAGCCAAGTACGTGTCTCATACATAGAGGCGCATAAAGGTGATGACTCGTGCGGTCAGAAGTCCCTACGCTTAGTGACGGTTACGCTCGAGCAATCCCCGTGCCAATAAAATTTTATTATTCCATCATGAAGGCCGAAGACTCACGGGCGTACCAGATTGTGGGACTTGAACCTACATCTTAGGTAGCTACGTCTGGTATTCCAGCCGAGGTTTTTGCTCTCGTCCCTTTTTTTGCATCCTGATGATCTTCATCTTCATGTGGACAATATTGCAAACGATCCGTTCGTAAATTTCATCGACAATGTACCCGAAAAATCTAAAAGAGCAATCAGGGCTTGCGAAACGATTTTTAAGGACATCGAAGAAGGAACCAACGTAGGTAAAAGGCTGTTGCACGCCGTGAACCGACAAACAAACTCAAATCCAAAAGATTTCCGATTCCCACGCAGCCACAGCAATCTCGACTCTCCGGCAAAATGCTTTTACCTTCTTCTCGCAGCATCATTCATCTGCTGCTGGATGGAGATACGCGCCGTGGTAGCACATTGTGCGGGGCACAGATACCACACGTCTCTACGTGTGTGCGGTACGTGGCTAAGAGTGCATGAATAAATAGCCGGGGCGTGCTGGTAAGATCGCCTCGCCTTCCGGGTGACTGTCGTAACGTTACGAACAACAATAAATCGATACACAACCTGTATCTACGTATATGGGTGGGGTAAGGGAAAGGTCGATAGAGCATCGATATCTTTTCTCTACCACTCGGTATCTATTTAAGATTCTCTCTTGCGCCGCGGCCTCTACCTCGACACTCTCCTCTGCACCTCTTTCTCTCACCTCTCACCGCAGCTCCTTTGCCCGGGACCTTTTTCGCGTGCGAGCTAAAAGATCGTGAGGCAGGAGGGAAGAGGACTTTCACATGGAGATAGGGACCAAGTGTGTACGTGAACCTAATACCAGCCATAGTCGCCATAGTTATAGTTATAGCAATACGTCAGCGCTATACACTGTTGAAGACGATGTTCGTGTACACCGGGTGAATCATCACAAATTCGACACTCGAAAACTCCTGAACGTATTGATTCTTTTCAGTGAAACCAACGACCTATCACCACCCAAGGACTACCGTGACGTAGAAAATTATTGATGTGATGAGAATGAGCTGGTGATGGACGATAAAAGCGGTTTTTTCGGCAACCGATGATTTTTATCATCATTCAGTACGTACGACATCTCAATGGTGCACGCACCGTTTGCAACGGTGTCGAGTGATCCAATGCCTAATGTCTCACCCGATACACATACCGCTTTGCTCCCGAGAAGACATCGATTGCTCGGGTATTGGCTCCGGCTATAATTCTCTCCCGTGGTTTGGTAGTCTCTCGCGTCCTTCGCGAGGCTACGTGCCTACGTGTACCTCACTTATTCCTCGAGAACGAGCTACAGAGCGGAAGAAAGAGAAAGAGAGAGAGAGAGAGAGAGAGGGAGAATCATCGGAGCGTGTTTCACGTTCACGAGACGACCACAGTAATTTAAGCTCCCCGACGTTCGGAGATCATCGCACAGAGTAAGGAGCAGTGGATATGTGTATAAGACTTCCTCGAATTAGTTTGAGTGGAAGGATGCCTGCATGTGCATGGTTGTCCGCGCAGGCTCGTCTTTACACCCACGTACGAGGGGGGCTCTGGGCGAGGCGAGGGAGTAGATGACGACGGTGAAGATGATGATGATGAAGAAGGAGGCAGAGATAACGATGAGCGAGCGAGAGGGAAATGGCAAACGAATGAGAAGGTGGCGTTACAAGTCGATATATTAGTTATGCTCGAGGCAAAAAGTACTCATTGCCAAGGCGAGAGGCGTAGTCGACTCTTCGTGCTGTCACGTACGCGCCAATGCAGCGAGAATACTAGCGGTGTTAACCTGGAATTGGAAGCTGCCTCTCGCATTGAAGATACTCCCGTTTGCGCATCCACTTCTTCTTTCCTCTTTTTCGTCAATATTGTCGTATTTGTTTCTATTCTTAGAACGCGCGATGCTCGGCTGATTATCGGAAGGGACGAATCAAAGCCTCGCGGCCAATCGGCAGAGTCGTAAATCGTGTTGGTAAGCACAGCCACGAAATCGGTACAATCGTGCACCCCGGTATGACGTTACGCAGCGGGGAAGCAGGATCAGCTCGAAGGACCTCAAGATGAAAGAGCTTCGTAGAAGGGCAGTAAAACGCGCCTTGATCATCCTCTTTGCTGTCTTCTTTACTCTCACGCTCGTAGATAAAAACCGATCAAACATTTTTCCCCCCTCTATATCTTTTCGCAGCTTTGCTTTGTAGCTCGATCCGGTAATTTAGTCAATACCACCCGCTCGAAACCTCGCAAGAGACGGCGCAGAGGACCGACGTAAATATCGCTAATTCACTTCGAGGTTTTGTCAAAAGTGATGAATACTAGAGGAAAATATTCGTCGCTAACATCGTGCGAAAAAATCCAAACCAAAACGAATATCCCATATAGACTTAAATGCAAATCAGTTTGGCAACTCTACTCTCGTACATGGCTATAAATCATTCGTTTTCGTATCCGGCACAATGAGATGTACGAGGGGAAAAACCGCGGCAAAGCTCTTTTGAAGTGAATAATAGGAATAATAATTTGAGAGAAAAAATGGTAGAACGACGCGGGGAATTTAATAATTCCACCTTATGACCGAGGGCCCGAAATTATTCATCGCCAAATATTCATAATCGAAGAGAGTGCGTTAAACCTTCAGCGTTCAAGTTTATCGCCCCCCCCCCCCCCCCCCCACTGTTCAGCCGCTCCTTCTAAGAAACACCATGAATAATCTCCTGTCCGCTATGCCTCTGGGGGGCCCTGGACCTCGTTGAAAAAAGTTCACGACCAATTTACGCGCATTACGAAGCTAGAGTAAAGATACTTAGGCTCGATCGATCAATCGATTTTTTTCCATCGATGTATGGATTAGGTTGAAGTTGTGGGTAGGTAGCACGGAGAGAAGAAAAAATAAAGAATGCAAAATTTTATATACCTGTGTATGTCAAATGTGTGTGTGTGTGTGTTCATATATGTAACCAGTGTATCCCGTTACGGGACGCGCGTACTCCGAGAAAGAGGATGGTGGCCCCTCGGGCGACGATTCACTGATTATAATATCGATTAACATCTTTGCGCTTTATCTGCGCATATATATACACGTGAGAAAAGGCGATTTTTTCAGTCATTCGATAATTCTCCTCACAGTAGCGCATAGTCCTCATACTCAACATTATCCAAGCCGCAACGTCTCCCAAATAACATTTACATAAATGTAAGCCTGCTTATACAATGGTCATACATATATATTTACAGATGTTGAAATCCCTTCCCAATGAAAAAACTGCTCAGCCTTAAGAAATATTGAGCTGGCCTATGCGATTGCGGTGTCATCCAAAATTATTGAGAACCCAATGGAAACACGGACATCCATTCGTGAAATACTTCCCGACAGGGTGTTCATCCGACCGAACGGAATCTATTAACAATAATTGCTATAAAGGATAGGCGCGATAGAGATAAGGACCGATATCTCTGAGCAAGAGAGAAAGTAAGAGAAGAAAGAGTGAGAGACCATAGGGGTTTGGTGGAGTGCCCAGACACGAGGCCGCCATGCCACGGAACACACGAGCCATAAACATCATTGAACGGCGACCACCCACCAATGTGTTGTGGCAACACATGGTGGTTAGTCGTCAAAGCGCGTGCTTTTACTTCGAACATAAGCGTGGCGATAGCTGCATTTGAGGCGTTTTGTAAGACTCTTATCGCTGTCGTCGTCGTTGTCGTCATCGTTGATTCCGCAAAGCCAACCATTTTCGCAGCTTAGTTGCGTAGTGAATGCACTTTTAATGCCTAGCCTCTGCGACGAGCGTCAAGGGTTATCTATTTGTTTATACGTATAAGCGTTCCCGGATATATTACGTTCTATTATGCTTTCTGTAGATACGACAATGGTAAATCAAACGTTTCTCCGTGGGCAGTGATAGAATAAGCTGGAATGCTACGCGAGAGGTCTCCAGATTTATTTGAATAGAAGAAAGAAAAATGGCATCTCGAAACAAAGACACTTCATTCATCTCTCATTTAACTTCCACTGTGAAAGGAATCTCCCAAAAACCCAATCAGATCCAAGCGGCTAATTGATCAATTTTGAACTCCGAATATCTCGGATATCCTTCACAGCTCCGGAAAAACCAAAAAAACATCACTCAATCTAGGCGTCATTTTTAATGGCTTGGGAAGCTTCCTCCATACACTGAACACCCGAAAACTCTGAATTCATCTCCGATATCCGCGAATCTTCCAACGATCTTCGATATCTTAAGATGACGTTTGGCATATTAATCGGCCAGCTTCCGAAATACTTACAACTGTGAAGCAATTGATCTATCGGTAATTCAGGACGAACGCCTGGACGGTCGTACAGCTGTGAGCGCGTAGCTAATTAGAATTTTATTAGGGGCTAGATCCTCCGCTCGTGATAACCCGTGATCGGCAATAGACACAGCAACCGGGATAACGGGTTGCGAGAAGGAGTACGATCAGGCAAGAGGATCGAGCTCTTCAAGCTAGTCTCGAAGAGCATGGATAGCCGACATCCGTCACTGATGCGATTGATCATCGAGCGATACGCGACCGGCCGGATGGTGATGTTGAACTCGCTGGCAAAACGACGAGAACGGATGTCGTTTGAACAAATAGAAGTAGAATTGAAGAAAGGAAGAAAAAAGTGGAATGAAGCTACACGAGTATACGGAAACGTGCACACGTGTGCCCAATGTGGATGTAATTATTGGAGAAATTCTCGGTGATGGGAAGTCTACGGTATCAACGGTTCACTGACAGGATGAGATGTTGCATTGAAGAGCGGACCTCACGGGGAAAAAAGACATCGAGTCTTCTTCGTCGTCCGGCGATGTGGTACATCATCGAACCCGGGGTTGTTCACCTATCGCGGGACTCGACGCGTACATGGGAGTCAGCTTGAATCGAGTATTTCGCGGGCAAGAAGCACAGAACGGATACCTCACAGTGGAGAGAAATACCCAAAGCAAAAGCACGATGTGAAGAGTTATCCTAGTCGTAAAGGAGGATGCCGTTTTAATCGGTGAATTTTCCGCGGGCGTGGCTCATTAATCCTCATTTCTCAAGGAACGTAGCTGGATGAAAGGACTCGCGGGTAATAAAAGCTGGGTGAGAAAGAAACTCGATGTCAGAAAGAACAAAAATCAGTTCAGGAGTACTATGCGCTTTATGTCGATAATTCTGTGGTTAGTAACGGGAAAAAAATCATTCGGGGGGGGGGGGGGGTCCAACTTAACAATTCACCAAATTTGCTTCTGTCTACCGTTGTAAAGATTTATCTGATGAGAAGAAGTTGGAAGGATATCTTACAGAACTCTTAAGGGAGCTTTCCAGTGTGAAATTTTCAAAAAATCGACTTTTTTTTTTTTTGCTTTATCGAATAGTATACACTCTTCCGAATATTCCCTGAAATTTTCATGCCGAAATTCAGATTGTTTCGGTTACTGTACAGCATTTCTTGGAAGAAGGCAACGGAGCGCTACAGCTACAGCGAAACTTTGAACGCGTTTTTCTCGAAACAGCATTTTTCAAAACGGTGTCCAACTTGGAGGGCAGAGTTTTAAAGCTATCGAGTTGAATTTTTTACACAATATTCTTAACGTCATTGTTTATCGTGCTATGGAAGCTTTTTTTTTTTTGACATCTTCCTATTTTTTTGTAAAAAAAACTGCCAAATAAAATGCTAAAATCGATACTTTTTGTTCAAACCAGCGCCATTTTTGCAAAAAAAAAAAAAAAAAAAAGCCTCCATAGCACGAAAGCCAATTATATACCGATCAATAATCTTTTTGTGTTTTTTGTTTCAGATCAAAATTGTGACCCCCAACGTGGACACCACATCCAAGTGCATTTTCTGCAACAATTGTTTCATCATTTTTATAGATATTAATTAATAAATAAATCGATCTTTAAAAAATTGTTTTGTATTCTTCAATACCCAATTAATATACAAAAAAAAACCAGACCGATTAGATGATTTTTTCTTTAAAAAAAAAAATCGCGAAAAACAGCGATTTTTCGGGCTGTCACACTGGAAAGCTTCCTTAACGGGGCAATCAGCACTCCCAAAGAAAATTCTTTTTTCCGACAACAATTACTTCGGATTTCCGGTTAGCCGCTTAGGATTCTGCGAAATACTTTGACAACTTCTTCTCACCAGAAGAGGATGTACGATCGAGCAACATTTGTAAGTTGTGAAGAAGCCCCCGTTCTCGGCTGAATTTTTTTCGTTACTAACGACAGTACTATCGGTATAAAGTGCATACAATTCGAGGACTATATGGAGGGGGAGGGAACTAGAACTGATTTTTTATTCGACTGCGGGAGGCCAGCTTCGATGACCCGCGCAATGAAGGAAATAGTTCTTACCTGCTGGCATTTGTCATGTGTTGCCAGAAGCAGCGAATGATAGTGAGACGACTGATCTGCCGATCGCTTTTCGCGGGACGTGGTTTCACCTTCCAAAATGCTTGCGCTAAATTTGGCTCCTACATCTCTTGGAGAAAATACTGCATTTCAATTGCAGTCACACGTTACAAAAGTCGTGTCCGATCACCGAGTAAAAATCCTGTGAATTAATGGAGTACATCGGCAATTGATAGGAATAATCGATCGAATCGGCACTGCTTGGCGCTATATCTTCTCGATCTCTCTTTGCGGAGACCTGTGGGAATCACGGAGATCCTCGGCATGTATACATGTCGAGATGCACGTAACGGTAGAGGACCGGATTCTGTCTGAAATATGCAGAGGAGCGTCCGGTTGGAGTACCCGGTACTTCGCGGTGGCTGCGGAGCCTCGCATCGCGAAATAAGCGAGAGAAGAAGAGGAGAAGGCTCGGAGGAAGAAGAATAAGCAGCGGGGCGATGCATGGGAGAGTCCTCTCCCACAAGAGCCGGTCATCCCAAGAGAGCCTCGAGCGCACGACCCAAGAATAAAGGAGACCGTTGCTATTATTTGTTCAACAAATTTGTGCACTTACTCCGCGGGACTCGAGTCGAGGCTCACCATCGACAAGAAGAGACCTCTCCGCGAACGCTTCCTCGCTTGCTCTTTCTCACAGCCCACATCTTGAGGGCAACAGTATGTCTTCTCCGGGGGATCGAGATACTTCTTTTCGAGAGGGAAGAAACCATTGCAAGAATGACTCGCCGCTGCGGCGATTTTCTCCAACTATTTGCGATAACTTTATGCAACGTACCGTACAGTATATAGGAATATCGCAGAATAGGCAAAGCGACGAAGAAGGCCGAACAAGAGGAGGAAGACTCGCAGAGGTTGGCTAAGATCCGCTGGATTCTATAGTCAGTACGCACACGGAGAATAGGCTGAAAGAGATCATCGAGGCGGCAGGAGAAAGAAGCTGTGGAAGATGAAGAAGCCGAGTGTGAGGAAACGATTTCTCATGACGACGCGCGAATTCTATGACTAGGGATAGCAAAACGGTTGCGCGCACACCCTTATTCGCCATGAGTTCACGTATACCAATGAATTTCATTCGAGGAGTGTAAAGCCCAAGCTCTTTCCGCGGCTCCCGGTGGTACATATGCACGTGCATGGGTAGTCCAACACACACGCACCCACATATATAAATATACATATATATATATACACGTGTGTCCGCGACAAGCTGCAAGCCAGCAAGCAGTAATAATAAAGTGGTAGTGGTCAAGCTCGCAGTGCGGTGCGCCCCGTCATGGTCGAACAGGCTGATCACCCGGCCGTGTGCCGAGCTGGCTACTGGTCACTCCTCCTCCTCCTTCTCTTCTTCTTCTGCCCACGCAACAAGACGCATTCATATACGCGAAAGTAATATGCACGCGAAATGCTCCAACTGATAGTACACTCTATGTGTGTATGCTTACGAATGCCCTCAACACGGATGCAAATAACTCGCTGCTTATCCTCCGGCAACAAATATGATCGGTAGTCCTGCACGAATTTTTTCCTTCCTTCTTGCTTCACCTAGGTATCCGTAGACACAGATTGCCAGGTCCGTAATCCTCTAGCGAAATATCATGAAGCGCTAGCACTTCTAGCCCTTACTACTCGTAACTAAACCGAACAAAATCTGCTACCTGGTGTCACTCGTTCCTAGTTTATGTACGCTACGTCAGCTCGCCTATCCTCTCTATCCTCTAACACTGTTTATCGTTCTCTTTCCAGCTCCCGCTCTCCCACTTTCATGTACCGTCTCTCTATATAACCATCTATGGCATTTACCAGCCATCCTCAAATTCGCTTCACCTCCATGTATTCCGGCCAACCTTGCATCGTTATTCAACTCTCGTATAATCTTGACCGCCCCTACTTCGTCAAAGTCCCCCATGTGCGGCTTGTCCGCGGCCACCGATGTATAGGGGCCCTGCAGTATTTTGCCGCGGAGAGTTCCGAACGATCGATTAATCGGTATTCGGTGTGAGCTCTGGTTGCTTTATTTGTACCGTCCAGCTACAGCCTCGTGACATGTAGTGCAATTAAGCTATCCCACATACGGATATCCCGGAGGAGTTTGATGCGAAAACCAATTATAATTTACAAGCGTGCTGAAGAGACTGACCATTGGATCGGTAGGTATCAGCAACGAGCGCAATAATCGCGCAATCATTCCTCAGGTCTCAAGTGCCACCTGGCTGATGGCTGAGGGAGATCACGAAAACCACTTAACCGTTGCCTTTGCGGATGAACGACACACACACCCTAATGTCAGTTCAATTGAGATGCAACTGTGATGCTCAAGGTATTCTAGACGGTTCTACGAGCCGCTGTATAAATAAAAATCCAGGCTACTGAATGTCATCAGAAGTTGGTGGAGGGTCGGAATACGGTTCTCATCAGACTTGATAAGATACACGGGGAGGGTGTTGTCGGAGACTCGGGAAGAAAGTGGACCCGACCAACGCGAATATTTCCGAGGATCTAAGAATCACCGCACAAGGACTTGTTTCATGTACGCCCGTTGAAGGTATTCTTTACACTCCCCTTCCGTCCTTTCATTTCCTATCCCCGTCATACCTTTTGCAGCCGTACTCGTATTATTCGCATACGCCTAACAACGACGGTTCGAGACGGCGTACTGACGCTCGAAAATGGGTGAAAAAGAGTCTGTCAGTGAGTCAGTGAGACATGCTGACTGCATGCGGTGGCAACCGCATGGAGGCTGTCTCGTAACGCAGAGAGGACGAGAGTTGCAGACTGAGCCAGGCGGTTATGCGTTCAAGACGTAGGTAGACAATAGAATAGAATTCTTTTTTGAAAGTGTATAGCTGGCTGTAAACACACACACACACACACACACACTCTCTATCTCTCTCCCTCTCTCTTTGTCTCCTCCGTGTCTCGCCTTTTCGTTGATCTTTTAGTCGTGGAACGTCTACCAAAGAGGAACCAGACACGAGGCGCGGCAGTTCGATAAATATGCATGTATTTAGGAAAAGGCAGAGCAGACTTTCCCCTCGTCGTCGCATTAACGAGTGTCGTGTCTCGATCAACCGAGACACCGCCGGATGTTCCGGCGCGTTCAACCCATGAATCATCGTCTTTTCGTATATGATCAGGGGAGTCAGGGGGGACCAGGGGGTGTCAAGCATAATGTGTATTGTGTTACGGGGAAGGAAAAGTCTCGATGAGATGACGTAGAGATCCCTGGAGTAACGATCTACCATATTTGGTCAGAGGCATTGGTTTTGACAAGTAGGCAACTGCACTTCCTTGGTCCGATCTGAGGTAGAATATCATTAATTGCCTTATTGCAAAAGGAGACTCACGAGTTAGAGGTAGAGTGTACCAACGCGTCGGGGCGCGACGACGGTGAGCGCAAGTCGAGGTCCACACTTGGAGGGTGGCAGAGGAGCCGCTATAACCGGCGGTGGTGTCTCCGGTCTTGTGCATCCGCTGACGCCACCGCGCAATTCCCAAACGAGATTCGTCAGTGATCGGGGTCTGCTCAAGCGGCGAGACCTGTCGAGGCGAGATTAAGCAAGGATCGCCGGTTAACGGGCAGAATCAGTGATCATCTCGTGGCGAGCGAGCGAACGAATGAGTACGGGAATGATAATAAGTGAGTGAAACGACGTTCCTACCTCTTCTCCGGAAGTTTAGCTCCCGCGCCGGAATCCCCGGATGTTCTGCCACCGGAGTGGCTAGAGTCCAGAGTCCCGTCGAGTTCCATAGCCTGTTGAAGATTAGTGAGGCTCTTGTATCGTATGTTGAAGAGCGGCGAGCCACCCTTGAAGCCGGGCGGTGTTTCTTTCAACGGTGAGGCGCTCTTCTGCCTCATGAGCGGTCTGCCCCGTTGGGTACCGCTGTTCTTAACGTAGAGCTTGGCGAGGGGTGGCTTCTCGACCCGTGGCATCGGTGGCTCCTTCACCGCTCGCCTCGTTCTCTTCTCTGCCTGCATCTTCTTGGTCGGTATGGTTTCGATGGGGGGTGGCTCAGGTCGGTCGTCGAGAAAGGGCGGAGCGATCGTTACGGTCACCGGTGTCACGGGCGGACTCGCATTGTTCAATTGTCCCGAAGGCACGCAAGCGTTGCTACTGGACGGGCTCTCGTAGGGTGATCTCACGCTCTTGGGCAACGGGGCGAAACCCCTGACGTAATCGTATATCTGATCGATCTCGTCGTATTCCTCTGTGTAGGACGGTGGAACGCGGTTCTCGTCGCGATATCCACCGCTGTGGCTGCCCAGATGATTGTGATGATAGTGATGATGATGATGATGATGATGACGGTGTTGCTGAGATTGATGATTGTTCGCGCTGTCCGAGCTTGCCGATCTTCGGAGAAAACCACCGGCGCTTCTCGTCTGCCTTGTCTGCTTCGTGTCGCCCAGACGACCGTCCAGGACGTGCGCCCTGTCCGCAACATCGGCAACCAGGCGCGAGGCTCTCTCGACCAGTCTCGTGAATTCCGTCATCGATCTGAGGGACTCCTCGTTGCGCGCTTTCACGAGTTTCAAGGGGGCCGCCAACGGCAACGCGACCGCGGCTCCGTCTCGCTGTAACGGCAACGCGAATACGTGCTCCTCCTCGAAGGTCGACAACAGTCGCAACTCCGGTACAAATTGCGAGGACGACTTGAGACCCCGGGGGGCTTGACCGTGAACCAATCTTACCGTCAGCGGCAATCTTTTGCTCAGCAAGGCTCTCGCCGTGTGGACACCGCTGATGTTGTCCTCTCGGGCCAGTGCGCTGAACCGACCGCGTTGATCCATGCCCAGGAGAACGCTGTCACCCCGGCCGTCGACGCAACGCAAGAAACGTCCGCGTCCGGGTATGCTTACCTCGCCAGCAGCAACGATCGTTTCACCGGTGTTCAACATTCTGTTACCTTCCGGTATTACGTTGCCGCTCTCCTCGCCAACTTTGCATGCTATCGCGCGTATCGTTTCCCTCACTAGAGCACCCTCGTCGGGACATCTTCGCGCCAACTCGTTGACCGACTCGATCCCCCGAACTGCTCTACCCTCCTCGCTCAGTATTTCGAAGTAACCCGCGTAAGAATCCGGTATCGCTAGCCTAGGCCCGACTCCCACCACCCTTCGGCCTTCCTTGATCTTGACTGCTTGGGCAACTATCTTGCGCCTTCTGCCGGCTGAGACGAGGAGCGAGGTGCTCTGCAGACTCGGCGCTGGCAGCGTCGGCACACCGAGCCCACCGTACTGACCCTTTGTGATCTTGATGACCGCGGGTAGACGGTGCTTCGTTACGAATTCACGCAGATAGGTGGCCTCGTCGGCCCAGCGCGCAGCTGCGACGACGATCTGGCCGTCGGTCGCGGCCATTACCACCAAGCTGGCACGATCACTCTCGCACGATCGCCAACCAACCGGTGGCCTGCCAGCGCGTCTCGATTGTTTAATATATGTATACGTGTATATATGTAATTACGTGTATACAAATACGCCCGAGTTATCGCCACAATCAATGGCTGTTTGGTCTCCTGCACGAGACTAGGCACTTGTTGTGCTGCGTCTTCCTCGCCGCTACAAAAGTACCTCTGTTCTCCATCTGTAACAGATAAAAAGTCAAGTGATGTATAACGTCTCTAGCTCTGTATCCAACCCACTTCCTTCTCTCCTTCTCGTCTTTTTAATGTCAAGTGCTTTGAACATTTTACTCCATACTAGGAGCGACTATCATAGCTGCGTCCTGACGCCAGACAAAATTTTCCACTTACGCACTCCATCAAAATCCTCCGCTCCGAAAGGCCGACGTATCTAAGGTTACGGCTTCATATGTGTTCCTAGCCACGGCCTGATCTCGAGCAATCCTCGAGATACTTGGTCATTCCTCTTTTTTGAACAAAATACTACACTGACGGAAAAAAATTTCCCGATAATAATTAAATGCGTCTACTTGATTTTTAAAAATTGTACGAATTAAATTTTTCGTGAAATTAAAATTTTCCGATTACGGTCCGTTATTGGAACTATTTATTCATTCAAATTAAAATCTATCAACTAATAACTAAATCGTCTAATAACTAAATTTTGTATCTTTCCCTAATAAATCGGTGATTCGGTTTCATTTATTTTTAAAAACAATTTGGTTGAGTCCCCTAGATGTGTCTAATATTTTTTATTTTAAATTGAGTCGAATTTTCGTCCAGACAAACAATTTTTTATTTGATTCAACTAATGGCCTGTCTTCACTGCAACATGAACATCAAGGGGGTTGGGGGGAGAGAGGGATTATATATATATGTATGTATAGTCGTACGTCTATATAACGAACCTTGATATAACGAAGATTTGTCCATTCCCTTCCGATAGACACTTGAAAACTTGATACAACAACATAATAATATCCATTGAGATCTAATTGCTACTTATTTGTAAAAATTGCCCCAATTCAAACCTTTCGTTCTTTAAAAAATATCCCTATATTTATAGTACTAATACATTTTTTTGAAGAACATTTTAAAGACCATGATCTCGATATAAGGAACTTCCCTAGAGATTGGTTATATCGAGGTTCGACTGCATATAGGTTATGTTCGGAAAAGTTACGGCATAATATTCGATAAAATTTTCTAATCATCACAATGATATTAACTATTTGATATAGTTAATGTGATATTAACAAATAATTATAAAGATTCATTTGGTCTCTTATGACATATCTACGACCAAGATGTTACACAAACACTCGGTAGCGGAGAGGCAGCGTGCGTAGCTATAACTAGGTAGGTTGTAGGTTCGTTTCCATGTGTAGGCAAAATATTTTTTTCGAATAAAATCATTTCAGAAGGCCAGAGTATGACGCATTATGATACAAAATCATCGTAAAAGAACTCTAAACCGAGTGTTCCATTTTATTTTGGATTTAAGAAATATTCTATGCGTATAGTACACTTGGATTTGCAGTGTATATTGTAAGCAAATAAAGATTTATTCGAATCGAATCTTTGTTTATTCAATTTAAATATATTTAACATTTGAAAAGAATAGCTGAAACCATTAAAATAATACATTTGAAACAAATAGGATCGTAGTAGGTCGTAAAACCACGGGAAAACCAATTTTATTTAAACAGATCCTATTTATTAAATAATATGTTTCGCAGTGCAAAACGTTCGTTCCGAATGTTTGCCTCGTACCTCTCGAACTCTCTTCTACAGGGGTGCATCCCCTTTGGCAGATTTGCCGTCCTAAAATTGATACATGATCTGCTCAAGTCTCTATATTATAGGAATTTGTGGCCACATAAGTTTGTTACGCTATTTCATTACCGAATGTGTGCGGTGCTTTATTGAATTGATATTGTATTCTATAGTTTACTGACGTGTATAGTCTTTGTAGGTACACATTATTCAATGTATTTGGGTCTTACTTAGGTAAATGGTTTTTTTGCCATTTCGAGGGTTGTGTGCCAAAGGACTGTTGATCCTAGAGCACTACGAAAATGGATTCATCGCGATCCATCTTGCTCTGTTTTTTCACTAATCTCACGAAAAATCAAGTGGTTCACTGTCGTGGGAACCATAGAGATAAGACCGGCCCATTCGACGTAATATAATAATACAACTGCGGTACACGGACATGCTAATATCCTTTAATCCTTCGATTGCCGGATTGCAGAGCCGGCTCACGCAACTCGATCGGGAGTAGATATAACACGTGTGTGTAATGTGGAAGCGAATGAAGAAAGGGAAAAAAAAACGAAAAGACTTTTGCTGCTCGAGCGTCTCTCGTGTCTCTCGATTTCTCGATGGTGACCAGAAATATTCTCGCGCCCGCTGAGAATCCTTCTCTCTATCCATCCCTCTCCCCACCCTTCTCTCTCTGGCTCGTGTGAGAAAGCCCAGCGTTGTTAGCGGACAACCGGTATATAACGATTATGCGCTCGGATACCATATAACTAGACAGTCTTGGCTCTCGGTACAAGCCGCAGGAGATGCATCTCTTTTTAATCTATATCGCCATTTTTTCACTCCTTTTTTCTTCTATTTTTCTTTCAATTTGCTCTTCTTGGCACGGTGGCTATCGCATTTAGCTCGCGCTCTCCATCTACTCGCTAGAATGGTCGGTAAAGTGTATATGCGTACAAGCATAAATATATGTACAGCGAGAGTTGGCGAGTCAACCAGATAAACGGAAAAGGAGACAAACAAAGAGAGAGCGAGAGATCGTGTGCACTGCACAATCGACACACTCTCCGCTCGCTTTAATTCTCCGGATCATCTTTCTCTCTCCTGAGATAATCTTTGGAGTGAGCAACCAAGGAAGAAACGATTCGATAGATATGGGATCATACTGCCCTGCGTTGTTTCCAGCGAAAATAATTGTCATGCAGTTATCACCGACCGAACGATTGGTCCAAATTCTAATCCGCGAACAGGATATTTCAAGGAATTGTGCGCGACTGAGCGGTCACCCATCTGAGTACTAGCCAAGGCTACTCATCGACACACACAATCGGAGACCAACTGTAGTGAGTTGCGCGGGAATACATCATAGATAGTCACTTTGCATCCGCCGAGAACCGCAAGGCCTAGGATGCGAGAAGTAGCTTGGCGGGTGTTCGCGAGTACGTGTAAGCACGGAAATCTCACCCAGATCGAGAGAGAGAGAGAGAGATAGAGAGAAACGGGGAGAGACAGAGTGGAGAGTTTGGGTACCAATCAGGGACCGGTTCTACAATTTTTAACACCGAGTAACTAGTCGCCCTGTCTTTCCTTCTCTCTCGCTTCCGTTCACCATAGAATCGCATCCAAACACACAGTGGATTGTGTGCGCTGTACATCGGCGCTACAACGCCTGGCTCTGCACAACCTCCTCGGCGAGAACCTTTGTACGAAGAAGCTTTTTTTTCAACGTCACTTCATCCGTCTTCACCTTTTCCAAAGATTTCATGTTCCATTCAACATGCGAACTCATTTGCTCGGTGAATCATTATCAATGCGTAACTTGGATAGTTCATCAGCTAGACTAGACCGAGCTAGACTAGATCAAGACCAGCACTCTTGCAGTAAGATAGAGAGGTAACGCGCGTCGATATCGTTTTTACCAAAGTGCCCGTAACTTGGAGGCCGTTCGGGTTTTCTGGGGTTGGACTGGACGTCGTGTCAATGGCTGGCGCGAGTTGGAATTCGTCCCGCAGAAACGAGGACCAGGACTCGCGTCTGAAACGATTCAAAGATCAACCTTTCCACTGACACTGCGCCGATGCTGCTTTTTAATTGCCTCTCCAGCTACACACTGGTCGTTCAGGAACGATTGAAGAGTTTAATTGGTCCTGAGCGACTGCGCGATATCGGCATCGATACGTTCGTCAGCTTACTATGGAAGCAGTAGACGGTAAATGGGCACTGTTCTCTTGCCGTTCCTTCAGCACAGATACGTGCAGTTCCCCATGAAACAACGTGCACCGGACAGTGTTCTGCAGTGCAACTTGGTTACGCGATGCTCCGAAGACACTCTGAGATAAGGGAACAAAAGGACGAGGGAGCAGGAGAGGAGAAAGTTGAGGAGGAACAGAGGAGAATGGACCGAGAAGACTGCGGAGCGGACAGTCGTGACCAATAAACCCTGGTCTGCTCTGGGCATCGTGACAAAGCCGCGCCTCTAGGAAGTCATTCGACACAGCGCGATGATCTTTACGCTCTCTCATTCTCTCTCCCTCCCTCCCTCTCTCTCTCTCTCGCTCTCATTTCTCCGCGTTAATCTGAGTCTTGTAATATCTGGATTTAACGTTGCGGGTATTAACGGCGAGGAGCGAGAAAGAAAGAAAGAAAAAAGAGAGAGACAGAAAGAGAAAGAGGGAGAGGGAGAGGGGGAGAGGGAGAGAGAGAGAGAGTTTCATTGCTATATTATAGTAACGATCTCGCGATGAGTTTAATGACTCTTTTATATCATTATTTTGCAACGTAACCGGGGCCCACAGACAATTCGCGAGAGAGTCACGATCCGCGAGGATCAAAAGTAGATCAGCGGGATGAAGAGGAAAGAAATATTCCGTACCACACGCCACTATACGCGATTCTACTCTGCGTTGAGCGCTTGCTGATTTCGTTCCGCTATTACGGAGAAAGGCGAATTACGAAACTGCTTCTATGTCCTGCTCTTTTGTGTCCAGCAGCACATGTAGCGAAATTTGGTAAAACCGACTGACCGTCAAGAATGGCGCGACGGTCAGTAAACGTTAATCACGTCTGTCGAATCAACCATGGCTTCAACAGGCATCCATACCTCAATATCTTTAGATTAGTCCCTAGATCAATCGAAAACAAATCCAAAGCAAAACGAGGAGAGAAAGCAGCTGGATAGAAGAGAGGATGAAGAGTCAACGAATGAATGGAGAGCCAGGAAAAGCCGACGAGTAGTGTCTTAAAGCGAAGGGTTTGCATCATCCAGCTCTTCAGCTTTCCGATCTTACATTCAGATGTCCAATTCACGTTCCGGTCTAAATTCCATTCCTTATCTCTCTCTCTCTCTCTTAAGGATGTTGAGTCCCTATGAAACATGTTAATGTTAATTGTTCAATAAATAGCTTCTTAATCGTCATGAAATTTTTACCCGACCTCCTAAATACTTCATGTAAAAACATACCAAATTTTCAGAATTCTATCATCATTACTTCAACCTCCTTAAGAGTTGAAATAAAAAATGATAAGAAAATTCTGAAAATTTGGTATGTTTTTGTATGAAGTATTCAAGAGGTCGTGTTAAAATTTCACGACGATTAGGAAGCTCGTTATTAAAAAATTAACATTTTGTTAAGAACAATTTTTAAAAGGAATAAAAAAAAATTTATCAATAAACTTCATTTTGTTTCTGTTGCTTTCAGTATATTGTAGATATTATAAAATTGAGTGATAAAAAAAAACTTATTGCAAAGTTACATCAGTTTCCATAAAACAACATTTAATTGTTCAATAACGAGCTTCCTAATTGTCGTGAAGTTTTTACACGACCTCTGAAATACTTCATACAAAAACATACAAAATTTTCAGAATTTTATCATAATTTGCGATTTGGGACTCAACATCCTTAATAGCGGGTGGTGATCGCCCGTCAACCACTCTCGGCCTTCCCTTGTTTCTTTAATTCGTGGCTTTTTCTCTACCCAACGCGCGGTCTCTTCGCCTCTTCCGTAGCAAGTTTCGCCGCGGAGCCCTCGCAAACCGTAATAACTTCCTCATGAACGAGGCAAGAACACGCTCCCGACCATCAATCATCAACGTGAAACGTGACTCTCAGCCGCTGGGGGGAAATCGAGAGCACTTTGGTGTATGCTCGGGGCAGGTACCACAATCACGAGTCCAGTCATAAGCAACTTCGATACTCCAGCCATGTGTGGGCTATCCAGCTTCAAACTTCAGAGTACTCCAGAGTATGGATGATGAAGGAAAGTTGAAGAAAGCCGGAAATGGAGAGGTCGAAGATCAGGCGAATCTTCAACCAGCTCTCGGATCTCGGCACTTCTAATCGGATCAATCTTCCCAAAAAGCTTCCGAGGGTGAGATCGTCATCACCAGAGTTGGTGCAAACATCGAAAGGTGATTGAATCTTGATGCTTCTACTGTTTGTTGGCAGTGTTCCTATTCAAATCGTATCAATAAAGTTGGTAGAGCATTTGCCAGCCGATCGAAATTAAATGATAGTTCCCTTCGCATGCAATTGAGTTGTACATTTCCTGGTAGTTTTTAGCAATGGTTCTCGTGATTTTATTGAAAAAAGGTGATTGAAAATATGATCTGCCAACTTCCCGTAGAAGATAATTTTCCAGAAAACCATAAATTACCAGACGTTCTTTGTTGATGCAATACAGTTTTATAGTTCCTGATAGTTTTTAGCAATATTTATTGTGATTTTGTAAAAGAAAAAGGTGATCGACATTTGTACATTTCAATATAACTATGTTGATAAATGGGCGTGAGTTCTGGGTACGTTCTTAGTGGGATAGATTCAGATCGATGTATTGGAAAAAAGTTCTGGCTTTTAGCGATTTTGATATAATTATTAACGGGTTTGATCAGCATCTCAAGTACTTAAAAGGTACGTAAATGTGGATATTTTGAAAATATGAAATATACAATTTTCAAGTTTTTGGCGTCAAATGTACGTAAGTACTAATAGTACTTTAAAATTTCTGAAAAAAAGCCTCAAGCTTGAAAAAATTTTGTCATATTTTTTTAATATCTACGTTGATGTACCTTTCAAGTACTTGCCCCTATGATGAGTGACCAAGAAAGGGACTTTTTGTAGTTTTACTGTTTTCATTTTTTCTTTTACTGACTATTATTTTTCGCACTTTTTAGTACAGTACCTTTGAAATAGAAGCTTGTTTTTAAAAAAGATTTTTTACCTTTATTATGTGGGATATTAGTCTTGGTATCTTAGAACTCACGGCTATTCATCGGCAGATCATACGTGTGTAGTTGGGATGGTGATAGCAATTGTTAATAACTATTTAAAAATTGCTGGAAGCCAAAACTGTTCGCGAATACATGGACCAATACTAACACTATGATATCCCATAAAAAAAGCCACTTAGAACTGACGCCTATGCAGCAGCAGATCGAACTTGTATAGTTGAGATGCTGATGGAGAATTTTAATAATTATTCAAGAATAATAATTATTATGATATGACTTAAAAATATTACTCACGCCTATCCATCAATCGATCACACTTTTATAGTTGAAATGCAACCGGTGCAAGGAGAGGGGGAGCGAGGGAGAAAAGTGAAGACAAAGGAGTTTGGAAAAATAACAGTGGAGGAAATAAACAGTCACAGTGGGGAAAAAATAGGTAACAAACGCGAACAGCGTGTACCTTAAGAGAAAACAAAAGTTGAAATGCAAATTTAAATTGCTAATAATTATTTTTAAATCACCAAAAGCCAGAACTCCCTCCCAATACGTCGAAGAATACTGTAATTATAATATCCCATTAAGAACGCACCTAGAATTCGCGCCTATTCACCAGCATATTTCTATGGGAAGTTACGAATAAAATTCGAATCACCTTTTTCTGTAAAATCATCAAATTGCAAAGAACTATTAGGAAATATAGAACTCAACCGCATGCACAAAGAACCCCCGCGGTTATTTGTGATTTTCAATAACCTTTTTTCAATAAAATCACCAGAACTATTGCTCAAAACCATCAGGATCTATAGAACTCAACTACATGCGAAGAGAACTCTCACTCAATTTTTATCTGCGGGCCAATGCTCTACGAACTTTGCTGACACTTCCAAATCGCAATAGCAATTTCATTCTATTCAGGGTTGTTAGGATTCGATCTTGGTCTTCTAGATCCTAGCGGTACAGGTCAAAGTGGAGATCATTCTATCGGAGGATCCAGACACATTTGCCCGATTAGTTCGTTCAGTTCTGGTAGTGTTCATTTACGTCAGGTGCAATTGATTTATCTTTCTTAGCATTTAGATCTTAGTTTTGTCGCTCCGCGAGAATACACTTGCCTCATCTTCCTCTCAGTCTTCGTTGTGCTTATCAAAAATGGCGGCAAATGAGCACCGCTCTTCAAGAACGACTACAGATTAATATTAAATTGAATTATAATCACAGTGTTTACCGAAAGGAATACCCCCTGAGTTCATCACTCCGAGGGTCTCCCTACTCTGATGCAAGTCTATACAGTCCCAGTCGGCGAACCTTAACCCGATGGATCCGCGCGCACACGCTAAGCTCGTACCTCTCATTCCGCCCGCTGTTCACATCCGCGCGCGCGCATGTGTGTGTGTGTGTGTGTGTGTGTATGTATGTGTGTGCATCACCTTTCCCAAACCGAACCTCTCACGCTATATTTGACACACGGTTTCCAACCGGCCGTCCAGATTTATCCGAGTGGACAAGAGAGGAAAGCAATAGCGCATCAGACACGTTACGAGGAAAGAGAAGGCGAATTAGTGAGGTTACGAATAAATGAGAACCGGCCAATTGACGCACTCATTCTTCACTCATGCCTGGGAACAAGTGCTCGACGATGGACCAATGGCTAAGTGCACCATCCCGGGTCTTATCTATTGTTGATTACTGCGAAACGTAAATTAATCTCGGTATTCTTTTTTTCAACTATCCATTGCCAAAACCTCCAAATATATTTATTTTAATTCTCCCCAATGTTTCTTCCTATGTCCTTCGAGATTTTACGATCCACGGCTTTCACTTTTACCCCAGACTGTTCGGCCAACCCGGTAAACCTGCCGTCGCTTGGCTCGCAAGCCGATGCACAGCTGAGCAGTCACCCATCCGTGCAATGGCCCCAGGCAAAACTGCTTCAGAGGAGAAAACCTATTCGGTGAATCAGTAATGGCGTTGCCATACTCATCGCGCAGTCATACAGAAAAGAAGTTATCCGCGACGAGAAAAGGGCGTCTGCAAAGAGGTTCTCCAAGATCATCCGAGTTCCCTCATTAATTAAAGCGCGTGTAATCTCAGCGGGACACGTGCGTAATATCCGTGTCCGCCCCCGCTCCAACTCGTTTATCATAATAAACTGAAACATCCAGGAACCCGTTCCAAAAAGCCTGCTGGACGAGTTCTCTCCAGGCTCTTCTACGAGAACTGGCGGAAGTACTCTTGTCTCAGAGCTAGGGAAACTTAAGGACTTATAGGTAAATTATGTACAAAGTCGGATTATATTCACTGCGAATGGTGCACGCAATAACCATAAGATCGTTAATTATATAACATAGTGCACCTTGATCACCGTGAAGTACGGATAATTTATTCACATGCCTTAGGTGAAAGAGCTGTAGACGAAAGTATACCAGGCGGCAGTCTGAGACACCTCGGGAACCCAAAGAATACAGTAGCTTGAGGAAGGTACCTTAGGCAGTAACCAAAGATACCCATGACACCTAAGGAAGGGACCTCAGGTTGCTGCTTCTCCTAAATGGCGGTGGGTAGCTTGAGCAGCAGCCTAAGTGGTCCAAGATGCCTAAGAAAAGGCAGCCCAAGGAAGAGTCCGTAGGCAGCTGCCCAATATACCTAAGCTGCCTGGAGAAGGCAGCCCAAGAGTACCCACGGTACATAAGAAAACTTGGATAGCTGTGGAAGGCACCCCAGATACTTACGAGGTTATGAGAGCATCCTTCGCAACCCATCATACCTTTACTTCAACAAGGCAGCATCAGGTACATTACACTGCTTACCAAAGTCTTCCGTAGCAGTCTCCCTCGAATTTCCGCAAACCCGGAAAACCACGAAGACAACGAACTTCGCGCTAGAGCACGTTCCGTAACGAAAGTGGGCTGTGAAATGCTGTTCCAAAACATTGTACTCTTTGTACCTCGCAAAAGATCAGATATTTCCAGCATAAGAGGCGAATAAGCCCGAGGAGTGAGACTGGTGCTTTCATCGCGGCTAGACCAATTTTGCCATTTACTTTGGCGCAATGTATACCCTAGCTATTTTTCTCGCTCTCGCTCTTCTCTGCCTTGTTCAATGATGATCTCCCGGGGAATATTTATAGAAAAATTGGTCCACAATACGCGGGAAAAACGTAAGAGGTTGGAGAATATCTTAGCACATAAATCGAATTACGAAGGTGGTGCGGAGATAAAAAGAAAGAGAGTGACAGGGAGAAAGGGGGAGAGAGAGAGAGCGAGAGAGAGAGAGGAGCTTCGACCGTGCACCAGCATAGAACTAAATCGCTATGTGGTTTACCTGTAACGAAAGAGTGCAAAATAGAAGGGCAGTGAGTAAACCGATGAAACGATCTCGTCGGAGATCGTGCGAGCGAGGGTACCCGCCGGTAGATGCATTTCCCTTTCAACGCCCTCTGTTTCATAATGCAAAATGAAGCCAGAGAAATATCGCTCGCCCACTGACGTTACGTGTCATTTACATATACAAATATAGGGTCATTCTAAACCCATTTTGTCTATGCAATGTTTGCTACTAGCATCTCCAACACCTTCGCGGACGAACCCTGCAACTTTTTAACTCAAATCCTTAATTACGTCGACAGGATTAACGCCTTCATGCTACAACCCTCAATTCGAGAATCCCAATATGAATACGTTTTTTTCAACAAGCCTCCAAATCTTTCGCTCCGAAACATGAATGCACCAGACCCATTTGACCAGATATATTCTCCCTTTCCCTACGTATCACTCTAAAGCATTGGTCCATTTCTTTGGAATCGAACACACGCGACATTATTATTCTTTTCGTTCTGTCGACTACGCGTCTGTAAAGGCGAGAACGCATGCCTGCGCGTGATCACGCTCATACTTTCCGCCGTAATGGTAATATACGCGAGGCTAAAGGAGAGGAAGAAACGCGCGATAAATGCATCAACGAGCGTGTAAAGTTTGCCGCATAAAGCCCCGGCGAGAAGTAGTGAGCATCTTGACTTATTGCCAGGCA